>CM060986.1:68957572-69352572 GCA_030765065.1 Deroplatys truncata
CTCTTAGTTTTGTTTATTATCTGTATTCTGTTCGTTGTTTTATTTTGTTATATTTCAATATTATGTATAAGGTGCAATTTATAATTAAATTGAGTTTCATTTATGGACGCTTTGTAACTACTATGTTTCTTAGCGTCCCATTCTATGTTAGACGTGAAAGACCGGAAGGTTTGCTCATAGGCCTCTATCAGGCTTGAGGTTATTTTACGTGCCGTAAATCTAGACACCGGACCACCGGTTTTGCTTTTCTTACAAAGGAAGCCATGCAAAGGATTTTTATGCCCGAAGAAACCATCGCCTTCCGCCGGGCTTGAACCCGCGACCTCGGGAACTAGAAGCTAGCATGGTACCCCTAGACCAGAAGGACGACACAATTTATAATCCATTTGGTTCCAAATAAAGCCACATGTTACAACAATCCACTTTAGGCTGATTCCTTTTTAGGTAGTGCCTTCGTAAATATATCTGTAGCTCTTTTTAATTTCACGTGTGAATTCAAATTTTACAGCTTATATACCACCTCTAAGCCTTTACATTTCAACAACGAATAGTTTTTCCCGGAAGATGAGTAAAGCTTTTCTCAAACATTAACATTATTTTGCATTTGGATTGTCATTATCAGGTTAGCTATGATGTTTACGACACGAAAATATGACCGGACTTTTCCTTTGGTGTTGTAAGTCGCTATATGTGACAAAGTTCTATTTCTTGCATTTGAAATAGGAGTGTTATGCAATTCAGAACACGTTAATGGATACCTAGGCACTTCTGTTATCTTTTACGGAAATTCCCTTCTGTAATTTGGTCTATTTACAGCATAGAATTTCTTAACTTTCTACTTACAGTCACAGATACTAAACTGTACATGTGTCCAGACAAATATATTGCATAAGTTGCATGTTATTGCCCACCTCAGTAAAAATTAATTAGTGTATATCAAAAATTTGATCCTTGAAGTCCTTAGTTTTGAATTCATTATATCATTTTCAGGATTGACTTAATATTTTAAGACCCGATATCCAGTCGTAGATACTAATGTATGAATGTAACCTATAGAAATTGTTGCATATATGAATACACATTCAAACCTTATGTTTGCTCTTCTGCAAGATTTTAAACTCCCTTTTGCAGAAGGCTGCATAACAGACACACTAATAAAAATAAATATTCCCTTTCCTATAGGTATATCTGAGAGAACATCACATTATTTAACCGATATGAATATTGCAATTGAATTGAAAAGAACATCTAGAAAGTATTTGTTTTGAGTCACTACTGGGGAATTCCTATCTTAGGTTTAAAACTCTGAGGAAGGTTTTGAAGCAGTTTTGAGGAGTACGTTTAACTTTTAGCTGCTTGAAATGTTATATTTGATAAATTTGGGAGCGTTATGTTCTGTTATGAGTAAAAGATAATCGAAATTTCCGGAAATTATCTGTATGTGTGTTTGTGTGTGAGTGAGAGGGAGAGAGAGAGAACAGGATAGCTCAATAACGAAAAATCAGGTAAATACTGAACTTCAAAGACACGACACGAAGATTTTCAAAAAAATTCCCCACTCCTACAGTTTTATGTAAACACTTTTGAATGTTTACAAGACAAAATGTATATATTGAATTTTCTGAGCATAGTCTATGATCTCCTCTTCATTCTGAAGAAATTTTGTATACCTTTGTTTTCCTGGTAAACCATAATAGATGACAAAAACAAACCAAAGACGTTGATTTCTGTAAACCACAAAGGTTATTTAAAAGAAGTTTTTATGGTATCCCCATTTCACAGCTATCGGTTATTATTGTTTTGAATTTTTAATACCTTTTCATTTCGTTTTTACTGCGTATGGTAAATAGAGGAAGTACTGCATTCCACTCAAAAATTCCACGCCTAGATTTCACCGTAAATATAAGTTTGGGGCCCCCTGAACCCCAAAAAAGTCATTTTTAAAAAACGTCCGTGAGTGTGTGTGCGTGCGTGCGTGCGTGCGTGCATGCATGCGTGCGTGCGTGCATGCTTCGTGCGTGCGTGCTTACTGGTGTGCAAGAGAGAGAGAACAGCAGAATTCAATAATAAGCGATAGAGAGTAGTGAAAGCCACGTGAATGTAACACATCAGTTGTTTTGTAGTTTAACGACCTTTAACCTGGTAGGTCATATAGAAAAATGAATGAGTGAAATGTTGCTAAAATGAGCCCGGGGTCCATAGAGCTTAGTTACCCGACATTCGTCTTCCCACATAAGGAAAAACCCTGAAAAAAGCCTTATCCGTATAACTCATCCTAACAGAAATTCGAACTCGACCTCTTGAATATGAAGAAGACACGCTACTCCCACGCTATCTCCGTTAAGTTAATCAAGTTAAAAGTTTTCATAAATAATAATAATAATAATAATAATAATAATAATAATTAATAATAATACACATTTCGTTATAGATATAAAGGTATGCGATAGTAAGATGTTTAAAATCGTTGTTCTTTCCATGACATCCCAAGTACAGCTAAATAGCTACAGCGCTTTAAAACATGAGAAAATATTGAAAAATTTGAATAGATAACGGATGTGTCGCAAATGACTGATGTCATAAACATTTATTTTACATTAATTGTGTGTTTTAAAGAAATCTACATTTTCTGCACAGTACATTTTTGTCTCTCTCTCTCTTATGATTTTTTCCTTTATACAACATTATACAAATTGATTTCCGAATAAAGAGGACTTAAAGTAGTACGTTCTGAGTAGCTAAATATAAAATGATAACCATAGATAAAATAAATACTAATAACAGTAGGAATAGTATTAATAAATAAGACTGGAAAGTGAATATTACATCTACAGGGGAATATGGTCTGAACAGACAGTGCCAGCAGCAGGCCGGAAATGGAGTGGTTTTTCCCTTATTCTAGCCGAGTGAGAAGAGAATACTTGGTGTACCATTAGGTCGCTTGAAAATCACATGTGTAGAAAACTATCAATGCTCCACGATAGCTTCAGGCATCTATTAAGAAAGAACGCAGAAACCATGTGATAGTGAAATGGGCAGATGGGAAGTTTGAAATAAAGAAACAGGAGAGCTTAGAAGATACACTTCTTCTGCGTTGTAGTTCCTTGGAGGTTGTTCGGAAAACAAATGTATCGGCGGATATGGGGCGGTAGTATGAAGTACAGTAATAAAGAAATGCGCGCGTATGTGGGTGTGGGGATTTGGAGGTGTGGTTGCGTGAGTGGGGGGTTTGGGGGATGGGGTGTGGGTGTGTGGGTGTGTGTCAACAACAGGAGTCAAATTTTAAAATGGTGACGGAAAATAAACGGGCAGGAAAATGAATCAGTCGTATAACCATAAACCCTAGATCCAAGATCCATGCAAATCCCTGAGCTAGCATCGAACCCGGGACCATTCCTGCAAACCCCGTGACGCAAAATTGGCGCTCAACACCCAGTACCGCCGCAGACTTCACAGGCTATTTCCACCAAATTCAAGATATACATTTTATTTGCCATGTAAATGTCTTAAGTAATGGTATCTTAAACAAACTCCTTAGCCATCTTTGAGAAAATCAAAAACATCGAAACTTTTTCCATGTATAGGGTAGCTTGAGGTGTCTGGATGTTCTTAAAAGTGTTGTCCCCCCTCTTTGAAAGTATTGAACATAAAAATCAAGTTTGGCATTTATCGAACATTTCGTTTTTGAGTTATACTGTTCACAGACACACACACACCCTAATATGTTTCTAAAAATGTTTTTTTCGGATTCATTGGACCTCAAAACCCTTTATTTCCGGTTAATACAATTTATGGGTGGAATATAATACTAACTACTGGATAAGCGGTAGATCTATTGTGGCTACCCCTACAGGAGAACGGTATGAAGTAAAAAAACAGGAGGATACACGGCGCAGTCAGACAGGCCACAGAGACGCGCGGAAGTTACTAACAGTTCCAGGCTCGAATACCTCTCTCACTGCTGGAGCCGACTAGAGCGGGCGATGAACGACCCGTCGATCAAGCAGTCCTGTAGTGCCCACAGGAAGAACTCTCCCCTTTAAGCAAGCATCTGCGCCATCTGTCCGCCACAAAACCAAGAAGTACACCTGAAGCTTTATAGATATTATATAATATATAATATAAAATGTTATATCGTTATAGATGAAACACCCTAGCATTCACCTACCAACCTGAGTAAACAACGAAAAACCTGAGATCAGAGTGGACTGTCGACAGGAATCGAACCCGGAGCCTTCCGAATGCAAACCTCACAAGTTACAGCGGAGCCTTCAATGGGACTACATTCTTTATTGAAATTAATAGATTGAATATATATCAATCATCACACCTGTTCCCTGAAAACCGCTAAGCAACGATTCATTGACCCTTTAATAGCGAGCTATCCGTTTGCAGCATAGGACGCCATTATCATTAATGTATACTGTAATTACAGATGTTGGTTGTTTTGGGACTTAGGAAATTATGAATGTAGAGCGAGTGTTGAATTGATAATTAGTCGACATTCCACCATCTGGCTTGGCTCCGCTTTCCAAACATTTAATGATCCTAATCCTATGGCAGCCTACATTTAACTAATTTCGCATCCCAAATACATCCAGCCGCTCACTATGTTAATGAAACTGACCAAGTGATTCCGTTCGCTAATTTTGTTATACACACATATCCTGTCAATTTATATTTACCTAATTGTCGCAATCACATAACACATGTCGCTCTCAAATGATGCACTTTAAACATTTGCTACTAAATTCATAGTTTACCTAGTGCTAGCACTAACTACCACTATTGATTTAATTTAACGTAATTAACCTGGAAAGAATTAGAGAATAAATTAATTCTTCATTTCAATGAAAATGCAACAGAAAAACAAACATTCGATAGGTGTTATAATACTGATATAACAGTTTTACTATTGACTAGCTATCTGTTTCCACCCATTACACCTTCCTGCCATGAAATACTGTAACACTGCAGAAGTGTTTGTAATAAGAAGTTAATATGTATTTAAAAATTCTGATGTACGAGGCGTGTTTTTAAAGTAAGCGCTGGCAATTTTTTTAAAAAATAACAGAGCATAATTTTCTTCTTCTCCTTTCAAGGATTAACATCACCTGTTCCGTTCTCTAGCCATTTCTTGCGTGATGTTCCTAAACTTCTCCTTCCTGTCGGATGGTAATTCATTACCTTTTTATTTTCTCTACTACGTATAGTAAGTAGGGGAAGTATTGTATTCCACCCAAAAATTCTATACCGAGAATTCACCGGAAATACATGTTTTGAGACCCCCTGAAACATGGAAACATGTCCGTGTGTGTGTCTGTGAACAGCATAACTCAGAAACGAACAGTCGGATAAACACCAAACTTGGTGTTTAGGTTCAGTATCCTCCAGAGATGCGACAAGAAGGTTTTCAAGAAAATTCCCCCACCCCAGATTACTCTTTACATGGAACATTTTTCGAAAATTATAATTTTCCCAAAAATGGCTTTAAGGATTTTGATTAAAATATCATATGTTTTAGATATTTTCATGACAAAATGTATATCTCGAATTTTCTGGGAATGTCTTCAAAAGTATTCTTGATTGTGAACGACACAATTTTACTACACAAAAAATGTACATCGCGTTAAAATACACAATTTATGTCATATGCATTTTTTTTCTTGGGTGAACCATTTACAATATATTGCTTATTATTCCCTTAAATATTCCAATAATTATACTTTTTCTCAAATTCGTTATTCATTTTTTTGTCCTGGTAATGCAAAGAGAATGGAATACTGTCCATAGCAACCGGCTCTTAAAATATTTGGCTGTCGCTTAAAGCCTACCAATTCCCCTTGCATCTACAAGAAAATTAGCAATAAGATTAACATCTCGATTAACATGAAGCATATGGAGAATAAGCGTTTGTAAAAATAGTTTGTACAAGAGTAGAGAGAGTCATGTGAGTGTAACACGTCAGATTTTTTGGTATTCTATCATCTGCCATTCTATCAACATGTTGTTTCCAATTTCTGCTATTTTCATCAATCTTATCGTTTAATCTATAGTGGAGTCGGAACAAACGCAAAGAGCAGTGAGCGGAGTAGGCATCCTTATAGATGAAACATGGAAGAGAAAGATAGAATTTTACGCTCATATACATGAAATAATAGTTATTGTTAGATTTAAAATTGAGAGAGGACACATTTATGTGTAATAGGAATGTATGCATTTGAGAAGGTAGACATGAAGATACCGAAACATACTATGAAGAATTACAAAAACAAGTGAATAAATACAATAAAACTGGCCACATGTTAATATTAGGGGACTTGAATACGAAAGTGGGGAATGTACCAATAGCAACTGCAGTAGGTGCTTAAGGTGAATTAACTCTGAACATAATTTTCCAAATACTTTATTATCATTCATTACCTTACGCTACTTCTCCACATAGTCACCGACGTAAGGGGAAACCAGTTTTTGTATGCCTTTGTCAAAGAATGATGCCACCTGTGATGAAAGTCAAGTCTGCACTTCTGTTTCACAACAGTATCGTTGAAATGTTTTCCACCATGGAATTTCTTCAGATGAAGAAACGGATGGAAATCGTTTGATGCCAAATCTGAACTGTAATGGCGGCGGTCGAATTGTTCCCAATCAAATGATGCGATCGGATCTTCAGTAAGTTTGACTAAGTGTGGCCGAGCACTGTCAGTCATTATTGTTTCCCCATAAACCTCACAAAATTGGCAATGAATACTTCTGGCGTAACATTTAACACATTCAAAAAAACAAATACTGACCTGACTTCACAATCGGCGGGTCGTTCGATTGTTTTGAATATATGAAACGCTCTAACAACAGGAAAACATAAAGTGACGATCGCTCACAGCTGCATCTGATTTCCCAATTAATGGAGAAAATGACCGCGCATGCTCAAAATCGCGATTGCAGCGCTGCAGCGGTAAAATATTAAAAGTGCACTTACTTTAAAAACACGTGTCGTAAAACATTGTAGTAAAATTGTTATATCAGACTAGCTTATTTCCTTCGATAACACTTTCCTGCCATGAAGTACTGTAACACCCCCACAATTATTTGCAATAAGGAGTTAAGATGTATTTAAAAATTCTGATGTGTTGCGTTGACATGACTTAATATTTTATAAACTGCTCTTACAAAAGCTTTTTCTTCTACCTTCTTCTTGATAATCAAGATGAAATTTAATTTCACATTTCGTTTTAGGTATAAACATACAACAAGCTAAAAGCAATAGTCAGATATTAAGAAAGCGGGTCACTATGTGATGGCTTTGAAATTTCATACTCTTTGCATGACCACGAGAAAAACCAAACCAATAACAAAGAATATCTCGGAAATGGTTAATGCCACAAAAAGTTGTTTTTGACATAAATTGTGTGCTTAAAGATAACTTATATTTTTATTGTCATAAGATACTATCTCTAACACTTGACCAAGTATACTGCAGTCATTCATAATAAAAATGACTTTACAGGCTATTCGCAGACAGTTCAAGATATAAATTATGAAATTATCTTAAGCATATTTTATTTTAATAAACATTGTTAGAGCCATTAAAAAATAAGCAAAATATTTTCACATAGCCAGGAGTAGGAGAATTAACTTGGAAATGTTTCTGTGACATCCCAGGAAGATGCTAAATTTAAATACTATGTTTCGTATTTAACCAAGTTTTCGTTTGTGGCGCGATCTGTTTCGAAAAATCTGATGCGTTACATTCAAATATTTTTCTCTATCCTCTATCGTTTATTAGTGGGTATACAAATTCTTCTTAAAAAGTTTATTTTCCTATATACTTCATTTTGATCGAAATAAACTTTCCGGAAATAACTGCATTACACATTTCGTTATAGATGCAAAGGGAATAGCTGGGCGCTATATGCCTTAAAATCCCACACTCTTTCCATGACAGCGCAAGAAACAATTGAAAATCGACAGACTAAAAGAATGGCCAACTATTAAACAATTCGAACCAATAATAACGAATATCTTGGAAATGACTTGTCCACAAAAACATTATTTAAGATAAATTGTGTGTTTTAAAGAGATCCACATTTCTTGTGTAGTCGCTTTCGTCTATTGCTTAACGTTTACTAGTTAATGCAAGATAATACGGAGCTCCTTCCGAATGAAGACGACTTCAAAGGCTATTCCCATAAAATTAAAGTATACATTTTGTTCTGTAAATGTCTTTAATATATGCTTTTTTAAACAAAATCGTTAGAGCCATTTTTTAGAAAATGAAAAAATAATAGAAAAACTTTTAATAAAAAGGGTAGTTTGGGATGGGGGATTTTCTTGAAAATCTTCGTGTCGTAGTTTTGAAAGATATGAATTTAAATACCAACTTTGGTGATTATTTGACTCTTCGTTTTTGAATTATCCTGGCATCCCACGGACCTATTTCTATTTTTCTCAGGGTAGCCTGAAAACAGGTATTCTCAGTCAAATCTCGGTATAGAATTTTCGGCGGAAAGCAATACCTTCTCTACCTACTAGGTACGTGGTAGAGGAAGTAACAATGTGTCTTAAATTTTCTTCAATAGCCTCTGAAGTCTTCTTCATTTTGAATGATTTTGTATAAATTATATTACTAGTAAACCATAACAGATAGCCAAAAACTTACCACGCATAAAATACAAATCTCGTTAAAACATACAATTGGTCATATACATATTGAAGCAGGAGGTGTTTGCCATACTTGAGATATTTATTGTTTTAGTTCTGAATTTTCCAATACCTTTAACATTTTTAAGTGCTATGGCACCATTCTTTTCTCTCGCGATACTTTACAAAGAGTGGAATTTCAAAGCAAGCTACAGTATCCCCCAAATTTGAAGAGTTTAGTAACGATTCTGTCTCTCATGCCTACAACGAAATGCCTAATAAAACCACCTGAAAATAAGAAACTTTGCTTAAGAGAGATAATATTAAACGATAGTGGGTAGAGAAGGTTATTTGAATGTAACAGACTTTTTAGTTATGTGGTTCACACACACACTCACACAAGGATCTTTTTCTACTTTTTTTATTTAGTATTATGTGAACATCAAAACGTGTATTTCGCTGAAATCTTGATATCAAATTTTTTAGTGAAATAAAGATATTCATCCACCTAATACACGCAGGGAGTGTAGAAAGAAAAGGCGTGTAATAATTCTTGGAGGAAATTTCTATTTTTTTTACTGCGATAATATCATCTTAAGTAAAATAATTTAAGAGAGTAATTAAAAACTGCATCAAGTGTTTTCTTTGATAACAATCCTTTCCATTTGGTTTGAAAACTTATTAGTGAACTGATGCATTAGTGGTTGTAAATTAAAAAATGCTGAATTTTATTAGGAAGAAATTTGAATCTTTTACACAGTTTTTAAGCTTAAGATTTTATTAAGTATAAAAGTAGTTAAAACCTCCAAAATTATGGGAATAATAAATACGTTTAAAGGGGATATGAGCATAGATAAGATCTAATTTTTACTTTAATTTCTAGTGCCCTCTAAAAGAGAAGAAACCAGAATTTAGACTAAAGTTGCTGAGAATACAAAAAAATATTTAAGCTACATTATTTGTAGATGGTAATAAAAAAATGGATTCAAATATTTTTTTATATCTCACATTAACAATGTAACAGTATTTTATTGAATTTTAAATGTAAAAAGCATTAGAAAATTGTGTGTTTTGGAAGTTAGCTGTTATTTCTAAAATCTTGGACCAAAATTCCTACTGTGATGAAAAGCTGCAACTGTGATATATTAAGATTTTACCAAAATATTATCTTATCTTTTGACTTTACATTGGTGTGAATGCAGGTTAAATAATTGTGTATTCTTATGTATGAAATTCAATAAACAGCTATCATAAATTAAATGGATGATATGCTTTAAATGAGGGATAATCCAGAAATTTGTGGCAGCAAGACGGATTGCTGGAAAAATATATCAATACTTAATTGCTCAAGATTTCTTCGTTATAATATATGAAAACGAACAGGACCAACATTCAGATAAAGCATATTATCATTATATTTAACTTCCAAATCTGTTTTACCATCTTTAAGAATCACAGCGGTATCATCAGCATACATAGGTAAAAAGTAACATTTTAATTGACCAAATAAGTCATTCGCAAACAGAAGGAACAACACAGGACCAAGAATGGAGCCCTGGGGAACACAAATCTCAACATCAACAATATTAGAATTATAAACGTTTCTAAAAGAATCAGTTGTATGGTTAATCTGAACTTCTTGATATCTATTCTTCAAGTATGAAGTAAACTAAGTTAAAGCTACACCACGTATACCATAATTTTCTAATTTAGTAAAAAGCAAATCACGATTAACGCAACTGAATGCCCCGCTGAGATCACAAAAAATTCTAATAGGGCATTCATCAGAATCAAAAGAGAGTACCATTTCTCTGAACACAGAATAAATAGCAGGTGGTGATGGTGGTGGATGATATATCTTATCCAAAACCATGTTGCTCAGGATTCGGGATATTGCATTTTTTAAATATGGTTATAGATATCAAGTGATCTATAATTATTTTAAGAGTTTCTTCAGAGTTTTTTAGCTGTGAGAAATAATTCCTGCTATGAGCAAAAAATGTACATTTTTAATGATATACTAGACCCTTAGCTGTACTGTAATAGTTCCTGTATATTTATTTTGTTACTAGTCATTGAGACATTAAGTATATGTCTTTGGTCCCTTAGTAGTATTGTAAGATGGGTTAACATAATTTCGGGTGTTTAGATAAGAACATTTTGACATGCAAACATCAATAAACCAATTTTTAAAAATGCCCAATTTATTGCTTTTAATTTGATTTGCTATCAATAAAACGTATTTTCAAATGTTTTTGCGCCATATTAGCCCATTTAATTGCACATCAATTAAATTAATTCTTATTCACTATATTTGTGTTACTTTCTCACGACCCATTACAAATAATTCAAAATTTTCTCATCTTACTCGATAGCCTACTTAAACATAAATGTTTTAATTGTAATTTTGGGTAACCAGGTGTTACAATAGTTAATGCATTTTTGCGCAACAACTACAACCATAACTGATTAGTAGACTAAAACACAACAAATGTTCGGTTTTTAAATGAAACCAAAAATAAACAAGCACATGATACTTACTTCTTGTAAACGTTTATGTGCTGCTTCCACTTTT
The DNA here is from genome assembly GCA_030765065.1 of Deroplatys truncata. NCBI lineage: Eukaryota > Metazoa > Arthropoda > Insecta > Mantodea > Mantidae > Deroplatys > Deroplatys truncata. The sequence goes on from CM060986.1 coordinate 68,968,788, forward strand.
GCTTTCTTTTCCTGGTAATCCTTGTCCAGCTTCTCCATTTGTTCTTGAATGACTCTATCCACTGCCTTTTCCTTCTCTATCGCATCTCTTCGAAGCTGATCCTTGTAATTCATGTACAATACGGCTTCGCGCTTCAACTCGTCCTTCAAAATAAACAGGATTGTAATGTTTATAGTAACAATGCTATTTGTAAGTGTTGGTATAGGAAGTAAGAACGTACCTTAAAAAACAAACCTTTAGGGGGCCAAAGCGGGATTCAGAGCTCAAAATAAAAATGTATTGGAAATACAAGCATTAACTAGTAAGTAGTTAAGAAAGTATTCATCTCCACTTAAAGAAAAATCTAGCAGAAAAATCAATGCAGAGAGAATTACCATTTTAATACGCAGAAAAAACAGATGATTACATGTTCTGGCGGTTTTCCAACATTTTGATTTTATTACTCATAAGTTTTAGAAGCTTACACATATTGCACAACTTTTTCAAGACAACATTCGTTGTGTCCTCCGTGGTGTAGTGGTTGCCATGCTAGCCTCTAGTTCTAGGGGTCGTAAAAATCCTTAGTATGGCTTCCTTCGGAAGGGAAGCAAAGCCGGTGGTCCCGTGTCGTAGATTTACGTCACGTAAAGGAACCTCAAGCCTGATAAAGAGGTCTCTGAGCACAATTACCGGTCTTTCACGCCTAATATAGAATGGGACCCTAAGGACCACAGCAGTTAAAGAGCGTCCATAAAAATAATTCATTAGAGCAGTTTTTTGATATGATATTAACAATGTCGCCAAGATATGAAATAAACCGACAGTGAAATAAACTTGTAAAGGCGCAAATAGTAGGATTTTCATGAGGAATTTCATTAAAAACGTTGATAATTTCTGATTTGAGCTTTTTATTTCCTACGTCACATCAAAAACCAATTAAACTGCTGTTTCAGATATTATACTAAAAAATCTGATCTGAAATATGTACGCGTCTTTCTCATCCAATGACAAATTCAGAAACATATGCGTTACATATTACCTGTATTCGTACAAAATTATGTTTCTATCCATGTTACATTTACTCACGACATATTTTTGCATAAGAATGACTGTAAATCAAGCAATATGGGCATAGTTACATAATACATGCGGAAATAGCATTCAAATAGTTATTCGTGGTAAAAGCCTCTTGTCGAGCCAAGCGCAGTCCTTTAAATGACGCTCACACGCTTTGAAATTGAGTTTTTTTCTTATTTATGGACGCTCTTTAACTGCTGTGGTCCTTAGCGTCCCATTCTAGATTGGGCGTGAAAGGGCGGAAATTTTGCTTAGAGGCCTCCTTATCAGGCTTGAGGTTCTTTTACGTGCCGTAAATCTACTACACTTTACTTCCCTTACGAAGGAAGCCATGCTAAGGATTTTTACGCCCGAAAAAATCAATCGCCGTCCACCGGGTTTAAACCCGCGACCTCAGGAACTAGAGGCTAGAATGGTAACCACTACCCCACGGAGGACGACACGCTTTGGAAGGTTGTATACTTCCAACGTGGAATATTTATAAAATGACTAAGGTTACGAACAAATTTGTTGACACACATTTAGTATTTGAATGAGCTCTACACTTTTTCTGTGTAGGTTTTTGTCTATAACTAGTTATACAAAATCCATAAATGGAATTTTGAAGCCTATTCATACAAAATTCAATATATATATTTTATTTCTTATATCAATATATCAAGTATATAATATTTTAATCAAAATCGTTAGAGCCGCTTTTTAGAAAATAAAATACTTGAAAAGTGCTAAACTTAAATGCCAAGGTTAACATTTATTTTATTTTTGAGTTGTGGTGCTCACACATACGCATGTGCTGCTTTTGGTTTTGGGGGACCTCTATACGTATCTTTCCGGTGAAATCTGGATAGAGAATTTTTGTGTGGAATAAATACTTCCTATACCCAATCTAGATGGGTGGTGGAATCGGTAAACATTTATTCTACTATGTATTGTGACGCAGCAGTTATGACTTAAAGTTATCGGGAGGTCGGCGCCGGGTAGACGGAGATAAACGAAGGTAAGTAGCGCTCCCCAGCATAAACACAGGAAGTGCTATCGGCAGACAACCAGAATTTTTTTTTCTTCCGCCTGCCTCCAGAACGTGTGTCCAAATAGTTCTGGAATGTTCTGTGGAAGATTTCATTGGCTATATCTATATGGGAACTTTCTCGCGAGAGGAATTTGTGAGTGAGGGAGTTAATGAGTGCGTTTCTGTAGTACGGAAAATGCTGTTCTCCTAGCGAGTTTGTGACGACCGCTGTGACGTGCAGTGAGTGCTGCTACTGCCCATAGATTCGAGACATCTTATGTTCGACTCCCCAGCGAGTGAAGGGAAACATCCGAAGAAGAGGCATCGTCGTGCGTATTTCTTACGACGCTACATCTCGAAGAAAGTGAAGTGACAGGGGAAATTGAACTGATTCACATCAGTGAAGTGACAGTGTGAACTAAGTGAAGTTGAACTAGATTAAAACAGTGACAGCGAAAACTAGTGAAGCGACAGTTAAAAACTGTACAAAGTCATAGTATAAAGTAGTATATTGCGATACAAGTGTGGTAAATGCATCTCTTCAGAACGAGGAAGAAGTTCCCGAGTATTGTAAAGGATTGAACGCATGTGTATTGTACACCTACTATTTTTTTCAACGATAGTGAATGATAGAAATAATTACGGAAAAATAAAATCAACTACTGTCAACTGTTCAAAATCAATATAAAGGTCCAACACGCTAGCCTGTGAGAACTGGTGGTCGATTAGTTACGCCTTGTGGTGTTGACCAAGCCAATCAACTGAAGGTAAAATGGCTGCTTGCACCGAAAAAAGAATTTTGCTTAATTACTGCATGAATCAAATCGTAAGTAAATATTAATAAATAAAGGGAAGTAAAGACGGCATAATTCAAAAGATAAAATTCAACTATCAAATATGATTGCATTTAAGCAAAAACAAATATCAGTAGTTGGAGGATTGTCTAAATACATTTTATAACATCTGAGATAAAAAAAATGCAAAACAGCATAGTGCAGGAGTTTCAACTTTCCACGTGTGGAGTGGATAAAAAGCACTATCTTCGAAAAAAATAGTTTTGTAAACCCCTCGCATAAAAAGCTAAAAGTCGTTGCGACTTCCAAAAAATAATTATAAACACAAAGTGAAAAATCTTAAAACAGATCACGTAAACTGTAATGTGGTTGGGTTTTTCTGTGCTTAAAAAATGAGAATCTTTTCTTCATTAATTTGAGAAAAGAGGTATTCCTTTACTATCCGTTTGTTTTTTTTAGCTGTTACCTCATTGAGTAGTAGACGACCTTGCTTTTTCTTCTTCTGAATTAAAATGTGCATATGTGATATACATTTTTTTCTCTCTCCTTGCGTCGATTTGTGTGTTATCTTACGTCACCGCATCCTCTCGCTTTGGCGCGATGAGTGGACGGCCCTTCGGAGGAACAAGTTGCGGGAGATTAAACCTCTCACGATATTCTGGGGTACCTCTTCTCGCTCTTCTCGTTGGGAGGAGGTAATTTTAGCTCGTTTACGAATCGGACATTGCCTTTTTAGTCACAGATACCTGCTCGGTGGTGACCCCGCACCACTCTGTGAGCAGTGTGATGCGCCCTTAACGGTGCGTCACATTTTAACAGAGTGTCAAGTTTTGGCTTCATTGCGGGTTTGTGTGGATCTGTCTGTTGGCATAGCCAACGTTTTGGCAGACGACGCGCATGCTGTAGAACGTCTTTTACGTTTTATAAGTGACAGTGGTTTTAATCGGCGCATTTGATGCGCTGAGCGTCTTTTATCTTTGTGATTTTATATTGTTTGTTTTAATGGGGGCTCTTCTCCCCGACGGACATATGGCGCTCATGTACCTTGCGTTCTACAGTTCTTGACACGTTTTACTCTTTTCTTGTTTTATTTACCATGGTTTTAGTGTGGTGTAATTTAGAATTTATTGTCTTGTTTTTTAGTGTTTTAGACTAAGCGGGTTTTGTCTCCCGTATTTTAGTTTTGGATTTTAAATTTTATACTTTCTAAGGACGCTGATGACCTTAGATGTTTAGCGCCCTTAAACCCCATCACATCATCCTTGCGTCGAAAGTAATTACATGTTGATAGCGGAATAATTAACTTGTATAATTAATAATGTCATAAAGACATGATAGGGATATAGATAAATAATTGCAATAAATAATTTCCATACATTAAATCATTGAAGAAGAATTAAATTGAAGAAGAAAGGGTTACACCTTTTGTAAGTGAACAAGAAAGCCATTACCACGCAAACTACGTGTTCAGGAAAAGCAATTAGTGAGAAGGTAGACTAGCTAAGGCAATTAGGTTCCGGTGAACTCAGTAAACAAGAAACCATTAGCTCAAATTTCAGGTAACTGGAACTCAAGACGTTAAGAAATAAGAGATATGTGAAACGGCACGTAGGCTAGTTCTAAAAAATTATAAAGGAAAATAATTCTTAGAATTTAGCAGTAAAGTTGCGTTATAGTTGTGTAGGATTTGGCAACGTACACCGTAGGAACTTTAGTGCGGTATTGTAAAGTAGGCGAGTTAACCAAATAGCTTCTATTTATAAAATTAGCATTTTTTGTCTTTCTTTCGTTTGCACCTTAGTGGCTTACAGTCTTTTACGTGATCGGGTCCTTGGCGATAAACATTGCGAACGGTTCTCACATACTTAGCGGCAGCTGAAGGGGTAATTGCCAGTAAACATTCTAGCGACTCACGGCAACTTACGCTTCTAGTTTTTATTGCGGAAACAGTTATTTCAAACCTTAAACTGATACTGCATAAGTTAACTGTTAACTTCTGCAGTATCAGTTTAAGGTTTGAAATAACTGTTTCCGCAATAGCAATGGTCAGCAACTCGCTTCATTAGCTCAGATATTAGCATAGGATATTATATTCTCGATCAGTTTGACTGGTGTTTTCTATTCTCACCCCACTTACGCATACCCTGAGAGAAAGATCTCAAAGCTAACCTTTGTAGCAGCTGTCAGCTTATTCATCATCAGATATACTCGTAACTGGAGGGGGATATATTAAGACCATTCTTTGAGAAAAATGCAACAGCTTAAATAAGCAATAATTACTCTCTTACTTGTGTTACTTAAAAGCAAATCATCATTGTGTCAGCTGTCAGATCACGACATATCTGCTAAATGAATGAACATAGAATTTTTTACGGAATACTAACCAGTACTATCAATAGCAATGGAAGAGTTAATCTCAAATTAAGCTAAAATCGGAATCCAATTTATTTGCAAATTACATATTTGAATGTGCATTGATTAAAAACACAATGGATGACGTAGCCTATTAATCACAACATACTGATGTTGTTATGGTTCAGTAATGAGCTGGCGTTTTTTCCGATAAAATAGCAGTCTTACAAGTATATTATAAGATGAACGACCGTGATTGGTCAATATCCGAGGCATTGCTGAAGTTATTGGTCAATATCAAATATAAATACTTTGCGTAAAGTATTGTCGGTATCCGTGTATCGAATTTGTATTCAATACAAAAAAATTGTCATTTTTGAGTTTTCCATATTATATAGATTACTTTCAATTATTTGAGGGTTTTGAGAAGAAAAGTATTTGTAATAAGTTAATAACTAAAGAGATCACGGAAGTTGTAAAGCTTATAAAGAACATTGCTTCCAGCTTATACCTTCTCTTTTCTTTTCCGGATCAAGTAGTATTTCTTAAAATACTTAAATATTTCAGTCGAAGATTTAGGAATAATAAAACAATTTACTTATTACCTTGGTGGGAGCTCTAGAAGCGTGTTGCTTCTGCCAAGTTTCCTCCGCATACTGGAAGAAAACGCTGGCCGCGATCTTCTCGTTCTCTCGTAAACGATTCAGTTCCTCTTTCTTCTCCTTTACTTGTTCATCCAGCTCCTTGCGTCTGTGTTCCATATTTTCTAGCTTCTCTATTCTTTCTGAAATAAAACCCCATAGCATGTGTTGGTTATATCTACAGTCCTTAATGTCGCATGCAATGTGTTTCCCAACTGCAACCTAAAGAAAATTACGGGGAAGGGAAGGGATGGGAATGCGTATTCGTAAACAAACAAATCTATAGTACATACCACGCTAGTGCCAGATACCTTGTAGGGTTAAGATACCACGCAGCAAGCATGAAAGATGCCATTGCGACCTACTGAGGCTTGTACAAAATTGTTTAGGGTCAATGTTTACAGCAACTTCAGTTTTCATCTTCAACTTATTTGCTGTTACCGTTTTACTATTCTCTGTAAGCGAAAACTTACATCTCCTTATACTTTCAATAAAAAAATGAGGACCTCTCCTGCATGCATAGTGCTTGCGTTTTATTGGTCCCAAAACCGGTATATTTTTACAAGTGGATATTTAGATTTCTCTTAACTGTATTATATTGCAATGTTTCTTTATTTTATTTTATTTTATTTTATAGTACCTAGAGTTAGATTATAATTTAAAGCTCCGATCAACATATTCTTTGTGTAAAATTTAATGTCCTTTTACAAGAATATTGCAAGCAAAGAATAAACATTTAAAGGTGTTTGAGGATCTAGGGCTTCAGAGCTGTGTTATACCCATGCAAAGAACTAAGAAACAACGATAAAATAAAAGCTTCAGCCAGATACGATGATTCAACCTGAATTCAAGCCGGGTCCCAAGCATGAGAGGCAACAACGTTCTTCTCCTCCTCTCCCTGTCGCTGTTTGGCTACCTTAAACAGAAAACTGTAAATTCTGAATGTAGTAAAACTTATTAATCTTCTTCTTTAAGGGAATAATAAATTAGTTTTATTTATGGGCGCTCTTTAATTGCTGTGGTCCTTAGCGTCCCATTCTATATTGGGCGTGAAAGACTGGTAATTTTGCTCAGAGGCCTCTCTATCAGGATTGAGATTCTTTTACGTGCCGTAAATCTACGACACGGGGCCACCGGCTTTGCTTTCCTTCCAAAGGAACCCATGCTAAGGATTTTTACGCCCCAAAAAATATCCATCGCCGCCCTCCGAGTTTGAACCCGCGACCCGGAAATAGAGGCTAGCATGGTAACCACTACACCACGAAGGACGACTCCTTCATGGGATGTGAGATATTTTAACGTAATACTTTAGTAAGTTTTAAACCTTGACGTAATTTTGTTACACCGAATAAACAAAAACTATGCAGTATTGCTTCTAAATTTATAAGGTGAATGTTTCTTTAAAATGGTAAACTTCGTACTTATTAAACCTATATCACTTATGATTTACACGTATAATGTTTCATTCGTTCTGTTGCATTCAGTTCAAAAACTGTACACCACAATTCCACACTCACTAAAAAAAAAGTACCCAGAAACTCGAAGATATTACCGAATTCAAAATTGAAAAGTTCAGCAAGTACTAATGTTATATAACAAGTTTTAAGACAGGAAAGAGAAAGTTTTAAAACTCTTTACTTGAAAACTTTTGTTAATTTTGTTCTCTAAAAACTATTCCAACAATCTTAATGAAACTATCATCAGTTTGATTTACATATAAGACACCTATCTTAGATTTTCTGTAGATAGATTTCCCTTAAGTTCGTAGTAACTATATATAGCTGGGAAAGTATAAGAGAAAAATAATGACCTACTGCGGGAGAATATAGATCTTAGTATACATTATACAATCCATGTGAGATATGTTTTTTCTCTAGTAGTAGCAGATTCCGAAAATAGTTGAAGTTGATTTCGCGTCGTCATGTTTGGAATTCTGTGATTCTTCTTTTTTCGCATAAGCTCAATATTGACAAAACGTTTTTTAAACATCCAGTGAGGCCAGAACACCGTTTCAGAATTTCCTAGGAGAAAAGCGAAGGACAGACTCTGTCTTGCAACCAGTAGGTACAAAGTGCAACATACGTTCCTCTTACTCCGCTGGTCTTTCCGCTTCCTCACCTGCCTTGTACTCTCTCAGAGCTGGGAGCAAAAAGATTTGCTCTCTGACCTCACAGGGCTTTCGTTGGCTGATACTGCTGTATGGCCCATTTGAAGCCATTTCTATGCAAAATGTCGTTATTAACATAAGGTTATTTGCAGAATCGCCTTTTATATGATTGGTATAATGTATTTGAGGTACAGGTGGACTGAAAACGAAAAGAAAAAATCTGATGTGTTACACTCACATGACTTTTTCTACTCTTGTACAAACTATTTTTACAAACGCTTATACTCCATCTACTTCATGTTAATCGAAATAAACATTTGCAGACTCTATCTTATTGCTAATTTTCTTGTAGATGTAAGGGGAATGTATATTTACAAGGGCAATTTGGAAATACAGTAGCCTTTAAGCACATACATATCTCTTAATAGCTGGTTGCTAGGTGCTGCACCATTCTCTTTCCCACAGATTAATACTCTTTGCATATCCAAGACAGAAAAATGAATAACGAATTCCCATTTGAGAAAATAAGTATTGAAAAATTTAAGAGAATAACAAGTAATATCTCGAAAATGGTTCACTCAACAACAAAAATGTATATGACATAAATTATGTATTTTAACGCGATCTACATTTTTTGTGTAGTAAAATTTTGTCTATCTCTTATGGTTTACGAGTGATGCAAAAGTCGTTCACAATGAAGAATACTTTTCAAGACATTCCCAAGAAATTCAAGATATGCATTTTATTTGTCATAAAAATATCTTAAACATACGATATTTTAATCAAAATCGTTAGAGCTATTTTTGAGAGAATTAAAATTTTCGTAAAATCTTCCATGTAAAGGGTAATCTGGGGTGGGGGGATTTTCTTGAAAACCTTCGTGTCACATCCTTGGAAGATACTGAACCTAAATACCAAGTTTGGTGTTTATCCGACTATTCGTTTCTGAGTTATGCTGTTCACAGACACACACACACAGACAGACACACACACGGACATGTTTCCAAAAATGCTTTTTTGGGATTCAGGGATCTCAAAACATGTATTTCCGGTGAAATCTCGGTATCGAATTTTTGGGTGGAATACAATACTTCCCCTACTTACTATACGTAGTAGAGAAAGTAAAATGTGTTTGGACTGTTATACATATAAAAACAAAACTGACGTATAACGCACTTGACAGTTTCCCTGGTATCCTCGGACACTTTTTGCTGAAAAATGGTGCTCGTGTATATTTATTATAAAGATAAGAGCAACCATAACATGCAGCACACTAAATTTAAATAAATAGATTCGCCCTTTAACGCAATTGAATATGCAGTTAAATAATGGGCTGGAATTGGACAAAATGTCTATATGGTATTCCTGAGGATGTAAGTATTTTATTTTTATTTTGTACAAGATACGCAAAACGAGTGTGGCAATTAACAGTTTTTAGAAACAGTCAAATTATATATTTACAAGCAATGTTCCATATTCTTTAAGAACGGTAAAAAAGAGTTTTCCATGCAATTGATATTCAGCCAAAAAGTACACCAAAAATGTTACTAAAGTAGATTACCACAGGTCTTTTTGCTCATTCCACAGTCTTAGTATGATTAGCTGGAAAAAAATCACATGACTGCTACAGATTTGTATTTTGTTTAGTTGCAGTCGCATTAACTCTTTCTTTCTAATTTGTAGAAGTTCGTAGCTTCCTGGAATACCCACAATGTAATTTCTTCCTGTCGTAGTAAAGCAATGAATGCCTTCATACATCATCATTTTCTTCATTGTGCATTTTCTTATTGGAAGTGGTAATTGCGCTCTGCGGTCGTTCCCTTTTCTCATTCGTTTTATACAGTTTTCTTTCTGCTAAGGGTAATAACCTAAGGTCACAGAGCAACTTGCACTATCCATTTTCATAAATTTGTCCTGAGAATGTGTCACTACAGGGCTACATAAACAAATCGTATCAGCTTCTTTATTCAGAATTCAAAGATGTACAGTCACCCCAAAGCCGAATATTTAATGATTAGAAAAAATATATTGCACATATAGAAAAACATAAAAGTGGAAGAAATATAATAATTATGAGAGAGAAACGGGAATACACGAGAGTGTATTAGTAATAAGGTATTATTATTATTAGGGAGTAAGGTAAATTAATATTCTTCATGTTGTAGCTTTTCTAAAGTAGCAGCGTTGAAACTCATTAAAGTAAGTTAAATATGCATAGGTATGTGGCTTTTAATTACCTACCCAGGCAAGGGTCCTTAGGAGGCCCAAAGGGGCACAGGGAAGGGGTAGAATTGTAGGCGACTAGTTGAATACAACAAATGTTAAACAAGGATAGAATCAGGGACTGTAGGGCTTTTCAGATAGTGTTAAAACATAAGTGTGGTGTGTTTTATTTTCTAGGATAATAGAGGTAAGGAATAACAGGATAGGATAAGACTAGAAGCGAAGGCGGACTTAGCACCTCGACCTAAGCAGATCTTTTGTACCTAGGCCCCTGAAGAGGCACCCTTGGGAGGGAGGTATGAGGTGAGAGGAGACAGAGGGCGATCGGACCAGGAGACCCGACAAGCAGAGGGCAGGGTCTCTACCATTTACAGATTTCAACTCCCGGGTGCTGGCTGGCTGGTGCAGCCGGGGCTCCTTCCCCCCTGTGGGCTTACACATGTCCTGGGAGTCCAGAACCTGGAGACCGCCTGCAGTCTGGGGATGAAAGTTTCCTCAGAGCATTCTTTTCCCCTGTCATGCACACGCCGAGACCTCCCGCCGACACTTGCAATCCCGAAAGAGACCAAGCAGATGAAAGGTGAAGTGAAATGAAAATGGAGAATGGAGGGAAGGGAAATTCGGGGATGTAATGATCCTTCGCAGCATTCACCTGGCGACAACGTGAAACCCCGAAAAAACCCATGGGCCAGGAAGGTCGGCCACGGGAATTGAACCCACGGCCTCCCGAATGCGGGCCACAGACGTTACCGCCTGAGTCACCTCGCTCGGTTAAGGACCAATAAGATTTTGACGGGAGTAATAGCGTCATTTTCTAGAGGTACGAGGGACATATATATACTGAGCCTAATAAATAAAACAAAGAAATTTCTGATTGAAAACTACTTTATTGTTTTTCAAAACATTCTCCTTTATGATCAATACCCTTTTGCATCCGTTTGAACCATTTGTCAAAGTATTTATTCCAGTCTTCTTGAGACACCTCCAAAACATGTTTTTGAAGCTATCAACGGCTACTTCTGCCAACGAAAATGGTTGACCACGCAATTTATTCTTGATGTTCGGGAACAAAAGAAGTCATTGGGTGCCAAATCAGAACTGTAAGGCGGATTACCCATCAATTCGATTTTTTGAGCCTTCAAATACTCAGTTGTTAGACGAGATGTGTGTACGCTCGCATTGTCTTGATGAAGAACAATCCTACGGTTCTTGTTGGTTTTCCTTACTTCACCGAAGACTTCCGGCAAGCAAATGGTTGTGTACCATTCGGTATTGACTGTTTTACGTTCCTCTAAAGGTACTGTTGCCACATGGCCAGTTTTTCCGAAAAAGCAGGCGACCATTTGGTTCGAAGTACTTCGAGTGCGAACAACTTTTGTTGGATTTGCTTCATCTTGAAACACTCGTACAGTCGACTGCTGTTTACGTTCCGGCTCATACGCATACATCCACGATTCGTCACCTGTATTTCAATCTTATATACGTCTTTTGGGGCACCGCCATTGTATTTCTTGGGCATTTTTGTACACCAATCGACACGACCATCTTTTTTAGATTGCGTCAAATTATGTGGGATCCAACGAGAGCAAACCTTTTTCACGGCTAAATAATGCTGCAATATTTTATATATGCTGGTGTATTTAATGCCTAGGGTTGCTTCAATCTCACAATAAGTCGCATGATGATCTTTCATTATTAGTTTTTGCACAACATCAATGTTTTCTGGCACAACTGATTTTGGACGACCTTCGCGAACTTCATCATTGAGCGAACGGCGGCCACGATTAAATTCGTTAAAGCAGCGTTTTACAGTGTCAAAGAATGGAGCTTCGTCGCCAAATGTGGAATTTAGTTGATCGATGCACTCTTTCTTGATAATCCACGTCGAAACTCATAATAAATCATTGTACGAACATTTTCACGAGTAAATTCGATGTTTTTGTTGACGCACAATCTTCAAGTTAGTGTAAACAAAATAAATGATGCTCTATTGACAAAATGTTTGAAGAAGATTATGGTCAAAAATGTCAAACTTTCCATTGGAAACGTCAGATGGCACCTACAACATTCAGGCTTGCCAAGGCTCAAAATATAAATAGTGCCCCTCGTATAATGGAAAAGTCTCATTCATAAACGCATTCTCACCTAACTATTGGGTTTATAAGTCGCACCTTGTCGCTCGTGTGGGTGGGATACACATGGATTCCGTAAGATGGGAAGCTGTGAACTTACTAGGAAATATAGCTAGAATTTCTTAGGACGGGAAAGCATGCAAGTGTTATTCCAGTGGGGTAAAATTCTGAGAAGGAAATTAGGTCAAAGAATTATGCCAAGGCCACAAAATTATCATTTTAAAGCAAAGAAAGGCCAACATAGTTTTCAAGTTGTATTTAAAACTGCGTTAATGTTACTGCTCCCTCGTAACCAGAGATAAGAGCCAGGCATGATATAGTAGGGATTTGCAGGAACTCTACACATTAAAACCAGTGGAAAGATAACATCCAAGGTATTTCCAATATCTCACAGCCCCTAACTATAAGAAACGACATCTCGCTGCAGATGTCTGATTTCTTATTTTTACTTTCTCTACTAAGTAGGGGAAGTATTGTATTCCACCCAAAAATTCGATAACGATATTTCACAGGAAATACATGTTTTGAGGTGCACTGAATGCGTATAAAGCATTTTTGGAAACATGTCCGTGTGTGTGTCTGTGAACAGCATAACTCAGAATCGAACAGTCGGATAAACACCAAACTTGGTATTTAGGTTCAGTAGCTTCCAGAGATGCGACACGAAAGTTTTTAAGAAAATCCCCCCACCCCAGATTACCCTTTAGATGGAACATTTTTCGAAAATTTTAATTTTCTCAAAAATAGCTTTAACGATTTTGATTAAAATATCATATGTTTAATATATTTTTATGACAAATGAAATGTATATCTCGAATTTTCTGGGAATGTCTGCTAAAGTATTCTTTATTGTGAACGACTTTTGCATAACTGGTAATCCATAAGAAATAGACAAACGTTTACTACACAAAAAATGTAGATCACACTAAAATACACAACTTATGTCATATACATTTTTGTTGTTGAGTGAACCATTTTCGAGATATTGCTTGTTATTCCCTTAAATGTTCCAATACTTATACTTTTTCTCAAATGGGAATTCATATTCGTTTATTTTATGTCCTGGTAATGCAAAGAGAATGGAATACTCCACATAGCAACCAGCTCTTAAAATATTTGACTATCGCTTAAAGCTTACCAATTCCCCTTGCATATACAAGAAAATTAGCAATAAGATTAACATCTCGATCAACATGAAGCATATGGAGAATAAGCGTTTGTAAAAATAGTTTGTACAAGAGTAGAGAAAGTCATGTGAGTGTAACACATCAGATTTTTGTAAGTCATTTTAAAATATAAAACATCGTTGCTTGCTACAATATCTGAGCGAATATATAGATCTTGAGAAATAATTAAAGGGTCTTTCATTCTTACTTAAACGCTGTACCAGCCTGATTGAGGTTAGTGAAATAGAATATGCAACCACAAATCTAGTACAACGATGAAGCTACAATTTTTAAACTTCTGTTGTGATAGTCACATAACATTCTCTACATTTTACGGAATTCGTTAAGTATAGGTAAAGGTTAAACATTGAAGAGAGACTCCTCGTGCACTCCCACCTATTTAGATCTATTGCGGGTACTACCCCCGGAAGAAAGGGATGAAGTGAAAAAAATAACAGGAGGCTACAGGCCGCAGGCAAACAGGTCACAGAGACGCGCGGAATTCCTTATCAGTTCCAGACTCGAAGATCCACGACACTGCTGGAGCTTAGAGAGGAAACGAATACCGTCGACCAAGCAGCATCTCTATAGTCCACGGGGAGTACTCCTTCCTTTGAGCAATCACCCGCGCCATCCGTCCGGCAATCGCAGAACCACGCCTGAAAAATGAGTAGGAGACGGAATGAAAGGGAAATGATTTAAAGGATACCGTGATAAATAAGACCCACCCCAGCATTCGCCTATCGAGGAGGGAAAATCACGAAAAACCCAAAGACAAAGTGGGAGGAGGTCAACGGGATCGAACCCTGAACCTCCCGTTACAAACCTCACACATTACCATGGAGCCATCTCGTTCGGTACAGAATTCGTTAAAAAGTTATTCTTCTATCCACGTAACGTATTGCTGATACATTTTGCATAGAAATTATTTGAAATTAAGCAACAAGTACTTAGTTACATGCAGGATACAGAATAAATATTCAAATGTTTATCGAAATCAAATTCAGAAGTAGTGCATTCCTTCCCTGGTCGCTATAACAAGCTGTTGTAATGGCAAAGAAAATAGAAGAATCGGAAAAAGCATGCATCTTTCGTCACATGACTCGAATTTGAGAAAACTAAAAATGGAATTTTTGGAAAACGAGAAACGCTACGCTATGATAAACATAAATTACTTATTATAACAGCTCTATATTCCTCTCAGAAATAATTTTTTTGTCCATGTCATGGTTTCCTAAATATTCAAAATTATACAAATTTCAGCAGAATAAAGGTGATTTCAGACTTTTCACAGAAAATTCAAAATATATATATTTCTCTATGTCAAACATGATATTTTAATCCAAATTTGCAATGCCATTTTTGAGAAAATAGAAAATTAATGCAATATTTTCCCCGTGGAAGGTGGTTTGGTTTGAGGGAATTTCGTTAAAATCTTCCAGTTGTATGCCTTGAAGATGCTGGACTTAAACAACAAGTATGGTATTTAACCTAATTTTTTGGTGTTCACAGATACACATAGGTATGAGGTAGAAAAGTAAAAAGTGTTTTTGGATTCACCTCAAAACGTATATTTCTAGTGAAATCTAGATGTCTAATTTTTGCGTAGAGTAAACTGTTTCCTCCGCCTAGCGAGGTAAGTGGTAGAGAAAGTAAAAAGGGTTTTAAAAGCCTGTATAGTAGAACTGCGATACTTATGAAGACGACTTTGATTTTTCATTGCGTAAAAATAAAACCAAGGTCCCAAACAATTAGTTAGTCATGATATAACAAAGACAGGCGAAACCAAAGACGATTTGTATCCAGTTTGTAACGATTCGATGTGCATATGATGTTTATTTGACATTTTACTCCAGCATATTCGTACTTCTGATTCTACTCTCTCTATCTGTTCTATATCTATCTATGGTTCTAGCTCTAAAGCTGCAGGATAACTTGAAGTTTATGGAGCATCACCATTTTTAATCATAAAAGATAACGATCAGAATGAGGGCAGAGTAGTGAAGAACGCTTCGCGTGATAGCTGAACATGAGATTGTTGACCCAGATTACACCCCCTGTTTTATTTATTATAACTCCAATGGCGTCTATGATGCATGCTTATATATTTTTATGGGTTTATTCTAGCACTGTCATTTCATGGAAAGTAGTAGTAGCAGTTAGGTTTTGTGAAACTAAACGTAAAGCTCTCCGAGAGGCACTCTTGTGAAGGAACACGCAATGTTCCCTGAGAATTATAGTTGCTAACAAACAGATATGCAAATTTTACGTATCTGTATCCGGTGACTTATGTTTGTTGCGTGCTACAAAGGGCAATGAACTGGAATATCGATTAGGATTAGTCCTTCAATTTCTGCAAAGAATATGCCCAACCTATCTGGAAGACATGGATAACACAGCTTGTCTGCTGCCATGTATAGAAATTGTTTTGATTAACTCCTTTAAACGGGAACAAAACAAAAAAGGCATGTTGTTTCCTAAATGAAGGATATACCCGTAAAATGCAGTGGTAACATTATTTCTACAAACTGCGTTGAAGAGAGCTTTGGGAATACAAATCCACATCTGTGGCAATACGCTTTAATAATAATGTTTCTTGGTGTTGCTTCAAATTCAAAAGAAGTGTATTTTGTAATTTTTTTGTATTGGTGTTACTGAGTTAGTTTAGCATTATACAAAGAACGTAATTGTGTAAAATAAAATGCCGCTGTGTAGAGCATATGATTGTAATGCGATAAATAAACCACAGGGGGCTCATTTTCATAATTTTCCAAATATAAATAATATTGCATATAATATCTCAAAACATATTGCATATGGATAGAATTTTGCAAAAGAAAAAATATTTCGCCTGGTCCCGGAGTTCGTTTATGTTTCTTCCATTTTAAGGACGCACTGTGAACAATCAGATTTTTAAAAAATCAGCTTATGCATGATAAAAAATTCAGAGGGTCTTCATTAATACGTGTAAATATTCCTACTACAAGTATAAATGAAAAAGATTTCTGTCTATTAGGACAAGCAATTCTTCAGCATCTTCATTACACAGCAAACGACAAAGAACAGAACTATGTTAGGCTAGAATTCATAAAATCATAGTTTCTGAACTATGTGATAAAGTGTTAATTTCTATAAATCTGATAATGAAGGCGGTGATAGCAACAGTATCTAGTGGAAGAGAATTCAGGATAGGTGATAAAGAAACTAGGAAGTACAGTGTTAGCCTAGGTACCGAAATTATAAGATAATGCCTATGTTGATGCCTAAAAATGAGGTAAATATAAGCCTACGAATGAGGTAAATGATGCGGTAGATCAAGATGAACTCAGTGAAAGTTTTTACGAACCTAATTACTTCATATTCTGATGTGCTAGAGACGAAGAAGAAGACCCTTTCACCATACACGGATGGAGTATGAAAATTGATGTTTATCCGACTTCACCTTTTTTAATTAGGCTGTTCAGAGAGTGACGTACGAACGCGAATGTTAGTCGTTTTCCTCTAGGTGTATTCCCGGTGAAATTTCGATATCTGATTTGTGTTTCGAATGGAATATTTCCTACATCATACATAATAATTGATATAGAAAGCAATAAACAATCAGCAACGCAGTTTTGTATTCATAGTGATATCTGGAAATCATAAGCTCATTAAAAAGTGTTATATTCACATAACTTCTTGATACCGTTATATCGACGGGAATATATAAACAATTAAATAAAGAGATAACAATAAGATAGAGAAATAATTGCAATAAACAGTTTGCGTATATTAAAACAGTGTACGAGTATAATCTAACAAGTTTGAGTTGAAATGTTTGTCCGGAAAGATGGAGGTAATTAGGAGGTCAGGTTAAGCAAAGTCAATAGTATCAACCGAGAATAGCGAACGCGTTAGCTTAAGGACTTCTGGGAAGGCCGTTTAGAGTTAAGTTCAGTGCATTACAATGGCCAATTCTGGAAATCAGAGAGGCGACGGAAATAGTAAGAATTTTAGCTAAGCCCCTAGTAACAGTATCACATTCGATGTATTTTGAGATTTTGCAACGTGTAAGGTAAAATGTTCGTGGAGGAATAATATGTAGGCGAAGCTAAAATTCATAAATGTTCGTGCATCTAGCTCCGAGGACCACTCTACTCTGATGCCATCATTGGTACGGATCGATGTTCGTGCACACAGTTGTGCACACATTAATTACTCTTCTTTGATACCACCAGCAGCTGCTCGCGTGATATTTTAAGCGCCCAGTGACGCGCTTGTGTTAGTAGCGGCTAGCGTGAGGGATCTTGCCGATCAACATTTTAGTGACTCACAGTGAGTTACGCTTCTAGTTTCTTTTATTGCGGAAACAGTTATTTCCAACTGTAACTCTGACGCTGCAGAAGTTGGCAGGTATAATAATTCAAGTGTTATGGTTTTGAGTGCTAAAATTCAGAATCAATCTATTTGTTCATATCAAACGGTCGGCAACTCGCTTCAAGAACTCAAATATTAGTTAACAATCATTTTCTCAGCCAATTTAAAACGTTCTACCATTGGAGCAGCCGGCAGCAGAATCATCAGCAGATATTGGAGACATCATCATAGCGGCATCACACATAGCCCAGCACGTTCTCTACCCACTCACACTTTGCAGATGCATTTCCTTGTTGATACAAGGGGATATAGGAGAATGAAACGATACACAAATCTTTAAAGAAAGGCGGTCGCTATGTACTGGCTTTAAAATTTCTCTGTTTACATGACCCTAGAAACAAACGAATGGCGGCTTAGCACTCAAAAAAACTAAGGTATAACTACAAATATCTAGGAAATGTGAAAGCCACAAAAATGCTTTTCACATAAAGTGTGTGTTCTAACAACATCTACACATTTCGTGCAGTAAGCTTTTTTCCATCTCTTTGGTTTTACCATTTATACAAAAAAAATCTGATGTGTTACACTCACATGACTTTCTCTACTCTTGTACAATCTGATTTTACAAACGCTTATTCTCCATATGCTTCATGTTAATCGAGATATCGAGATGTCAATCTTATTGGTAATATTCATGTAGATGCAAGGGGAATATGGTAGCTTTTAAGCGATAGTCAAATATTTTAACGCTGGTTGCTACGCGGCGCATTCCATTCTCTTTGCAAGTCCAGGACATAAAAAAATGAATAACGAATTTGAGAAAAAGTATAAGTATTGGAAAATGTAAGGGAATAACAAGCAATATCTCGAAAACGGTTCACTCAACAAAAGAAATGTATATGACATAAGTTGTGTATTTTAACGCGATCTACATTTTTTGTGTAGTAAAATTTTGTCTATCTCTTATGGTTTACCAGTTATGCAAAAGTCGTTCACAATGAAGAATACTTTTGGAGACATTCCCAGAAAATTCGAGATATACATTTCATTTCTCATGACATTATCTTAAACATATGATATTTTAATCAAAATCGTTAGAGCCATTTTTGAGAAAATTAAAATTTTCGAAAAATGTTCCATGTAAAGGGTAGTCTGGGGTGGGGGGATTTTCTTGAAAACCTTCGTGTCGCATCTCTGGAAGATACTGAACCTAAATACCAAGTTTGGTGTTTATCCGACTGTTCGTTTTTGAGTTATGCTGTTCACACACACACACAGACACACACACACAGACACACACACACACAGACACACACACACACACAGACACACAGACACACACACGGACATGTTTCCAAAAATGCTTTTTTTGGATTCAGGAGGTCTCAAAACATGTATTTCCGGTGAAATCTCGGTATCGAATTTTTGGGTGGAATGCAATACTTCCCGTACTTACTATACGTAGTAGAGAAAGTAAAAATTCAGAATGAAGAGAACTTCACAAGGTATTTCAAAGTATTAAAGATATAATTTTAATGTCGTTCAAATATCTAAAACTGTTGTCATTTTAATCAAAATCTTAAAAGTCAATTGTGAGAAACATAAGAATAGTGAAACATTTTCTATCTAAAGGGTGCTTTAGAGTGGCGGTATTTCCTTGGAAATATTGTCGTGTCATGGACGATGCTGAACTCGATACCAAGTTTGGTGTTTGTTCGGCATTTCATTTTAGTTATGTCGTTCACGCGCGCGAGCACTATTTTCTAAAAATGCTTTCTTTGAATTCAAGGAACCTCGAAACTTGGTATTTCAAATAAAATCTCGATATCTAACTTTGATGTGGAAGATCATACTTCCTCTACTTAGTATAGGTAATCAGCATATAGAAAGCAAACAGCTTCGATTATACTAAGCGACCTTTGTTCGCTGTGACAGAGATTTTGGACATTCAGCAAATTAGCGAATAGTGACCCAAAATACCTAATTTGATACATAGTAGCAAGCAGGAAACAGCTGGCTGTTTTTTACATAGCACATGGTCACTATATCAAGGACGGACAACCTTCACAGTCTAGTGGTCAGCATTCTTTTAAACTTAGTGGTCCCTAGTTCGATGAAGATTCTTTCTTGCCTTTCCGGAAAATAATGCGAGAGTTTCTAAGCTCTAAAGACCACAAGTACTTTAGTAAGAAGTTAAAGCAAGAAACAGAGTAATTGAGTAAAGTCGCCTAATAGGAATTATGACGAAATCAAGGATTAACTCACTTTCCTCTTCTTCCTTTTATCGTTTTTTCCTCTAGTCAGTTTTTACTTTCTCTGCCACTTACCTATATCTGGTATATGAAGTATCTTATTCCAGCCAAACAATTTGATATCAAGATTTCACCGGAAATGCACATTTTAAGGTCCTCTGAAGCCCCATATACACTATGTGTATGCGTGTGGCGCGTGTGCACTAAGTTCAGCATCCCTCCAGGATGCAACACGAAGATTTTGAAGAAAATTTCCCCCTTCTAAACTGCCCCTTACTTGAAAAAGTTTTCTTTCTATTTTCTCAAAAATAGTTCTAAATATTTTCATTATAATACCATATTTTAAGATATCTACATGGTGTACAAGGTGGTCCGAAAGTTCCTCTATCCCAGTTATTTAAAGCAACTGATATAAGATAATAATTAGGAAATTTGTTTTTAAAGATACACCTTTTGACAATTTACCAGATTTTCAAAGCGGATACTTTATTTTATAAATGACTATTTAAGTTGAGACTGTACAATATCTCCAAAACTTAAGCGTTGTAGAAAGAAATGTCTTGAATAAAGGTTGCTTGATATTTTGGGGGAAATTAAGTGGTATTAGTCCTGCTCTATTTGGAGAACGTTGTAATGGTCAATTTAGGACCAGTTTAAATTTACTCTAATTGTAGGTTCCCATTTAAAAAATTAAATTGACTCTAAAACGACTATCATAAGGTCCTCCAAACAAAACACGACAAATGGCATTTACGTTCACCCACAATATCAAGCAACTTTTATTAAAGACAATTCTATCTACAACGCTTAGTTTTAAATATACTGTACAATCTCAACTTAAATGCTCCACCCGATATATATATATGTATGTATATACATGTATATATGTATGAGGGCAGTCCCAGAAGTACCTGACCTGATGTATGTTTAACGTTTGATGTATATGTACGAGGGCAGTCCCAGAAATACCCGACCTGACGTATATATAGCGGTTGTTGTTTCAAACCAATGACTATGGTAGAAAGTACGACCCTTATAAAGCTTAACTTTGAAGTTTGACTATGCTACGTTGTTTAGTATTTGTTTGGCAGCCATTAATAGTGGACTGTCTCGGCGAATTTGTAAACATGGATAAAACTGGTCATCGTTATGTGATACAATCCTTTCATTTGAAAGGTCTTAGTCCAACTAATATTAAATCTGAGCTAGATTCTACTCTGGGGGAGTCTGCTCCTTCGTTTACAACAGTAAAATTGGGTGGCGTACGAGCTGCCAAGACGAACATCTCGACCAAATAACTATGACCACGCCAGAAATTGTGAAGAAAATCTACAAAATGGTATTAAATGACCGTCAACTGACATTTCAAAAAGTGCTGTGCATCGCATACTAACTTAAAATTTAGACATGAGAAAGCTGTGCGCAAGATGGGTGCCGCGTTTACTCACAGCGAAACAAAAGCATCGTAAGGATGTTTAGTCGAGTGTTTGGCGATGTTTCTCTGCAATAAAGCCGAGTTTCTGCGTCGATTCATAACCATGGATGAAACATGGTCCATCACTTCATACCTGAGACGAAGGAACAGTCAAAAAATTGCATTGAAAGGGGAGAATCGGCTCCAAAGAAGGAAGACAGTTCCATCTGGCGTCAGTTTGTAGGGATGCGCGTGGGATAATTTTCATTGATTATCTTCAAAAACGAAAAGAAATCAATGACGAGTATTGTGCAAACTTATTGCAGCTTTTGAATGATGAAATCAAGCCAAAACGGCCGCATTTAGCGAAAAAGAAAGTTCTGCTGCATCAAGCCAATGCACCAGTACACACATCTGTTATCGCCATGGCCAAAATCAATGAGTTAAAGTTCGAATTGCTTCCTCATGCACCCTATTCGTCAGACTTAGTTCGCTCTGATTATTTTCTGTTTCCCATGTTGAAGAAATGGCTTGGTGGAAAAGATTTGCCAACAATGAAGAGACGAAGTTTGCAGTTGATGGCTATTTTACAGAAATCGACGGAACACGCCAGAGAGAGAATGCTTTGTTTGAATTCCGTCTGGCATGACATCAATCCTGGCTGGCTAGCGTGCCTAGACAGGGTTGGAGGGGGAACATAGTTGGCGTCACTTTGTGTGTAAGCAGTTGAAGAAGGAAGTCGCGTGTGTGGCCAGTCCTCGGCTTCGGGGCATCTCCCCTCATCCTGTTTTCCTAAGTGCAATGTAGAGCCAACAAATATTTTGTCAATAAATTCCAGGTAATATGTATTATGTAATATGTTTGTATAATATCACAACCTCACGCCTTTATCTGGAATTAAACACCAAGGTCCCGACCCTCTTGCAGTTTGGGAGCTAGGCTCCCCCATGTGCGTGTTGGGATGATCAAAATTTAATAATTTGCTGGAAACCTTTTGGCCCTCACCCCAGCATGTAACAATATAGTGATAATGTTAGGTGAACAGATTATTCTTTAAGACAGTAATTGAAGCAGTGCTGTATGAATGGTGAGGCAGCCGTTTTACGACATTATCGAGAAGCGCCAACCGAAAGGATAGACGGGTCAATTTAACAGACAAGAAATGCGTAAACGCATGTCTTATTTTGTGTGAGAGCTTCACCTTTCGTTTAGGCCACGAATCGGCACTGGTAGAGAGAGTTATTTGCGTGTTTGCGTCAGATTTGTTGTTATTCAAATTGCAGCGAGTGTTAGATGTAGGTTAAAGGTAGCAACCAGAACCTGTAACCGCTCTCCAGAGTGTCACGGAAGGTCTGCACCTATTAAGCGAATAAAGTAGTTAACGATCAGCGAATTAAGTCGCCGGGAGGTCAACTATGGCGATTTAAATCTGTACCTGGAAACAAGCAGTAAACTTCCACATGTTACTATATTTGCTGAAAGTTCTCCAATGTAATCGAAATCTCTAACTTACCCTGTTCCTGCACCTTCTTCAAATCCTCCATCATTTTAAGAAGCGTGGAAGTTTCTTCATCTCTCAGCCGCCTTTCCTTCTCAACATGCTTATATCTTTCTTCCTGTTTCTGTCTCAAGACCGCTTCCCGAAACACCCTTACCTTCTCTAACTCCTTTTGGACCCTTTCCATCTCCTGTGCAACCTGTTAGGCAAAACTGAATATGAAACCTACACTTGCAAATAATCTCTTAAAACAACTAATGTTGATATAGCTTACATCTTGCCTTTGTATTGCGGGACCGAAACACATTCATTCCGGAAAACCCAAAAAGAGAATCCCCAAATAAGTCCAGTCTAGTGTAAGCTTACGTATTTAGGCAAAACTTAACTACAAGACAAGCAAGCTAATATGAATTGTTACCCTAAACCCTATTAAAAAGATCTGATAGTGCACAAACAAGCCTTGGGAAGCCCTGCTTTTATTTCAATTAATCCTCAGAAGTTTAATAAAACCGACGAATGAATTTTAACCGTTTATACCATATTTCTGAACTTCTTGCTTTATATGTTCCTTAGAACTTTGTTCCCATAAAATTTAAAAGCTCTAATGTATGCGCTCACTTTCGTTTATAGTGTTCCTTTCTCTGTAATGTTATTTCTAACTCATATTTTAAACATATTTAAATACAGGGTTATTACAAAAGAAATAGACACGTTCAATGTGTTATAAATCCATAACTATTAATGATATAATGAATCTCTTTGCACTGTCGTGTAGAGGAAGTCTTGAAGTTTATTTTGTGAACTCGCAATGTTCAATGTGTGATCCCTGCAGCACACGACACACATCAAGATGATAATCAAGTTCATTCTAAACGCGATGTAACAATCTGAATCGGCACTTGCCACGGCTCTTCTGATACATTCCTTCATGTCATCTAAATTGCCTGGAATTGGAGGAACAAAAACTCTATCTTTGAGAAATCCCCAAAGGAAAAGGTCACACGGCATGAGATCGGGGCTCCTCGGTGGCCAACGTAGCAAAGCGTTATTGTCATCTGCAGCACGGCCAATCCAACACTGTTGTAGAATTTTGTCCAAGTAAAGTCTAACATCTGTGTGCCAGTGCGGCAGCGCTCTTTCTTGTTGGAAAATAAAGGTTTCCCTTTGCATTTCCTCATACAGTTGGGGAATCAACCAAAGATTTAAAATATCGAGACATGTAGGTGCTCCAAAAAAGAAGGGGCCATACACCTTGGTGTAGGATACCGCACAAAACACATTAATTTTGGGAGAGTCCAGAAACATGTTCCGCAGCAGCCCTTGGTTTTTCAGTTCCCCATATTCGAAAATTTCGTTTATTCACTTTTCCACTCAAGTAGAAAGTTGTTTTATCACTGAAAACTATTCGTTCTTCTTCATTACGTCGCAACATTTCTATGCAACATTCCTGACTTTTGACTTTTCATCTTCATGTAGCTGCTGCAAGAACTGCAACTTGTAAGGAGTCAGTTTTAGTCGCTTTCGCAAAATGTTCCATAAGGTTGGGTGTGGAATTTGTAACTCCAAGATTGCCCTAGTTGTCGAATTCTGTGTACTTCTTGCGCAACCACCACGAACACGTTCAACATCCTCTTCTGATATGTGTGGTCTTCCCGGGCTCCTTCCTTTGCACACACAGCCTGTTGTCTCAAACTTTCTGTGCCAATCATAGATCAATTGTCTAGTCGGTGGTGGTTTCCGGAAACGTGTTCTGAAATGTCGTTGGACAACAGTTACAGAATTTGTTTTAGCAAGTTCTAGCACACAATATACTTTTCCTACAGGATTCGCCATTTTTGCATTTTCAACAACAATGATTTACATGATTACAACTACAAAACTACCAATGTAAACTTCTAGAGCTTCCCGACGTAACACCGCAAAATTTATGTTTATATCTCACTTAGTGTTTGTTTCATAGGACTTCAAAGTTGTCTACTTCTTTTGTAATAACCCTGTACGTATTTTTACTGTAATTGGCCTGGATTGTAGCGAATAACCAAAATATTTATAACGAAAATATTTTAATACGGAGTTTGGTTATTTTCACTAATCTCTACATATGATAAAACCGTGTACAAATGTTTGTGGCAATTTTCAATATGAATAAATAATCGACACTAACGGGTTTGTGTGTTTGTTTATTTATTTTCTTACTGTTCTTAAAGGGAGTTCTAATGCGGCGCAAAATAAAACAAAATATCTCGCGTGCAATTATATGAGTATTTAAAAAGGTATACCAATTTTTCTTTAATGTTATTCGTGTACGTACAAGGACGACACTGAAAATTTGTAGAAAATAAAACAAGGATTAGTTTTTAAAATATTAAATGATTTTGTTGTTGTTTCGCTTTAACATCAATACATTTTTGCATTCCATGAAACCAGTGCAATGATGAGGCACGTCAGCAACCAGATTTTTATTATGTTCCACTGCATCATCTGATGACGAAAAAGTGATTCCAGGCATTTTATCTTTAATTTTGGAAACAAAAAGAAATCCTCTAAAAACAGTAGATAACCCCGCATGTTTGTCACAAGCACAGGGAATGTAGCCGAACCCCCCCCCCCCGCTCACAGCTACGCCCAAAACCAGAACTACGTATAGTGCATTTGCTTTAAGTTGAAACATAAAGTAGAAGCAGATATCTATATTCCACACTACAGTTGGCGATCCTTAACTGCCCTAATTTCAAAACCTTTACTATTGAAATTTACTATTTAAAATCTGGATTAGGTTGAAACAAGAAATTTAGAAGACAACAACCAACACTCGTTTGAAGCAATACGAAAGCCAGTGAAGTAAATACGGCCGAAGGTATCAGGATATTTTCCATATTTCACTGCCAAAAGTGCAACTGGCAAAAACAAGTACAACTGTACTGAGAGTGGGCAGTGAAGGGTGACTGTGACAGAATTTCTCAGCACTAGGACCGTCATTAGCGAACCCCCCCTCTCGTAGATCGGTCAGGTAGCGTCAAAATTGTCATAGTTACGCTTAAACGTCACGCACTGTAGGAATAAATATCACTGAATCCCAGGCAAGGATGTAGGACAGGCAACACAATAATGTGATTGGTGCTACGACACGCTTGTTTATCAATTTAGAGCCCATTCTGGTTAAAATCGTTTCAAGGAGAATTTTGAATATAAGGAAAAACACTGAAAATACGAACCATGAACATCAAAATTACTGGTTCTTTAGCAGATGCATATAAACAAGTACACTTCTTCTTTAATTGATTAGCCTCCTCTTGTAGCACTTAAAAGCTCTTGGGTCAGTAGTCTGTCGAGGAGCAAGCAAACTAGATCATAGAATATACAGAATGGATGATCAGCCCAATGGTTGGTATGTGTAGCGGGATGGTTCGTTGGTAGGTCTAGTGGCGGGCGTATAATTCAGAGAAGGCTAGGATTTTGCCGGATGCTCAAGGTAGAGGGATTGTCGGTTGATTAAGAGACTCTTTTCTCAGGAAGTATAGACAGGAGATGAATAACACTCGAAATTCCTCCTTCGCTGGCACCTTTTAATGTAATCCACGCTGTTACTATCCCTTCACGAATACCCCGTCACAAAAGACTTGCCTTAACAACCCCGTCTACAATTTTTAATCTAAACTAGCATACTTCCCCTTTCGTATCCCCCCTTAACCCTAGAGAGGTGGCGCGGGGTATTTTCTGACCCCAGTCAGTTTTATTTGCACGTTATATATAATGATTTCGGATACCTGAGCTCTGCCTTTCCCTTACCTTTCACTGCATTCCTTGGCTTTTGTTAGAGATCATTAGCATTGAAATACAGGTCATACATTCCTAGAATATAGGCTATTTGTGTTCTTCGGGTGAAATGAGGGCAGGAAATACCCCACGTCACCTCTCCCATTGCCTGTTATGTGTCTCGTCTGCATATTGTTTCTGTAGTTACAGTGTGTTTTCAGCTGAACCTTCGAGAAGTTGTGGTTATAATATTTACGTATTTTTTAGTCTTAAACGTAGTGCTGTTTTTATATCAATATGTGTTATGACGAACATTAGGCAAGGTTATTAGCCCCAATAAGGGAAGTGGAAGAAGAGGAAGCATTAGGTGAAGGCAGCGAAACGGAAGATGAACTTGAAATACTGAGTTCAAATAGTGAAAGTGAGCAAAGTGCAGAAGAGGATCGAGTTACGGCATGGAAAATGGTTCAGCTTCCTCACAATTAACGTACTCGCTTCCACAAGATAGTGACTCACGTACCAGGTGTAAAATCTGCAGCTAAAAATGCAAAATCTCCTTTAGAATTACTGCTTGAGAAAATACGGCACTTTATAAATGCAGCACAACCAGAAAATCAAGAACAGGAATTGCCAGTGAAGAAAAGAATGAGGTGTAATGTGTGTCCGAGAATGCAGACAGAAAGACAAAACTTTCGTGTGTAAAATGCAAGCAGCAGGTGTGCAAAGGCCATAGTGTAGTCGTGTGTAGGAACTGTGTGTGAATTATAATGTGAGTATCAACATATGTTCTTACTGTCGAGATAAAAAAAACAAAAAAAAAACACATTAACTGTGATACTTTATGATTATGATTAAAGTGAACATTTAAATATATTTTTTGTGCTGCGCATCAGTCCAAATTGCAAGGAACTGTCAATTCAAAGTTTTTGTTTTATTTTTTAAAGTAGATTTCTACAACCAAGAGTTATTTTAATACATAATGTATTACTCGGTATATGTAAGCAATAATTAGATAAATTTATTAATTCGATCCAATTACAACAATCGTTTTATTCCTGGGGTCGCGAGTGACCCCGCACCACCACTAATGTAAGACATACATGCCCACCTGTCTAGGGTTAAGAAGAATACTCAAAGCAATTGCTTTAGTCGTTGTGAATTTACATCCTTTTCTGCGCACATATTCTCCTAAAGAGTGACGCAACCTCCCCTGACATTAGCTTGACACGAAGTAGCAATGTTATACATGTCTGAATTTACTCTTCCGTCCTAGATAATTTTCTAGTCTACTCCCTTTTTCTTATTTTCGTCCAACCCTTTTTCTAGATACGTGACTTTATCTTCTAGTTGGTTATTTTTATACATCTTTCTCCGTCTTCATTGGTTATCAAGAATTAGAAAGTTCGTCTTCTCCCCGTCTGACATTATCACATTATTTTCACCTGATTGATTTTTCTGTGCGGATGACTGATTCTGGAGTTTCCCATCTATTGTACCCCTAGCCAGCGGGTTTTTACCTGCCTTCACGAATTCCAAGGAGCCTAAATGCTTTCTAATGACCTCCCCTGGTTGTTCGTGAAACATTACTAATTACTACGGTTTCAACCCGTCTCTGTCCGCTCTGAACTACACGGTTTCATACGTTTTACTTTTATTCATTTTATTTTTATTTAAATTCTTTTATTTATTACCTTCAGTTATTTTCTTAATCTCTGTCGTTATCCTTTATATTCCCCCCTTTCCTAATCCTTCTTATTATCTTTGTTATTATTATTGTTATTTCTTATCGTGCGGATATTATTGCTTCATATGGCGGCGAAGAAAACGGAAATGAAATGTAGTGATGAAAGGTAAGATAGGAAAATTTTCCAACCCAGCATTCACTTAGCGATCGAGGAAACCCGCGAAAAAATCTTGGCCAGATTGGTCGGCCCCGGAGGTTTGAACCTGGGACCCCACGAATACGGACCACACCGTCTGAGTCATCCAGCTGGGTAAAAGAAGTATGCAACATTGTAAATTTGAAACTCAGTACCACGACTTGTATTCTAATCACGAATCTTTGGCTAACCGTGCGGCTCTCTTATCACTTGAGCAATCATAGCGGGATACCCATAGGCATATTATAACTTCTCATCTGATTGAAGTGTCTCAGTAAACCTTTGAAGGAGTTCTCAAACATTAAAGATGTGACACCTGAAGGCGACTTGTGATGTTTCGAGTGCTTTAAATGTTCGAACTTTATAGTTAACTATTACAAGAGTTAATCTGTGGTTCGAGTGCAGTCGTAACACTGTATTTTTCGTTTGTGATGAATTTTTTCAACTCAAAAGTCTCACACATCTAGTGTGAAAGAACAATTATCAAATTCCAAAACGTGTGTACACGACATTACTATGCCAATTAAACTGTATTAAAATTGTTATGACAGGTGACTTAAGATTAGAAGAAACAAAAGCAAGCATATGTGCATAAATTAATAATTCGTACTCTGTTACATTTGGTATAATAGCTTTAAACAGAAAGAGTAACTGAAGATAATCTTGCTTTACAGTTGCACAAATTTCAAAACTAGCTATATTTTTTTTTCTGCACAAAACATATTACCTTTTGTCTTCATTTTGAATGCAGAATAAAAACAGTTCTTAATTTTCCCGGGAACACTCGCTTGGAATTGTTGAATCCAGATTGCTACCCTGCATTTTGGTGGTTCCCAAAGTTACCTTAGAACGTTACCTGCTTATCTGTATATTATTACAGGATTTACCAAATCATGTCATACAGCGGTTCCTGAATTATTTTATGTGTAGAGTTAGAGGAGCGTTTGGAAAAACAAAAACCAATACGCGTTTCACAACAGCGTTATTGTATTTATATTTTAAACGATAGACTTTTCAATGATGTGGTATTACACAGCAAACCTGTTACTGAAAAAATCAATAATTATGGAGGTTGTTTCTTTAAAACTTTAAATACGTTTAAGTAGTTTTTATTTCTGAAGCTTGTAACTAACCAGGAATACTCCACTTGTTCTGGATGCAACTTAAGCTTGTTAAGTGGTGGAGCAAGGTGAGTTTAGGTTTTTTGAACGTGGTGTTAGTTAATGGTCTGCTTTATGCTCGACGCGTTGAGCCATTCCCAAATTTTCGGTCTCTCTGATGTCGCCGGCCTCTCCCATACTTAAATTCCTCCATAAGGTCAAGCATATGCCAAGCATACGGCCGACCATTCAAAGTTTAACGCTCAAAAACGGTCCGTAGTATTACTTTGGATTAAATTCGCGCCAAGTTCTGAAAAACACACCACCTCAGCAAGATAACATTGCAACCCAAACGAGATCCCAGTTTCGAACGAGTGGAAATTCCTTCTAAATATAAAACGTAGATAGTGTTAAATAAAATGCATTCTAGAAATTACTGTTAATTAATCTGCCTGTTAGATAAGCAACATTCCAACTCTCAATGAGCCGACTTATTCTACTTACATCACGTTCGTGATCTTTCCTCGCCAGATCTTCCCACATCTCTTCCATCTCCCGTTCTTGGGCTCTAATTCTCTCGTGGTCCTTCATTTGCAGCTCTTGAGCCCATTTGATCTCCATTCTATTTTTCTTAATTATAAAATTCCGCAGTTGTTCGCTCTTTAGACTGCAAACATAAACATATGAATAGCTGACTTCTAAAAACCTGTTTATGATGCAAAAAGTTCTAATACATTAAACCACATGTCTCTCTCAGTAGTTAGGGGTGCAGTTTTAAACATAAAACTATGTAAACATCCCGACCGTGGCATTGAATTTTTCAGCTGACTATATCAAAAACCTGCCAATACCAGGCTGCTCTAAAAAGTATAATTTCAATTAATTATATATAATAATTAAAAAATGTGTAAACATAGTTTAACTGACATTTTATACTTAAGCATGCATAATTATGACATTAACTAGGCTTGGGATGACAGAGGTGTATATAAATTATTGAGATACCGTTAAATATTACCTGTCTATTTTCACTTTTATTAAGATCTCATGAAGCTTCACTGCCCGTTTTAAAACATCATATGGCACATAAGTTACACCTAAAGATCAAAGAGGTTATGAGCGCGATAGAGAGGGGAGAGTGGTAGAAATAGTGGAAGGGTGTGAAAGAAAGTGGAGGGGAAATTGACTGTGAGAAACTATTAGAAATATAGAAAAAATATTCACAATTAATGCAATGACAGGAACTGAACTGCGGGTCTGTTACTTGAGATTAGGTTGTTGCTTCACGTATAGAAAGCCAATTTGAAGAAGTTGTATTATTTTAGGAGGAGTTGTATTGTTGTCGTTCTACAGTTGAGGAGCCGAACACTTGATGAAGTAACTGCCCACGTTTGGTACAGTCTCCGGTGGCCTTCGCTCCAACTTTACTTTCAACTTTGTATTTTAATGTTTCTTTAATATTATATATTTATGATTGCCTCGGCTACGTCAGTATTAATTTGTAGAAACATGTATCTCTGAACAAGGTGTGGTGCGGTTGAAGAATGTAGGCTTGCACAGATTTTAATTTTTACTTCACTCCTTTTATTACTCCTTCACACGATTAAATAACACTTCACTGATATATAGAGAGAGCTGTGAGATGATTTATTAATTACTTGCACTTTTTAACACGTAACCCTTATAATATCCTCGCCGTAATGAATTTTTGTCTCACACTGAATACCTATTAAACTTCTCGAGGACGCGTCTCGCGTCCAGTTAGGAACGTTGTCTACTAGCAACTGACTTCTGAATTTGTACAATTTTCTCTATTTCAGTTTCTGATTGGCTAATCCTACTCCAAAAGAATACTTTTATTTTACTTTCAGGTTTTCTGGTTGTTGATTGGCTATTTATAAACTGTCCCAAAAATTACATTATTGTTGCTCCAAGAATTATCTACTAGTAGCATTATTACTTTATTGCCTCAAGGTTACCTCATTGTTACCTCATTGTTAGCAACTTTTGACCTATATTCTCACAGCTCCTACATTATTAAATTACATAATACAGTCACATAACATTATTAAACATATACACAATAATATAAACATTAATACAATGGCTGTTACATACATGTTATGTTATTTATACACATATTGCTTTAAGGCGGCCTCTTATTATGTTTTATATTATATAATTAGACTGAAATCATTTAAGTGTTAAAAATACTGCCTCATAGTAAGTTAATAATTCCAAACTTTATGAATGGCCTAGAGTGCATGATGTGGCGTATTAGTAGGTATTGTCATACCAGACACATTATTGGGTCCCATTGTCGACAGTATTTTTGGTGTGTATTATAATTTCTTCAGCTTAACGCTTTCTCCTTTGGCGCAGACCACGCCAGAGAGAGCAAGCTTTGTTGATTCTTGCCGGCCCTCGTAGCTGTGGTCGCTGGAGCGTATAGCTACGGCGCTCCGCCAAGCTGAGGGTCGCGAGTTTGAGTCCCGCCATGAGCATGGATGTCTGTCTGTGTGTTGTATAATTGCGTGATAAGCGGTAACGAAAACAGTAAAAAAAAGCACAATAATAAAAAAATCTCCGCCTGGCTATGACACCAGCAGCTCTGACTGGCGTACCTAGCCAGGGTTGGAGAGAGGAGGAAAATATAGATAGCGCTACTTTGTGTTTGAGTGTCACTTGTTGAGTAAAAGTGTAAGGAGTAGGACGCGTTTGGCCTCTCCTCGACAGCGTGGCATCTCCCCTCAATCCTTTATTCCCTGTATTGATGTAGGGCCAGCAAACTGTTTTATCAATAAATCACAAGTGATGTGTGTGATATAAAATTTGAGTATTTTTTAAAAACCCACGCCTTCGTCGGAATGTAGACACCAAGGTCCTGGTCCTCTTGCTGTTTCTGCGCTACGTTTCCCCCATGTGCGTGTTGGGGTGATTAAAATTTAATATTTTTCTGGAAACATTTTGGCCCTCACCCCAGCATGTAACAATATTGAGCAAATTTGAAAACACACTGCAATTAAGAAACAACTTAATAGCATATTATGTATCCAGCAACAAAAATGGGACTTCATCACTTAGTGAATCAAGTTAGATCACGACCGGATGGAGTAATCTAAGAGCAGTGTAGAACACCCCCGGTATAATCAATATGCACAAGTGATTACAAAGCGTAATCACAGATATGGTAATCAACAATAGGGAACTAATAGTAAAGAACATATATATTAAAAAGTCCGATGTATTACATTCACATAAATTTCTCTACAGTCAATCGTTTATTAGTGGGTATAAAAATTATTCTTACTTAAGTTTATTTTTCTATCTACTTCATTTTAATCGAGACAAGCATTTGCAGAAATAGCATATAACACATTTCGTTAGGGTATAGAGGGAACAGCCATATTCATGACTCGTGTGTTTAAGAAACTGACACTATATGCTGGTCTTAAAATTCCATACCGTTTCCATGCAAATGCAAGAAACAACTGAAAATCGACGGGACTTATAAAGAATGATAAAGTATTGAAGAAATTGAAACATTAATAGCGGATATCCCGGAATGGCTGATGCCACAAGAAAGGGTATTTGAAATAAATTGTGTTTTTCAAAAAGATCTACATTTTTACTTTCTCTACGTCGTACCTAGCAGGTAGAGAAAATATTGCATTTCACCCAAAAACTCCATATCCAGATTTCACAGGAAATACATGTTTTGAATCCCCTGAATCCAAATAAATCATTTTTGCAGACGTGGCTGTGTGTGTGTGTGTGTGTGTGTGTGTGTGTGTGTGTGTGTGTGTTTGCGCGCGCGCGCTTGAGTGTGTGTATCTGTGTGTCTGTGAACAGCATAAGTAACAAAACCAAAAGTGGATAAATACCAAAGTGGGTATTTAGGTTCAGTATCTTCGATGGATGGGACACGAAGATTTTCAACAAAATTCTCCACCCCAAACTACCCTTCACATGAAACATTTTTCGATAATTGTGATTTTCTTAAAAGTAGCACGATCTATTTTTATTAAAATACCACATGTTAAAGACATGACAAATATTATGTATATCTTGAATTTTCTGGGAATAGCCTGTGAAGTGATCTTCATTCGGAAGGAATTTTGCATAATTCCTTGTTCTCCAGTTCTTTAACATTTGACTATCGTTCTGCTCCTTGTATATATAACCAAATGGTAACTTTTGCAAAGATTTATTTGGATTAAAATGTAGTAGATAGAAGAATAGCTTTAGTAAGAATATTTTGTATACCCACTAATAAAGGTAGGTAGAGAAGATCATGTAAATGTATCACATCAGATTTTTTTGTGTAGTATGTTTTGATTTATCGCTTAACATTTACCAGATATACAAGATTATATAAAATTCCTTCCGAACAAACAGGACTTCACAGGCTATTTCAGAAAATTCAATATATACATTTTATTTGTATGTAAAATGCCTATAGCAATTTTGATTAAAATGTGGTATTTTAAGAGCCATTTTTAGAAAATCAAAATTTTCAAAAATGTTCCATGTAAAGGGTAGTTTGGGGTGTGGGGTTTTTTCTTGAAAGCCTTCGCGTCGCTTCTTACCGAACCTAAATATCAAGTTTGGTATTTATCCTACTTTTCGCTTTTCGAGATATGATGTTCACAGATAAACACACACACACACACACACACCAATACGAACCTTGAATCCAAAAAATACTAAGGTGCTACAAAACATGTATTTCCGGTAAAATCTCGGTATCGAAATTTTGGGTGTGATACAATACCTCCTCTGGCATACTATGTGCATGGTAGAGAAACTAAAAAGGGAAGTAAATTAGAAGAAAGGGAGAATAGATGTAAATAGCAGAAATATTGTAAATAATATTGTATATAGCAAGTAAGATAAAATATTATAACTAGGACTGGGACGTCGGAGTCGTTGGGATGATTTAGAGACGTCCTGTAGTCGAACTGTTTACAAGAGAGGGTTGGCTGTACAGTTGATTCAAGTGTATTGAGCATAGTGTTCACGTAGACGAAATGCCAAAGGAAAGGGTACGAAAATCCACAACGTTGCAAAACTATACTATGGGGAAAATGTTTTCTCTATTATTAATGAAAACATTTATTACAAACCATGCAATAGCAAAGTTGTTTCTACGCATAGTAGGTCGAGAAACGTGCGAAGACATGTCAACATAGAAACATACAAGCATTGTATCGCAACATGTGAGGATAACTGCTACAGCAAGGGTCACCTACATCAAATCGTTTAATAAAGAACTATGCGCGGCATTTATTTCTTCCGATGTTCCGTTTGAGAAATGTTGTGTTGCCCCACGTATGTGAGCCTTAACGTGCAGTAGTTGCAGCCACATTGTTGGGAGATATGTTTCTTGGAGTTTTCGCCCCACGTACGATACTAACTTTCCGGTGGCCTTCGCCCCACGTTCACTTTTCCGGTGCCCTTCTCCCATGTTTAAAAAAACCAACTTTGTATTGTAATGTTTATTTAAATATTACATATTTATGCCTCGGCTGCGTCAGTAGTAATTGTTTTACAACACGTATCTCTTAGCAGGGTTGGTGTGGCTAAAGAACAAGGCTTACACAAATTATAATTGTATTGTACTTTGTTTATTAATCCTTTACACGATTAAATAATACTTTACTGATATATCCTTCTGTAGAGCTGTGAGATTATTATTATTATTTGCACTTTTTAAACACGTAAAGTTTATATTATTCTCACCGCAATGAAGCTTTATGTCTCACATGGAACCTGTATCGTACCGATCGGGTACGCAATCTTGTAGCATCTCCCGCCTGAATTTGTAAATTTCCTGTATTTCAAGTGCCTTACTGGCTAAACCTACTCCAATAGAATACCTTTATTTAACTTTTAGCTTTTCTAGTCGTTGATTGGCTATTTATAAACTGTTTTAAATATTACATTATTGTTCCAAGAATTTTAGTAGTATTATTAAACTTTATAATTTATTGTTGTCTCAAGGTTACCTCATTGTTAGCAACTTTCGGCTTTTAATTTATAATTCTGCTTGCTACTGAAGGTATTTTGCTTCTATTCTCACAGCTCCTACGTTGTTAAATTACGTAATATATTCACATAACATTATTATACATGTACATAATAAAAATGCACATAATACGACTGTTACATACATTTTATATATTATTACATATCTTGCTTTAAGGCGGGCTGTTATTATATTGTATATTATATAATTAGACTGATATCATTTAAGTGTTAAAATACTGCCTCACGTTATGTAAACTACAGGTTACAAAGTTGTGGGTTGTAATTCATTGCAATAAACTGACATAAAATTTTATCCATGTGCACATTGTGACGTAGCGTTTTGCATTAATGATTTAAAGATATTTCGGTTAGCTGTATATGTTACAAATAATTTTGCAGAAATTAAGTACATGTTCACGAGACTTGCATAATTCTTCTTGTATAGACTGTACCGCGCGGGGTCAATATCAGTCTTATCACTACACCCTTACATTCCTATCCTATACGCTTTCCTCCATGTAGCGACTCCAATGTATGCAACAACGTAAAGGATCCGTTGGACAATAAAAGCAGCTAGGAAGTTAAAATAATTAGCATCTGGACTTTAGCAACACGGGGAGTTGGCATAAATAATAGTTTGTGTGAGAGGCCCGACGAGAGAGACACAAAGATAGTGCGTAATTCCTCAAGACGCCAAGAGCAGCACAGGGACTTGGAAATATGACAGTTTGCAAGAGAGAGGACCGCCTTAAGAATTAGACAGAGATGGTTGCATGGAATTCCCAAATATGACACCAGAAGATTGACTGCAGAGATACGAGCGATTGAACTTTCATTCAACGCCATGCAAAGTACCATTCAAAATAGATGTTACAATTATTGCCGCGAATGTGGCGTCAGGGCATTTTGATACGAAAAGGGGGAATTTTGCCCAAGCAGCCCACGTTGTGACTCAGGTTCTTAAGCAACAGACGCTAAACGTTGTCTGAAGGGTGAGGGGAGAAATGTGTGACGACAGTGAATTGCTTCCATAAATTAATAATAATAATAATAATAATAATAATAATAATAATAATAATAATAATAATAATAAGTTGCTTTCGAAAGGGCGTTAGTTTCCATCTTATGAATTGTCTTTTATCAGTTAGTTTAACGATCCCATCCATCTTCTGCATTGTTTGAATGGTATCGCTCATACTTTTGGTCAACTGCCTTACACTCACACAAGTCACTCGGTTGGTGATATTTCTTATTTTTGCACATTTTGTGATGAAATCCGTGCGTTGCCAGGCCTATGATGGCATGTCTTTGCGATTGGTTGTTTCTGGTCCACTAATTCATAGTGGGTAAATAAATTACTATTAATAGTGCGTATCGGGAAAAAAATTAAGGACACAGAAACGCCATAATTAAGTAAATAAGGGAAACAACTCTACTAGCTGGTTTTTATTCCTTTATATCTGGAATATGAGGCAATATTTTGTATCACAACACTGTGAATACCAGAGTGATTGTAGTGTAAATTAATATTATTGTAAGTACGGGATATTAGATGTTTGTTAGCTATAAGTATTGTTAGGAAATAAGTTTACACGGCCTCACTGAAACTGACAATAGAAATGGGTACAATAAACCGAGGAGGTGAGTTGTTTATCACTAAGAAGAGAGAAACAAATGACGTCAGGGTGGCGTGCCTTTTCTTTAGAAATGGAGGGAATATCTTCCCTAGAATATATATGTTAGTATTAGTGATTGGCTGACCAAAACAGACGGTAAAGTGGGCGCGATTTGGTAACCAATAGTAGCTCTATTATAATGTTTAGGCAATTCGAGGTGAAGGAGTATATATTCTCGAACCATAAGCAAGTATCGCGCAGTTCGGAAGAATTTCTCACGAAGTGCATGTCACTCATTCCTAAGGAATCTCTCGCGAGGTACACGTCGCAGTGTTAGTTACAAAAATGTGAAGTACGCGTAGTAATTGGTACGCGGCAACTAAAACGACTGTAGTTACATTCAGAAATATCTCAGTTTCAGTCAGCCGTGTATAAAGATGAAATATGTGAATTATTAATTAAGTGTGACGGCAATAAAAGTGTAGAAACAAATTATTTTATCAGTGTTATCTTTTAGCAACAATTCCTTTCCGTTTACATGCCCTGCTTAGAGACACTTGCTCGACTGAGTTGTAATAGCTAGCCGGAGGACAAAGAACCCAAATTTAAAATAATAAAACAAGAGGCGCTCAACAAATAAGATAAGACAAGCCAGAGAACTGCGACAAATAAAGAGCAGCTAATAACCAAGTACATGTTTATATCATTGTCTTCACCCACTCCTGAGATAGACTCGTTAGGGATAGGCTTAATATCCAGCTTTTCCAAGCAGCCGGTGAAGTTCGAACCAGTCACTATCAGAAGGCAGGTAATTACCTTCGCTGAAATTAGCGTAACCTGAGCGGCATCATTCCCGACCCACCACCCGCGAAGCAATAAATCTACTCTTCTACGAGTTGTGTATAAAACGTTGTGCTTGAAATTAGAAGGAAATAAGTCTGTTACATCAGTGAAAAATGTTATTCTTTATGAATCATAAAGTCAACCAGTCTTATTGTGGGTATATATAATAGTATATAATGAAAATAGTTTATAATGTAATAATTGTATAACCTTATGAACTAATTTTATACGCTATTTTTGTAAAAGAAAATTATAAAACTTAACTATAAATAAAATTAATATTCTGTAAGGAATTACTGTGAAGCGTGTGCGTTATGTTTTAGTCCTGTCATTGTGTCTATAGAATTTACTATAGTGGGCATTAAAAGCAAGAATAGATTTTTTCGGAAGACGATTTAGTAGAAGCTGAGGAAACACAATTATACCTAATTCATGGAAATGAAGTGCTAGTTTTGAAAAAGAACATTAATTATGTTCTATTTTACGTCGCTTTAACTCCTTGGTCATACCGCGACGGATCTTTAGTGGATATCTCTTAGAACGATATGTGGTGGACAGTTAGCCTTCTAGGTCTCATCCCTGTAACTCCTGCTTCATGCTGTGCAGATAGCGTTAGGGTGCCGTCCAGTCTAACCGCTTACATTGGCTGTAGATACCACTTATTTTTCATTTTACTATTGCTTTTAGACTTAAGATGGAACTTTGGGTCGTGGTATTAAATATTCAATCCGGTATTTACCTTGGCGACTGAGGAAAACCACGAAAAAACCTCAGACAGATTGGTCGATCCATGGGATTTGAACCCAGGACCTCCCGAATGCAGGCCACAGACTTTACCGCCTGAGCCATTCCGCTCGGTATTTCTTAATTGAATGGAGAGTAAAACGGTTATGTACATTTCGGGAATATAGGTATCCAGAACAGGTTAATGTTGTTATTCATATCCTATAACATAATTATTATTATGGTAATATCATTAAACTAATCCAAAATTTACCAAATTATTAACGATTTTAACTCCCTTAATCCAAAAGAAAACCTTTTTAGAATAAAGACGGTATGTGTGTCTGTGAACAGCATAACTTTAAAAATGGAAAATCGGATAAATACCACACATGATATTTAGGCTGAGTACCTTCCAAAGATTCGACATGAAGATTTTCAAGAAAATTCCCTGACCCCAAACTAACCGTTACATGGAGGAGTTTTTGAATTTTTTTATTTTCCCAAAGATGGCTCTAACGATTTTGTTTAAAATATCATACATTGAAGATATTTACATAAAAAATAAAATGCATAACTTAATTTGCTCGAAAGAGTCTAAGAATTCCTCTTCATTCAGAAGGAATTTTATATAAACTTTTATAACTGGCAAACGTTAAGCGATAGATGAAAACGTACTACACAAGAAATGTAGATCTGTTTAAAACACGCAGTTTGCCTCATGCAAGCTTTTTGTAATATAAGCCATTTCTGAGATATCCGTTATTAATGGTTCGAATTGTTCAATGCTTGGCCATTTCCTTGAAGTCCTGTCAACATTTACCTGTGCACCATTGCATGGAAAAGTATGGAACTTTAAGGCCAGCGTATAGCGTCCAGTTCTTAAACATTTGACTATCGCTGTTTGTATCTATAACGAAATGTGTAATGCAGCAAAAGTTTATTTGGATTAAAACGTAGTAGACAGAAAAATAACCTTTAGTATGAATACTTTGCAAACCCACTGATAAACGATACAGGGTAGAGAAAGTCATCTGATTGCATTATCACGTCAGATTTTAGTTTTTTACGCAAAAAAGATTTATAACACGTTGCTAAGTAAAAGTACACAGTAACCTGTTTCCTATTTTTACTTTCTCTACTACGTATAGTAAATAGAGGAAGTATTGTATTCCACCCAAAAATTCGATACCGAGATTTCACCGGATATACATGTTTTGAGACCCCCTGAATCCAAAAAAGCATTTTTGGAAACATGTCCGTGTGTGCGTGTGTGTGTGTGTGTGTGTGTGTGTGTGTGTATCTGGTTGTCTGTCTGTAAACAGCATAACTCAGAAACGAACAGTCGGATAAACACCAAACTTGGTATTTAGGTACAGTATCTTCCAGAGATGCGACACGAAGGTTTTCAAGAAAATTCCCCCACCCCAGATTACCTTTACATGGAACATTTTTCGAAAATTTTAATTTTCTCAAAAATGGCTCTAACGATTTTGATTAAAATATCATATGTTTAAGATATTTTCATGACAGATGAAATGTATATCTAGAATTTTCTGGGAATGTCTCCAAAAATATTCTTCATTGTGAACGACTTTTGCATAACTGGTAAATCATAAGCGATAGACAAACTGTTACCACACAAAAAATATAGATCGCGTTAAAATACACAATTTATGTCATATACATTTTTTTGAGTGAACCATTTTCGAGATATTGCTTGTTATTCCCTTAAATTTTCCAATACTTATACTTTTTCTCAAATTCGTTATTCATTTTTTTTGTCCTGGTAATGCAAATAAAATGGAATACTCCACATAGCAACCAGATCTTAAAATATTTGACTATCGCTTAAAGCCTACAAATTCTCCTTGTATCTACAAAAAAATTAGCAATAAGATTAACATCTCGATTAACACGAAGCATATGGAGAATAAGCGTTTGAAAAAATCTGATGTGTTACACTCACATGACTTTCTCTACTCTTGTACAATCTATTTTTACAAACGCCTATTCTCCATATGCTTTATGTTAATCGAGATATCGAGATGTCAATCTTATTGCTAATTTTCTTGTAGATGCAAGGGGAACATGGTAGCTTTTAAGCGATGGTCAAATATTTTAACGCTGGTTGCTATGCGGCGCATTCCATTCTTTGCAAGTCCAGGACATAAAAAAATGAATAACGAATTTGAGAAAAAGTATAAGTATTGGAAAATTTAAGGGAATAACAAGCAATATCTCGAAAACGGTTCACTCAACAAAAGAAATGTATATGACATAAGTTGTGTATTTTAACAAGATCTACATTTTTTGTGTAGTAAAATTTTGTCTATCTCTTATGGTTTACGAGTTATGCAAAAGTCGTTCACAATGAAGAATACTTTTGGAGACATTCCCAGAAAATTCGAGATATACGTTTCATTTCTCATGACATTATCTTAAACATATGATATTTTAATCAAAATCGTTAGAGCCATTTTTGAGAAAATTAAAATTTTCGAAAAATCTTCCATGTAAAGGGTAGTCTGGGGTGGGGGGATTTTCTTGAAAACCTTCGTGTCGCATCTCTGGAAGATACTGAACCTAAATACCAAGTTTGGTGCTTATCCGACTGTTCGTTTTTGAGTTATGCTGTTCACAGACACACACACACACACACAGACACACACACACAGACACACACACACACACACAGACACACACACGGACATGTTTCCAAAAATACTTTTTTTGGATTCAGGAGGTCTCAAAACATGTATTTCCGGTGAAATCTCGTTATCGAATTTTTGGGTGGAATGCAATACTTCCCCTACTTACTATACGTAGTAGAGAAAGTAAAAATAGTTTGTACAAGAGTAGAGAAGGTCATGTGGGTGTAACACATCAGATTTTTATTTAATAGTTAAGGCAAACTTTCCAGTATAAAAGTGTGAATTAATCGTCTATTTTTCAATCCAAGAAGATAAAATATATGAATTCAATTGTTAGTAGAATATATCTTACTTTAAATTCAGTAATGTTACCGCGACTTAAAGCTTAAAATGTTTCAAGCTAATGCATGGCGGCTGGAGCATCAACTAAATTCGGAATCCATTGTCTATCCGATTCATCAGTATTCTGTTTCGGTCTCTTAGAAGAAGAGAATAAAGAGCCAAGACCTTGGGAATAACGAGAGCGAAATGAAATTTAAAGCTGTATCGCAGCTGCTGCTGCTGAACCCAAATTAATTGCTTTAAAATATTGATTCTAGATTACTGAGCCACGAAATGAGGCCAGGTCTCTAGTAAGCATAAAATGTAGCAAACATACTGAAAATATAGCTGTGCT
Organism: Deroplatys truncata; assembly: GCA_030765065.1. Classification (NCBI taxonomy): domain Eukaryota; kingdom Metazoa; phylum Arthropoda; class Insecta; order Mantodea; family Mantidae; genus Deroplatys; species Deroplatys truncata. Next base: position 69,011,066 of record CM060986.1, read on the forward strand.
GGTAGCATAACGTGTATGGAGAGAGAGAAAACAAATATACTTTCACTGAGTTACCATTTTGTTTACAGAAAATCTAATATCATAAACAGAACATCAATTCCATCAATGGTACAGGGTGTCTATAGCTTAAGAAGTGATTCTATATAGTTTACTGAATGAAATGTTGAAGTTATAGCTTTGCTCTGAGCATTAGATTCGCCTTAAATATTATTTTGCATTGTAACGTGATTACATAATTACTCTCTTATGCTTTAATATAATATAATAAATCATCTATCTTCAATCTTCTATTTATAACCAGTCAAGTCCATTTATTTTGTATAACTAAAACACTTAAAAGATAGACAAAAACTTCTGCAGGAAAAAGTAGAGCTCTATAAATACTCAAATTATGTCAAAAAATGTTTTCGTAGCGTTAGTCTATTTTAAATATTCGACGCGCATAGACTTTTCTCTGGCGTCATCTAATGGACTTGTTTGAAAGTTTGCTATTTTTTTTTCTTTCTTTCGAATAACGAATAAACATTTGACTTTTATTTCCGCTTGTTTTAATCTTTGATACCGTAATTATGGACCGGAAATATGAATAATGAAATCAAGAAATAATAAGATAGAGAAATAATTGCAATAGTTAATTTCCGTACATTAAATCAATGTATAATGTAACAAGCTTGGGTGGAAAGGTTTTTGTACGGAAAGACGAAAGTAATTAACAAGTCAGGTTAGCCAAAGTCATTCGCGACAGTCGAATTAGTGAGGACATAAGCTTAAGAATTTCTGGAAACGTATTTAGGTTAAGTTTAGTGTGCAAGTAGCCAATTTTGGTAAAGAGAAAGGCGCTTAAAATTCTGAGAATTTTAGCTAAATCCCATGGTAACAGAGTCAGAGACGCGCATGAAAAGGGCGAATATTGGCTCGGGCGTAAAATAATTATGGTAAGAATAATTTTAATGTAGGCGTGGCTTAAGCAAAATAGAGGCGGCATCTAATCCAGAGACACTGCACTCTGGTACCGTCATTAGTACGGATCGACATCCGTGCACACAATTATTGTGTATACATTAATACTCTGTCTCTCTCTGGTACCGCCAGCGGTACTTAACCGTGTGATATTTTAAGCGCCCAGTGACGCGCTTGTGTGAGTAGCGGCTAACGCGAGGGATCTTGCCGAAAAGTATTTTAGCGACCCACGGCAATTTACGAAACAGTTATTTCGAACCGTAACTATGATGCTGCAGAAATTAGCGGGCTTAGTAATTCAGTTGTTACAATTTTAAGTGCTATGGTTCATAATCAGCCTATTTCTTCATCTTAAACGGCCGGCAATAACTCACTGTAATGACTCAAATATTGGTTAACAATAATGTCATTGATCAATTTAAACTGATGTTGTCCTTCACAGTACATCACGATACCCTGAGGGAAAATACTCCTAGCACAACCACTGGAGTAGCCGGCAACAGAATCAACAGTAGATATTGGAGACAAGGAGAAACGATAGCAACAATATTCGTGTACTAAATTGTCCTACCAACGTAGCATCTCGCATTCTGCTTCACCTTGCAACTAAGCATTTCTAGCTTAATTTGAAATCATTTCTAGACAGAAATCCTGAATAACCTAACTTGCATAGAAGAATTAGAAGATTGTGTGATCAGTATAACAGATATAGCTGAATTTGTCCTTGGTCGTGAAAATATATCACATTAGATTTATGTTCTCAGTACATTTCATAATTTCTGGTGAAAGTATTATATCGATATTTCACAAGAAATACATGTTTTGAGGTCCCTAAATCCAGAAAAGGTGTGAGCGCGCCACTGTGCGGGAGGGTATGTGAGAGTGGGAGAGAGAGAGAGAGACAACAGCATAACTCAAAAATGAAAAATTGGATATACATCAAACTTGATATTTAAGTTTTGATTACAACATTATGCATGACTAATAAATGGTATATATCGAATTACCTGTGGATAGCCTCTGAAAACCTCTTTACTCTCACGAATTTTTTATCCTTTTTTTATGTCGACCACACTATAATATGCTGATTACATGTGACGTAACTAATCGATTATGGCATCCATAATATTTCAGCCACTTATTATGATCTTGCTAGGCGGCGCGCGCAGCTCCCCTATCACCCAATCCTTTTAACACCTTCAAAGCATCATTCCACTGTGATCCATTCCCAGATAAAGTATGAAATAGATGTATTTAAAATAAAATAAATTCTGTTCATTGTAATTTTAATATTCCAAAACATTGGATTTATTTCATTTGCTTCAATATGTGTTGTTAACATATTACCTGCAAAAAATCAATAAATATAATACAAACACGCTCAAACTCATGTTATCAGTGCTGCCATCCGATCAGCATTTAATTACACACAATTAACAAGGTAAGCCATTTTTGTAAGAACTCAAATGTTTTGAAATTGTAGTGTGATCGACCAAAAACAGTCGCATGCAGCTTGACTATAATGTAATTAAGACGCGAGTATGTTTATGGAACGACCGGTATAGTCATGTTATTTATAGATATTACAGTCCTGTTGCATAATGTACTATTTGAAGCTGGTGAACATAAAAGAGAGACAAACACTAACCACAAACAGTCGTCGTTAAAACACGGAATTTATTATTTACCATTTCCGAGATATTTGTTGTAATTGATTTACATTTTCTAAAGATTGTTTTTTTAATTGCGAAATCAGGATTTCTGTTTCTCGCGAAGTCATTTAAAGAGAGAGGAATTTTAAAGCCAGCATTAAGCAACCCACTTTTAAAACATATGACTATCGCGTCTGTATCCTCCCTGTGCTTACATGAAAATGTGTAATGTAATCATTAGCATAAAGAAGAGAAATAAGCTATAGTGGTTGAGAAAGTCATGTGCATGTATCATCAGATAGATGAGTAGATATATAAATATTGCAGGTGCTCTCAATGATCATATTGGAAAGAAAAACAATATCCAAAGAATTTGCACCAACCAGTATTGAATCTGGACCAGATGTTATCCGAGTCACAGCTGTTGACTACAGTTTTTTCTTGGAAATACAAAAGAAATACAAACAATGAAAGAGCTGAAGCAGATGAAAAGAAAAGAAAAAATAGAAAAGAAAATCTGATGTATTACATTTACATGACTTTCTCTGTCCACTACTGTTTATTACTTTTTTTACTACGTATAGTAAGTAGAGGAAGTATTGCATTCCACTCAAAAATTCGATACCGAGATTTCACAGGAAATGCATGTTTTGAGGCCTCCTGAATCCAAAAAAGAAGCATTTTTGGAAACATGTCCGTATGTGTGTCTGTGAACAGCATAACTCAGAAACGAACAGTCGGATAAACACCAAACTTGGTATTTAGGTTCAGTATTTTCCGAAATGCGACACGAAGGTTGTAAAGAAAATCCCCCACCTCAGATTACCGTTTACATGGAACATTTTTCGAAAATTTTAATTTTCTCAAGAATGGCTTTAACGATTTTGAATAAAATACCATAAGTTTAAGACATTATTATGACAAATGAATTGTATATCTCGAATTTACCACCAAGCCATTTCTTCAACTTTGGAAACAGAAAATAATCAGAGGGGGCTAAGTCTGGCGAATAGGGTGCATGAGGAAGCAATTCGAACTTTAACTCATTGATTTTGGCCATGGCGATAATGGATGTGTGAACTGGTGCATCGTCTTCATGAAACAGAATTTTCTTTTTCGCTAAATGCTGCCGTGTTTGCTTGATTTCATCATTCAAACGCTGCAATAAGTTTGCATAATACTCGCCATTGATTGCTTTTCCTTTTTGAAGATAATCAGTGAAAATTATCCCAAATGCATCCCCAAAAACTGACGCCATGACCTTGCCTGCAAATGGAACTGCCTTCGCCTTCTTTGGAGCCGATTCTCCCCATTCAATCCACTGCTTTGACTGTTCCTTCGTCTCAGGTATGAAGTGATGGACCCATGTTTCATCCATGGTTACGAATTGACGCAAAAACTCGGCTTTATTGTAGCGAAACGTCGCCAAACACTCGACTGAAACATCCTCACGATGCTGCTTTTGTTCCATTGTGACTAAACGCAGCACCCATCTTGTGCACAGCTTTCTCCTGTACAAATTTTTAATCAGTATGTGATGTACAGCACTTTTTGAAATGCCTACGATGACTGCTAGCTCGCGCACTTTCAGTCGATGGTCATCCAATACCATTTTGTGGATTTTCACTGAGAGAGTTCCATGTTAATGGCTACCAAACAATTACTAAACAACGTAGCATCGTCAAACTTCAAGCTTAAGCTTTATAAGTGTGGTACTTTCTACCATAGTCATTTGTTTGAAACAACAACCGCTATCTATACGTCAGGTCGGATACTTCTCTCGTAGTATCTCCATTTCTATCTTGAACTACACTTAACGTAACTTTGTTACGTAATTTCCTCAGAGTTTACTTAATTTCATCAGTGTGGGGAATCTGAGGACCGGTATCAATTTTCTTAAGAATATTCATGTTGCAGCCCTGGAAGGTGATGAACTTAAGGGTATACGAAATGGATTTTGACTTGTAAAAAGTTGATTTTTTAAAATATTTTTATAGTGCTTTGAAATCTCCTCTTTAAAATTCTGTATCAATTATAAATTATTATAACTGTAAGTGCATTATTTGGAATTTTCAATAACATATTCAATACATTTTCTGCTTCAAACACGGTTTAACTGTTATGGAGCAGGGATGCATTAAGTTCCAAAACTTTGAAGATCGATTACGGTAAGTTTACTTTTTATTTCTGCTTAAGGAACATTTGCTCAGGTTTTAGTTAGCACAGAAGCATGAAACTCGAGATTTATTCATGTTGTATTGTTGCAAACGCTGATGCCTTTATTTCTAACTTTTATTAGGATTAAAGACTGGCAAAAAACAAACATGATTGAAAAATTAGAAAACAATTTGAATTACATAAGAATATTTATATCTCATGAAATGAAACACCTAAAAACAAACTATTAGCACCAGTATAACATACACTGTCCACTAGTGCGATAAAACTTTTATACCACTCCATTGTGACCAACTTTGGTTTCATGTCCAATAACATGACAATTACTCTTTGTACCTGCACATGTTTAATAATTCCACTTAGTTTGATTAGTTTTACTTTTCACTGTGTATTTTTACTTAATTTCTCATAGCGCTCGCATTATCTGTTAAGAATACAAATAACCATGCTCTAATTAATGCAATTCGTTGTGGAGTTAACCTACGACTTATATTGGCAGCCTTATGCTCTCTTTGATCTAAAACGTTATTCTTTTGTCTAGTATTACCTACACAAATATTAAATGGCGGCAATTTTGAATTCAGAGGAAACTGAAATGGAAGAGGCAGGTAAAATTACAGGAGCAGCAGAAAGAATAACACTAGAACTACGTACCCAAAAAATGAAATGCAGGAAGCAATATGATATAGCATGTAATCGCTTCATTGACTGGTGCAAAGCAAAACAAGTTGGAAATAATTTCACTGAAAATTTTTAACCTCATTTCCCTTGATTCAAAAATCTCACTATATGCGTGAGTTAATCTACTTCTAAACGTGATTTGTCTGAGCTATAGGAATCAATATATTATTATTTTATTGGTGTTATTTCACAAATTCGAGCGCTGTCTAAAAAATAGTATATGCCACATGTGTTAAAAGTAATTTTATTTTGCAATAAGGAATGTTTTCCAAACGAACGCCCTACTTTTCACACTTGTATCATAATCATTACATATAGTTTTACATTATGAGTATAGTTTACGCCCGTTTACCCTTAAATACCAAGGTATCTAATCCATCATTTCGTTTTTGGGTTATGGTGTTCAGAGACACATATACGCCGGTATTTTTCTGAAAGTACCTTTTTGTATTCAATGGACCTGAAAACATGCATTTCCGGTGAAATCTCGATATGGAATTTCTGGGTAAAATGAATTACTTCGTACTTATAGGCATGGGCTATTCAACCTCGCACACTGCTACCTACAGAGATCTACTGCTGCTGTCACCCCCAGGGGGAAGGGATGGAGTGAAAGAACCACAGGAACCTATAAGTCGCAAACAGGCCACAGAGACGCGCAGAAATCCCTAATATTTCCAAGCTCGAAGGACGTCCCACTGCTGGAACTACCTAAAGAGGGCGATGAACAATCCACAAACCAAGCAGCCCTCTGGTGTCCACAGGAAGTACTCTTTCCTTTGAGCATGCATCCGCGCCAACTGTCCGGCACCGTCATACGCCACGAAACCTAAGCACACCTGAAAGATGAGGAGGAAACAGAATGAGAGGGAAATGATGGAAAGAAAATCGTGATAAAGAACCACCGCAGCATTCACCTGCCGAAATTACGAAAAATCCTTGGGTCAGAGTTGGCAGACACAGGGGATCGAACCCGGGACATCTCGAATTCGAGTCGCACACGTTACCCGGTGCCACTTCGCTCGAACTTCTTCTGCTTACTATAGGTAAGTAATAGAGAAACGTCGTCCTCCGTGGACTAGTGGTAGCCTCTAGTTCCCAAGGTCGCGGGTTCAAACCCGGCGGAGGGCGATGGATTTTTTCGGGCGTAAAAGTCCTTAGCATGGCTTCCTTCGGAAGGTAAGTAAAGCCGGTGGTCCCTGTTGTAGATTTACGACACGTAAAAGAACCTCAAGCCTGATAGAGGCCTCTGAGCAAAATTACCGGTCTTTCACGCCCAATATAGAATGGGACGCTAAGAACCACAGTAGTTAAAGAGCGTCCATAAATAAAACCCAATTCAATTTTTTAATAGAGAAAGAAACAGAAACGGAAAGGGATAAAGACAACATTTTGCAAACACAAATTAAGGAAGAAGAGTAAGAAAGAATAAAGCACTACTACGTTTGATGAAATTGTTATATTCAGCTCGTTCGTTGTATAGTAATGAATAGGAAGCTATTCTTTTCACAGGGTCGTCACCTTGCACAGAGATCGCACAACAAGGGACCAACTATTTGATATTGGAATGGCTTGCTAGAAGCGGCATGCATAACAATGGGTTATTGACTTGCAAAGCAATCGCAAGGTCCTTACAAAGAATAACTTACATGTATTGCTGAAGTCTCTTTTCCTCCACCAGCTTCTTCTCCTCAATGGCAGCCTGTTTTCGCAGCTCTTCCGTTCTTTTCTTGTCCTCTTCTGCTTTCCTCTGGCTTTCTGTCTCCGCTCTTTCCACAAATTCTTTCGCAAAGACCGCTTCCTCCTCACGAAATAGTTGCTTCAACCTATAATGATCCATTTTGGTTTTAATGAAATACTGCAGCACGTATATTCCTCTAAGAAAGTCTGTTGTAATTTTATGCAAACACTTGAAACTGTAAGAAGAATTTGAGGCAGTATTTTTAACACTTAAATGATATCAGTCTAATAATATAATAAAATATAATAACAGCCCGCCTTAAAGCAATATGTGTATAATAATATATAAAATATATATTACAGTGGTTGTATTATGTTTATATTATTATGTACATGTATAATAATGTTATGTGAATGTATTACGTAGCTTAACAATGTAGGAGCTGTGAGAATAGAAGCAAGCTGCTTTCCGTAGCAAGCAGAATTACAAAGTAAAAGCCGTAGGTTGATAACAATGAGGTAACCTTGAAGCAACAATAAATTAGAAAGTTAAAAAAGGCTATTAATAGTTCTCGGAACAATAATAATGTAATATTTAAAACAGTTTATAAATAGCCAATCAAAAACTTATTAAAGCTTTAAGTTAAATAAAAGTATTCTATTGGACTAGGTTTAGCCAATCAGAAACTTGAAATAGAGTAAATGTACAAATTCAGGCGGAAGGCGTAACCAAGCAGTTTGGTACGGTACGGGTTCAATCTGAGACATGAAAATTCATTGCGGTGAGAATAATATAAAGTTTACCTATTAAAAGTGCAAATAACAATAATCTCACAGCTCTACAGTAGAATACATCAGTGAAGTGTTATTTAATCGTGTGAAAGATTAATAAAACAAAGTACAATACAATTATAATTTCTGTAAGCCTTCTTTCTTTAGCCGTACCAGCCCTGCTAAGAGATACATGCTCTAAAAATACTAATAACGCAGCCGAGGTATACATAAATATAAATAAACATTATAAACAAAAAGTTATTACACATAAAGTAAACGTGGGGCGAATGCCACCGGAAAGTTTAGTACCGTACGTGGGGCGAACACTCCAAGAAACATATCTCCCGCAAATTAGTGCCTATACGTGGTGTAACCACAACAAGCAACAACATAACCCCTTCAAGTTTGGCTCCCATGCGTGGGGCTGCAACTACTGCAAATTGTGTTATTTAAAATATGGTGTGTACAATCATGTCATACATTACCCACTGAATGCCAACGCTATAAGCCATAAATACAATTAAAATGTTAACACGACTACAAAAATGTATATCTTGAATTTTCTGCTCATAGCCTATGAAGTCCTCTAGATTCTAAATTATTAGTCTCTCTACTATTTACCTATGGAAATTCCAAGATGTATTGCACTCCACCCATAAATTCGATGTCCAGATTTCACTGAAAATAAATGCCTTGAGGCCCTATGAATAAAAAGAAACAAACTTTAGAAAAACTTTCTGTGCGTATATCTGTGAAGAGCAAAGCCGAAAAACTGAAAACTTGTTATTTAGCTTCAGTATCTCCCAGGGATATGACATGAAGATTTTCAATCAAATCCCCCACCCCCTTTATATGAAAACTTTTTCGAAATCTTAAATTTTCTAAAAAAAAACTATTTTGACTAAAATGCCATATGTTTAAGACAGGAGGCGTATTTTTTAAGCGAATAGCGTCTTAATATTTTGCCGCTGTAGCGCCAGAGTCGTGATTTTGAGCAAGCGCGATTATTTCATCCATTCATTATGAAGCCAGACGCAGTTAGCGATCGTCACTTTGTGTTTTCCTGTTGCTATAGCATTTCAAACCGTTCAAAATAATCTAGCAACCTGCCGATTGTGAAGTCAGATCAGTGATTCGTTTTTTGAATACGAGAAATATTACGCCAGCAAATCTTCTTCTACTTCACGGTTTTAGGTTCGTTTAGTCTGTTCCGGCTCCAAAATCTTGCTGTGTCCATCTATTTTTTGGTCGTTCTGGGTTTCTGTATCCTTGGGATCTGTAGTTATATGTTGCTCGGGGTATCCTATTTAATTAAATTCTTTTTAAGTGTTGTTTCCAGTTAGTTCTTTATTCTATTATTACTTTATTTTAATTCTTCTATTTTTAACTTTTGCCTTATTACGTTGTTTGGCTTTTTATCCAGTCTTGTGTATCCTGCTATAGGTCTGAAAAATTTCATTTCAGCTGTCTGTGTCCTTCTTTTATTTTCTGCTGTCACTGTCCATGTTTCAGACCCATAAGTTATAGTGGGGATGTCCATTGCTTTATATAATTTTATTATTGAATCTTTTCTAACTTTATTTTTAGTATTGACGGCGCCGTGGCCGAGTGGTTAGACCGCTCGCCTCCCACCGAGGTGGCCCGGGTTCAATCCCAGGGACCTGCATGTGGGATTTGTGGTGGACGAAGCGGCGTCTGGGCGGGTTTTCTCCGGGTTCTCCGGTTTCCCCCGCCATTCATTCCACCAACTGCTCCATCATCGCCTTTCCTTTCATCCATTTCATCATCATTTCGTTTCATCTACTTCCTTCATTCCATACCAGGCATCGGGCTGATCCCCCATCCTGGATGTTCTGTCTGATCCATGAGTGTCTGCTCCTCGACGGGCTTCTGACCCCAGGCACCCGCCTGTAAGTCCTGGGAGGTGTAAGTCCTACATAAGAGGAGGGTAAACAGATAATGAATGGAAATTTTTAGTATTCTCTTCATGGTTCCCGTTATGTAATTGAATTTATTTAACTTTTTATTAATGTCTATTGCAGACCCATATGTTATTTCACATCCTAGAAAATTAAATATTGACACTTGTTTTATACTTTTATTTTCTATTACTTTTTGACCGGACCGAGTGAGTACCATTAAATGCCGTAACCTTAGTTTTTTTTCAGTTGAGATTCCCATGCTGTATGATTTTATATTAAATTTAGTTTGTATGTCATCCTTTGAGGTTCCTCTTCACTTTTCGCTATTAACATCTGGCTAGCAACTCTTATAATCAATATTCTTTGTTATTAGTTTCAGTTTTCAAATACTTGTGCGTTTTTCAACTGGTAAGTGCTATTCATATTTTTCCCAAAGAACATACAATTTCAAAGACAGTATAAAACTACACGCTTTTTAAAAATCTGACTATCGCTTTAGTCTACTGTGTTCTTATACCTGCACGAATTGTGCAAATATGTAATAAACATTTATCTGGATTAACAAGAAGTTGGGAGAAGAATAACCTTTTGTAGAAATAGTTTTTAGAAGAGTGAGTAGACAACTCATGATGTGAATGCAGTATTTCAGGTGCTTTTATTCTGCTCTTTTAGTAAGAATATTGGGTAACTCGGGCTGAATTCCCTTGTTAGTTTATTACCTATGCGAACTATGGATTCGCCTATACATATACTAAAGACACTTTCATCAAGAAAAAAATCTGATTTGCTACATTCTCATGACTTCTCCACCCTCTATTGCTTATCAGTGGGTGTACAAATTATTCTTACAAAGGTTCATTTTCTATCCTCTTAATTTTAATCCAGATAAACCTTTCCGGAAATATCTGCATTACACATTTCTTTACGATACAAAGGGAACAGCGATAGCCAAATGTTTTAGAGGCAGACGCTATATGCTGGCCTTAAAATGCTATACTCTTTCCATGCCATCGCAAGAAATAACTGAAAATCGACAGGACTTTAGAGGAATGGCTAATGAACAATTCTAGCATTAATATAGGATATCCCGAAAATAGCTAATGTCACAAAAAATGTTATTTGAAGTAAATTGTGCGTTTTAAAAAAGATCTACATTTTATGTGTAGCACATTTTTGTCTATCCCTTAACGTTTAGCAGTTATTCAAGATTATACAAAATTTCCTCTGAGTGAAGAAGACTTTATAAGCTTTTCCCAGAATATTCAGGATATACATTTTGTGTCATATAAATATCTTTAATATATGCTATTTTAATCAAAATCGCGTAAGCTATTTTTTAGAAAATAAAAAATTCGAAAAATGTTCCATGAAAAGGGTAGTTTGGGTGGGAGATATTCTTGGAAGTCTTCCTGTAACATCTTTGGACTGAACCTGAACCTAACTGAAGTTAGGATACTGAACCTAAATACCAGTTTGGTATTTATGACCTTTTCGTTTTTGAGTTACGCTGGTCACAGCCATACACACACTTTTTCTAAAAATGGAAAAACATTTACGCTCAAATCCTGGTATCGAATTTTTGGATGAAATGCCTTACGTTCTCTACCTATGTACGCAGTAGAGAAAGTAAGAATATCCATATACTACACAAAATGCAACGTTTTCAATTTCTGTTAAATTTAGTGTGCATACGTGACGTATTTAAAATCATGCAATATTTGCTGATAAGACTGCAAAACAATCTACATAGAAGGCCAAAAATAGCCTCTTATGGACTTTATGATTCATAAAATTAAATTTTACCCTTGGCATTTCAACGCAAAGTGTGTCGCGTCTCTTCCTTTTAGAGCTTAAGTAACCATTAAAACGAAGATAGCCTTAAAACGAAATGTTTTACTTATATGTCTCACAGCATGACTGCTTTAGCTGTCTAACAACATGGCTCGTTTAAAAACACGTGTCACAAACAATGAGGCATACACCATAGTACAATGAAAGTTAAACTGTAAATAACACCAGGGATGACAAGTCTTTATCAGTAATAAATGACAGTCGGATAAGCATCAAACTTGGTATTCAGGTTCAGTATCTTCCAGAGATGCGACACGAAGGTTTTCAAGAAAAATCCCCCATCCCAGATTACCCTTTACATGGAACATTTTTCGAAAATTTTTATTTTCTCAAAAAAGACTAACGATTTTGATTAAAATATCATATATTTAAGATACTTTCATGACAAAATGTATATCTTGAATTTTCTGGGAATGTCTCCAAAAGTATTCTTCATTGTGAACGACTTTTGCATAACTGGTAAACCATAAGAGATAGACAAACTTTTACTACACAAAAAATGTAGATCGCGTTAAAATACACAATTTATGTCATATACGTTTTAGTTGAGTTAACCATTTTCGAGATGTTGCTTGTTATTCCCTTAAATTTTCCAATACGTATACTTTTTCTCAAATGGAATTTCGTTATTCATTTTTTTTGTCCTGGTAATGCAAAGATAATGGAATATTCCACATAGCAACCAGCTCTTAAAATATTTGACTATCGCTTAAAGCCTGCCAATTCCCCTTGCATCTACAAGAAAATTGGCAATAAGATTAACATCTCGATTAACATGAAGCATATGGAGAATAAGCATTTGTAAAACTAGTTTGTACAAGAGTAGAGAAAGTCATGTGAGTGTAACACATCAGATTTTCCCCCCTTATTTGGTTTCTCTGCGATATACATAATAGGTAGTGAGTTCAGTACCTTCCAAACATGCGACACGAAGATTTTCAAGAAAATCTCCCCCACCCCAAACGCTGGAACATTTTTCTAACTATTTTGAATAAAATACCATATATATTAAGGATATTTACATGACTAATAAAATGTATATCTTAAATTTTCTGGGAACAGCTTTTGAAGACCGCTTCATTCGGAAGGAAATCAATATAATCTTGCATAACTGGTAAACGTTAAGCTACAAACGAAAACACAATTTATTCCAAATAACGCTTTTTTGGCATCAGCCATTTCCGAGATATCCGTTATTAATGAATCGAATCGTTCAACACTTGTCATTCTTTTAAGGTCTTGTTGATTATCAGCTGTTTCTCGCGATGTCATGGAGAGAGTATGGAATTTTAAGGCCAGCATATACCGTCCACTTTTAAAACATTCTATCGCTATTCGCTATTGTAACGAAATGTGTAATGCAGCTATTTCCGAATAGGTTTATCTCGATTAAAATGAAGTGGATGGAAAAATAAACATTTGTAATAATAATTTCTGTATCAACTAATTAGCGATAGAAGTCCTGTGAATCTAACACATCAGATGTTTTCCACTCAAATGTTTTCATAAATAACTATTATATATTTCTAAGTACCCGAGACCACGAACCACGTCTTCATCCACCACGTCATTGGAATAATAAGCGTTCAATAAGAATAGAATGTGCAAGTGCCAATGTGGGTAGTGCAATACATAAGGAATGCTTGTAAGTTGGTAATGGGTTGAGGAAGTTAGGTAGTTGTTATTCCTATTTTCTTTCTATAAACCTAAAACAAATGTGTACTCGTGGTTCTGCAAGTTCGTCGACGATACTGATTGTTTTGTACTCTGTAGTTAGTCGGTAAGAGTGTTCCATTATAAATAATTTAGGGTCGTAGTAAATCGCACTGAAAAATAAGAAATTACATTCGAATTAAGGGAAGTTTAAAATTGCACCAAGGGCCTCTAATCCAGAACTGCACTATATAACTAAAACCATGAGATGTAAATGGCATTGTTCCCTATTTTCGTGCGTTTAGTGAAAAGTAATGTCAAGACTGTGAGTTGTGTGAAGTATACTTTGCTCAACGCATATTTGGCTGAAAATTATATTAACGAAAGTGCAATTTCTCCTCCGTGTGTGGGCAGCCAAATCATCACACACTGGACGAAATACGAATGCGTGTAAATCTTTTCATGCATATTTCAATGCAAGTTTTAATCCCTGTCATCCGCTTGTAAATGTTTTCGTGGGAGAAATTACGTCTTATCGGACCAATTTCTGTGTCAAAATTAACAGCACCGAAAATTCACACACGGGAGAATAATTCTTTCACAATAAATAAACATAATATATTCAGAGGCAAATCCGTAAATTTGAACAGGGCCAAATGATCGCTTCGCACTTCCTATTATTTTTCAAAGCGAACTAAAAAAATATAAGAGAACTTTATGGACGATTTTAAACATTTCTATCATATATTTTATGATATGTTTGTGGAAGTGAAGTAGCATGAACTACGGATGAAGTTTGAAGAAACAATGCAGTCCACACAGTCTGTGCAAAACCATGGATCGCGCATCCTCAGTGCAATTTACACTCCAAGTTCTCCAATGCAGTTTACGCAGTTAAGCATAAAAACAACCGGTGCTACTTACATCCTATACCATTTATGACTTAACGCAGTTTACATTGTGGATTAGAGGCCTTCGGTGCAATGTACAATCGTCCATAATTTAGTCGTTGTACTTTGCAGGACAAAAAATCTGATGTGTTACACTTACATGACTTTCTCTGCTCTTGTACAAACTAATTTTACAAACTCTTATTCTCCATCTATTTCATATTAATCGAGATAAACATTTGCATAAACAATCTTTTGACATGCAAGAGAATTACATTTTACACATGGCGACCGGTTCTAAAAATATTTAACCATCGCTTAAGGCCTACTATGGCCCCTTGTTTTGTATTTGCAAGGGCAATATAAGCACAGACATATCGCTTAATAGCTGGTTGCTATGTGCAGTACCATTCTGTTTGCCACGGATTAATACTCTTTGCATATCCAAGACAAAAAAATGAATAACGAATTCCCATTTGAGAAAATAAGTATTGAAAAATTTAAGGGAATAACAAGCAATATCTCGAAAATGGTTCACTCAACAACAAAAAATTTATATGACGTAAATTGTGTATTTTAACGCAATCTACATTTTTTGTGTAGTAAAATGTTGTCTATCTCTTATGGTTTACCAGTTATGCAGTTATTTATTTTAATCAAAATCGTTAGAGCCATTTTTGAGACAATTAAAATTTTCGAAAAATCTTCCATGTAAAGGGAATGTTTTAACCTTCAATCAACCCACTTTTTGCCCAACCATGGCCTTTTCTCCGTCTGATACTAATTTTGACCATTGTGAACAATATCTTTAAATACTAATTTTTAGAGCTTTAAATATCTCCTCGCCAGTAGTACTGACTTTTAGTTAATCTGGGGTAGGGGGATTTTGTTGAAAACCTTCGTGTCGCATCTCTGGAAGATACTGAACCCAAATACCAAGTTTGGTGTTTATCCGACTGTTCGTTTCTGAGTTATGCTGTTCACAGACAGACACACACACACACACACACACACACAGACAGACACACAGACACACACACGGACATGTTTCCAAAAATGCTTTTTTTGGATTCAGGGTGTCTCAAAACATGTATTTTCGGTGAAATCTCGGTATCGAATTTTTGGGTGGAATACAATATTTCCCCTACTTACTGTACGTAGTAGAGAAAGTAAAAATACCTTCTTCAAAGACAGGGCATGATAGAGGATATGGTAACGATAAAATACGAAATCGGAATTGTCCCCTTATTATGATTATTTGTTTAGAGTCCTCCATATCCCATAGTAACTGAAGAAAACATCAATGATCTGACGTGTGCTTGTTCATAAAAAAAGTCGGAATTCTTTCCTTTCTTTGTTTGAAAACGTGGGTTACCTTGATGAAGCTGTAGACAACACTGCAAATAAAATCAGCGACGGTAACATAATTTATCTGCTCTCTCAAAAAACCAATTTAATTTTACCTTATTCTGCCATACTTTAAGCCACAATCGGTT
Source organism: Deroplatys truncata (assembly GCA_030765065.1). Taxonomy (NCBI): domain Eukaryota; kingdom Metazoa; phylum Arthropoda; class Insecta; order Mantodea; family Mantidae; genus Deroplatys; species Deroplatys truncata. The sequence continues at coordinate 69,026,803 of CM060986.1, forward strand.
TGTCAGCAAACATTACAGAAAGCAAGTTCTCTTCCCAACATTACACTTCAGACTGATGTTTCGAATTGTGAAGCAATGTAACTTGCAAGCACGTGATGTTTTCATAGCATACGTCAAGTAGAATACAGGATACCTATCCGTCGAATGATAATCCTAACAAATATGAAAAATGCGTTATTTGGTTTGATGAAAGAGCAATAAAATTTTTGATTGTTGGAAGTTCGACAAAATGTGGGAGTTAACAATCTGAGCTTAAACTTGTGCATACAGAAGCATTTCACATGAAAATATTACTTATTTTATATGAGAAAATCTGTAATATAGAGAATTATGCACATTTTAAATGTTCTATTAAACCCTTGTCTTCGAAAACGACATTCAGCATTCATCCTGAGTGTCCAGTGCAGGAAGAACTTCACACAGTGAAACCAATATTAAAATTTAAGGTTCTGAATTGGTCGACCATGGGTTTCGCTTACACATAATTAGTGCAGGAACATGTTTTCTTAGCACCTCATCTACATCATCACCTACTGGTTTGAACGACCAGATCAAAGGTAGTTGAAAGTGTATCCTCTGACGAATTAATACTTAATCCATGAGTGTTAGGTCAGCAAATCAAAACTTTAAACTTCCTGTATGTGTCATATACTGTTAATATACTGCACACGATACTAAATGCCACATGAAGGGCAATGAAAAATGCAGATATGCAGATTATTTACTGTTCGTTACAACAGTAGAAAACCTTGCTCTAGCCTTACCTCACCTCACCACCACTAACCACTCTTTGGGGTGAATATTTCCGGGCTATTACCAATTTTTGCTTTGAGCTGCTCCTCCTATAATTCCTCTCTCTCTCTCTCTCTCTCTCTCTCTCTCTCTCTCTCTGGGAGTACATCAGCAATTATTGTTTGCAAAAACTGGAAAATGACAACGGTTAACATTGAAGGACGGACTTAGTTTTCTTTGTTGGTCGCTTGCCTAAATGAGGCTGCTTGCAAGTTAAACTGGTTGCGTTTTCTTGGGAAAGGGGTCGCAAAACTAAGAGCGTGTTTATAAGAACTGTTTCCTCTAAACAAATGCGGAATTTACAAGCGTAAATAAGAACTAACTTTTCCTTGCGTGTTGCCATTTCTTGGTACGCCATTTCCAGACCAGCCTCCACCCGATGCTGGATCGTATTCATTATTCTCTTCTTGTCAGTCCTTTTTTGAAACTCGTCCCGTACTCGTAATATACGCTCCTGTCGCACATTCTCATCCTTTTCTCTCTCGTTCTCATCCCGTCGACGCCGTTCTACCAGCATATTCCACCATTTCCAGTTATCCCCAGGGTTCTTGGCGATCTAAAACAAAATCACCATTAAGGAGTTATGAAAATACGCTGTCTACCATATATTAAAACTTATCAATACAAGAGATGTTTCGTAATGTGTACAAGAGTTAGCAAAAATAATGAAAGACTTTAAACATCCAAAAATTATGAAGTACACATTAGCACAGAAGGTTTGATGTGGTTTAGAAACGGAGGATAATTGTTCCTTGACTAGGTCCATTCCACCTACTAAACCTCCGGGAGGAAGAAGTAAGGCGAGAGATTACGAAGGGTGGCGATAGGTGATATGGTCGCAGCACCTTCAATGAACCTCATATCTTCATAGAAAAGTTTGGACAGCAAGCTTTATGCCAGGGTAGAAACAGCTCTCTCCTCAAATCAGATCCACCGTACACCACACGCGCCGCGCCTGTAAATGTGCGGAGGAACTGTCTTCGCGGAGGGTGAAGGAGTTAAATTGTTGTGGTTGCAACACGTATGGGCGCCAATTTAAAGAAGGTGTTGTTTCTAGGAGTTTTCGCCCCCATGTACGGTATAAACTTTCCGATGGCCTTCGCCCCACGTTTAAGAACCAACTTTTTATTTTAATGTTTATTTAAATATTATATATGTATGCCTCGGCTAAGCCATTAGTATTTTGTAGAGCACGTATCTCTTAACAGGGCTGGTACGGCTAAAGAACAAGGCTTACCCAAATTATAATTGTATTTTACTTTTTTTATTAATCCTTCACATGATTAAACAACACTTCACTGATATATCCTACTATAGAGCTCCGAAATTATTGTTAATTACACTTTTAACAGTTAAACTTTATATATTATCCTCAGCCGCAAATGAATTTTCATGTCTCACATACAATCACTGAGCCCGTACCATAGGTACGCTTTCTTCTAGCGTCTACTGTTTGAATTTGTACATTTCCTCTATTTCTAGTTTCTGATTGGCTAATCCTACTCCAATAGAATACCTTTATTTAACTTTTGGCTTTTCTAGTTTTTTGGTTGGCTATTTATAAACTCTTTTAAATATTACATTATTATTGTTCCAAGAACTATTAGTAGCCTTTTTAAGATTTCTAATTTATTGTTGTCTCAAGGTTACCTTATTGTTAGCAACTTTCGGCTTTTACTTTGTAATTCTGTTTGCTACGAAAAGCAGCTTGCTTCTATTCTCAAAGCTCTTACATTGTTAAACTACGTAATACATTCACATAACGTTTTTATACATGTACATAATAAAATAAACATAATACAATGACTGTAATATACACTTTATATATTATATTATATACATATTGCTTTAAGGCGGGCAGTTATTTTTTAATATTATATAACTAGACTGATAGCGTTTAAGTGTTAAAAATATTGCCTCAAGGGAAGGGGAGAGAAAATACAGGAGGCGCGTGGGGAATGATGCATCTCTTACCTCACATCGTGTTTTCCGATGCCCAATAAAAATGCCATTATTAATGCTAAATGACTTTATTCACGTGGACATTACATTGTTTCCGTTAGCTTCACTCGCACGCTTCGATTCTGACCACACAACTTACATCTCTGCGTCTGAGGTCGATTTCGCGAACCGTTCGTTATAAACTTCCTTTACTATAACTGAAAACCTTTCACGTTCGCCCGCACTACATAACATCGCGTAGTTCTTCTTTATGAATTGCACTACCGTTTTGCGTACTTCAGTTATAAGTTTGTGTCCGCCTACGCATATTTCCAATTACAAGTGCTTTATATTTTCGCCTCCGCATATATTCCATTTATGAGTTTTACATGTCCGTCCCTTAGTACTTGCAAATTGCGAGTGATTTTATTGTGTTTTTCAGATTTCGCATGTAATCCTTGTTTTTCTCCTAGATGTCACGTGATATCTTTCTCTAATATTACTCGTGGATCCAATTTCCTTAAAATAAGTGTAATTTTTCCTATTGGTGGATAAATAGTACCGAAACTCCCACACTTAGCTTTGTGACATACGTTTGAAACATAAACGTTCCCATGGGAACTGGTGCGATCTCAAGATAAAACACATTTTGCCAAAACATTTACTTTAAACATAGAATCCTCGGTTCTATTGTACTGGACACCACCGTCGTACCTACAAAGAACTTTACCATCGACATGCTGGGCCCTAAAGAAAGCTTGCTTATTGTATTTCCAAATTGTCTGTTTTCCTCAGTGAACATGTATTTCCGTCTACCTCCGATACTATATAGTGTAATGGGACTATACCAAATAGAATATAGTATTGAAAATAAAAGGAATAACTAATAACGTAAAATAATATTGAGAAAAGACTTTACTGTAAAATAACTTACCACAGAATATAATTATTGAGAAAGCAAGCATGTAAGGAACTGTAATTAGTATCAGCCAGGCGAGCAAGCAACAGGGGTAAAGTCCACCGGTACATACACGCTAATGCACACAGGATTTATGCAAAGTCACAGAAAACAGAGAGAGGTCCGATAGCAGGGTGTGACAGAGATAGTGGTCCAATTCCTGGAAGACAATGTATTTGAAAAAACTAAAGGAGAAGCGAGAGTTGCAAAGTGAGATGGAGATAGTGGGTTTTAATTACATATACACATATAATTAAACTGTCAGTGAAAATGTTCTGGCAGTTTTCGATTTTTAATGAATAATTCGTACTAACTTGTGTAATGGGCAATGATGAAGCCAAAAATAGCATTAAAATGTTTGTAGTATACGTGAATGTGTGCGTATGTTACCTTTTCGTTCAAGAATGGCAAACTAGTTGTTACGGAATTTGATATATGGTATACCTTAGGTCACATAGAAAATAGGTTATACGACATTTATTGTTTTTCTCAAAGGAAGGGGAGTGGTGCGCAAAGTAAACAAATTAAAATATCTTATTATTCAATTTTCTAAAAACTTCACAATGCCTGAGTTTACAAGCATAATCTTTCAACAAAATTTACACGATTTCGATAGGATGAATGTTGAATTCACAACAGTCACTTAACCTTCCAGAAAGAGCGCTTTAAAAAGTACATCAGCAGTATTTTTGCTTTGTCAATATTTTAATAATGTTTTTACCTTGAGCAATCGCGTCAATGGTGCAATTAATTCCATTGTTCACGCTTCCTCGAGAATGTGATGATGATGACAGTTGCTGACTCTTTGCTTAAAATTCTCAGTTGACTTATTTTTTTTGGAGTGCATTCCAAGTAACGAGATGTTGAATGTTGTAAAAAGCACAACACGCTCTTCTCATGTAACGGATACGTGCTTGGTTCTATAATAATTAAAACATACTTAATCATTGGTTTTCCAATGGTGTTATTCTGTGAAACAAAACCACGCATAACGTTGATTATTAAAAAGAACGTCATGCATGGTTTTGTAGAGCTGCGTCAGAGGCTTTTAAAGGGTTTTCATGACGAGTTTGTAGCTGTATTATAAAACCTCGTGGGATAACTATTTTTAAATTTATTTAGAACATAGAGAATTGCACATTATTAAATGATAATTATGTCTATGACATAACAATGTATAAAATAACTACGACAGCAATGCATTCATTACTATTACAAACATAATTATAACTAAAAATCTCCATTAAACATCAGGAAAGATAATTATAAATTAATGGCGAACCATTGGGTATAAAAATATGATCCTTTTTTGTACTTGTTCAGGAAAACGTCGCCTTTTATCCTAGCTACTTGTTGTTTTTCCGAAATATAAAATACGCATACGCGCATATGATTTGCAATTAGAGTTTTACCAGCGGCGTGGTATACTGTCGGTAGGCAACACCGCGCTGCCGCTATTCTCTAGTGCTGTATTAGTGGACACGCCTCAAACGTCAAGAGATTTGGATCACGCAATAGTTCTAATTTCCCGGCACTTCACTTCTTTGTGATATAGTCTTCTTCCAGACGGTTCACTCGCTGGGGAGTCGAACACAAGACTTTTTCAATCTCTCCTACAGCAATACTCACTTGCACGTCACAGCAGTCGCCACCAACTCGCTTGACTCACATGCGACATCAACCGCACTTGACAACCGTTTGCGTTTTTATGTTGTTACTTTTCTTAACATTTGTTGCTGCCATAAGCGTGTCACACATATGAGGACTAATGTGTTGCGAAATGCTGCACTGAGCTGCGCATGCCTACTTCACTTTATTGATATCCTGGGTCCTGTTGCCATGAATTGAAAGAGAACGAGAAATTACAAAAGTGGTTTCCCAAGGAACCCTGTTCATAATTTGAAGGACATTCTATCCATGAAGTTGTCATACAAAGATTTGAACATATTGCAGATACACTAAATTGTCACATCTTCCACAGTTTATTTGCTCCAGTTTTTATTAGAAATATTCTTCTTTTATATACGCTTATATGTGTATATATTTATATATTAATTCATCACATCGCCCCAGTTTGTATGAAAATATTTGTTCTTATAATTGTATTTCCCCTCCTCATCCCATAGAGTCTTACCTGACAATGTCACCGAAAACGTATTTTAATCATAAGTCTCTAAAGGAACAGAACATTTTTTAAGGACAGAATGGGTTGAAAATAAAGTTTTTTAAAACATTCCAGTTATATTAGGCACTGTATATAATTGAGCGAGTTTGGTTAATATTTGTGAAACGAATTTAATTGTTAATTCCGTTTTTATAAAAATGTCAGTTGCCTTCGTTTCCAAATATTGATAATTTTTGGAAAGGTAGAATCAACCTGAAAAATGCATTGCCATAGCTGGTATTTAAACCGCAGATCTTCCGGTTTCCGTCCAGTTGCCCTAACCAACTGAGATATCATGGCATCATGTTGGTACGTCATTAAATTCCCCAACTCGCATTTTTCCCCATAAACCATGAGGAGAATTCAAGTGCGAGTGAAAATGTGAAACGGTAGAAGCGTCTCATGCACTAGGAAAATTAGAGGCATATAATTGAACAAATGCCTCAAGCGGTAAGCTGCGACCTACCTGTGTACTGGCCAATCTGAATATGGTTGTTTCGTGCTTTTCCTCAGTCGCCAAGTAAATACCACGTTAAATATTGACGACTATAACAACAAGTCAAAATTAAGAAATAGAATTAAAATAGATTGTACAGGAAGATACTCCTCAACCGAGGCCAACTCTTAGGCATTACCCAGACTGCGTGTATGTAGCCACAAAACAATGCCACAAAATGTCGAATACTATTAGCAGTCTATCAGCAATTAATACAAGCAGATGCTAGAAGGCCATCTATGCGTCATGCATTGAAGTTCCTAGCTCGACCATGCGAAAATGTAATATTTATTCGACTGGTAGCAGTACTTTAATGGGCCTCATTAAAGTAGACCTGTTCATTAAAGTATTGGTATTCGACGAATCAGAAGTGGCCATGTAACATTGTGAAAGCGCAAGTATCGATTATTCTGCGTAGTACGTCTCACAACGCTAGCAACTTTGTTTAACACAGGTGCTACAAGGTCATTGTATTGTAACCATAGATAAAGGAATAACGATTGTAACACATCACTCAAACCAGAAACGAATACTTATGAAAGCTTTAATTTAGATACATGGTCGAGCGTAAACAGTCGTATGAAACTTGACTATAATGTTGGTTAAAACGCTCGTATGATGATTATTAACCTCGCATCGCTTGCTCGGTTAATACTCGCGTTTTAATTACTAGCATTATAGTCTCGTTGCATAACATACTATTATAACACAACATCCAAGGCCTATTATAAAGACTTCCATATAATAAAATTCTCATTTTTTTTTTAAGAAATGAAGGAATAAAAACATTTTAAGCGTTTGCTGAATTGTTCTGAATTAGTTAATTGTTAGTTCTTTTTCTTCGAGGTTGTGCGCCTTGTAACACATAGAGAATGCCTTAAAATATGTAGTTTGCTCACGTAATTGGTTTGGAATACGGAAGCTTTTCTACGTCAGTATTATAAATTGAAACAGGGACAGGTGCTCAACGTGGAAATACCCAAGGTTGCAATTGGGCCAGCGCATTAGAAACAGAGTAGAATAATCATGAAGGTTGTGTTAGACAAAGATGGCTATGGATCCTCGAAAGTAGGGCAAGAGCAAACGTGGTAGTTAAATGTTCGGTGCATCTGTCGATTCTGAATTAAGATCTCGGAAGAAGTTCGCCTCGCTTATCTCCAACCTTTCTACCACTTGCCTATGCTACTGCAATACATTCAACAAATAAATAGCGAGGTTTCACCGGAAATACACGTTTTGAGGACTCTTAAACACAAATTAAGTTCCCTTAGAAAAAGCTCCTTGAGGTGTCTGTTGAGAGTATAGAGCTCAAAACTCGCTTATATTACAGCCAGACTACTTTCTCCACTCAGTCATTTATTTTCATATGTTTCCTAGACATTATTCACACAAAACTCATTTTTGTACCTCCTTCATGTTAATCAAGGTAAATGTTAATAGAAATTGTTCCGATATTATTGTTGTTTTAGGTACACAGGAGCATGCCGAGGGAGATGTGATAATAAAATGTTTTAAAAGCGGATCGCTATATGCTGACCTTGATATCGTATACTCAGCAGTACTAGATCTCACGTAGGTAGCATTGTGCGAGTTGTCCCCCTCCGTTGTATACACTATACATGAAATAGACAGAAACATAGGCCTTTGTAAGAATAGTTTGTAGAAGAGAAAGTAATTGAATGTAATAAATTGGATTGTTAATGTTAAAGAATAGTTTGCCTATTCATACTACAACTCAGGCCTAAAGCAACTAGGAACATTCAGGATTTTTGGTCGATCACATCATAATACGCTGATTACATGAGACATAACTGAACTATAATGGCATCCATTATGCTTCAGCGACTCATTATGATCTTACTCGGCGGCGCGCGTAGCTCGCCCATGCCTTTTAACACCTTCAAAGCAGCAAATAAACAATGAGGATGTGTATTTAAAATAAAATATATTCGTTTCATTGTAATTTTAATATTCTAATAAATTGAGCTCATTTGCTTCGTTTCAATGTTGTTCAATATAGGTTACCTGCAAAAAACAAATAAATACGGCCTGAACTCAACAGTAATTGTGCTCTTCGCAAACAATGTAATGGTAATTAAGATGGCTGTATAAAAGTTATGAAACTGCTACCCTCGTTTCATAAACATACTCGCATCTTAATTACTACCATTATAGTCTTATTGTGAAATACACTATACAGTACGTACCGTCACAGAAAGAATAGTACATGTTGAATAAGAGTAATTTGGACATCATTCCTAAGATTTCTAGGAAGCAAACCTCATGGTTTTGCTATTAGAACACGTTTGGTCTATCTTAAACACAATACAGTTTTAAACAACGTAACTCTGGTTTTTCAGGATGAAACACATTCGGCTATCACACTAGTCACGTTTTACTGTAAAAATGTTTCATAAGTCACGAAAAAAAAATATTAAACACATAGCTGAGATGCAGCCATCCCTGTTGCATGTTATGCGGTATACTCGTGGAGGGCGAGCATAACTCGCAGTATGTCTGATATATTAATATATGATTTAATATATGAACTCTGGTGATACTGATAATTATCTTGTGTTTTAGTTGTTACTCTTAAAGTTTATCTTTATTTCTTGCCACGGCTGCTGTTATTTGGGTTTCTGGTAAAGCTTGTATAACTTAGCAGGGTGTGATACGGGAAAGAAGGTAAAAAGTAACAACTGTAACAATAGATTAAGTTATTGAAGAACACTATGCTTTAATGGCACACGCATTGAATGTCTTAGTAATAATCTACACAGTTCTTAAGTTAGTTGGAGCTGTAGAACGGTCTAGCCCTACCACGTTCGTAAGCCAAACTTGCGGTCGCTGAGCAATGAAGTATTTTATACGTGCTCTAGAAATAATTGTAATATTTATCACACGTTCCTATAGACCTTTAAATCGATAACCTTTCACCGTTCCTACTACATTATAAGAAGTAAATAATATCGCCTGCTTCTGAGGGCTTACATGTATCTTCTTCACATCGCAGCACTTTATATTCAACCGCCCTGGCTGATGGAGACGCTAGAACTAACCTTTCTTCCTCTTGAAGATTTTAAATATACTCTTCCTTAAAATTTCATTGTCTGTCTTCGTTCAGCTTGGAACCTTCCAGAAGACTTACCCGGCTATTGTTCGACGTTTGCAAGCATGTGGCCTCTCTACAAACATATGTTATTTTCGCTTGTCGCCTTTTTCTGTTTCACAAAGGCTCAAGGTCTGGCTTTTATGACCTTCCCGTAAAGTCCTTTTTGCCTGGGCCCTAATTTTAACACAAAGATATGTTTGTCGGCTTTTAACATGAATTCCACAGCTCCAGCTACACTTGCACATACATAAAACTTATGCCTTAACTCCTATTTCTACATCAAGTATTTGTCTTATTAATACAATTTCACATTATAATTCACATTATTATATATATGGCATATATAACCATAGTTACTGTCTCAGTTATGAACTAAGATTATTTCAATACTTTTGTGGTAATAAACACGTTGGTGTGTCTCCATTTAGATTAGAATTAATTAGTATCTTCAATTAGAAGCCATTTCCCTCATAGTGCTTCTCTTTAAAACCAAGATTATTGCATCTAATAGAAGAAAAATCTTATGTGTTGACTTTTTCTACTAACTCTTCCACAAACTATTCTTAGAAAAGCTTACTCTTCTATCTGCTTCATGCCAATGCAGAAATGGTTTTATTATATATTTCCTTAAAGGTACAAGGGTAGTAAGTGAACACAGTAGGTTTAAGTAATAGTCAAACCCTTTAAAAACCGGTTGCTATGTGTTGGCTTGAAATTCCGTTTTCTTTGCATGATATGAGAAAAAAAAGAAGAAAAATTCTGATGTAATACATTCACATGAATTGCTCTACCCTCTATCGTTTATTAGTGGATATACAAACTGGTCTTACTAAAGCTTGTTTGTTATACCTATTTCATTTTAATCCAGATAAACTTTTGCAGAAACAGCTACATTACACATTTAGTTATAGATGCAAAGGGAACAGCGATAGTCAAATGTTAAGGTCTGCACGCTATATGCTGGTCTTAAAATTCCATGCTGCGGAATCCATGGAACCGCGAGAAACAACTGAATGTTGACAAGACTCCTACTAGTTTTGGTGTTGATCCGATATTTCGCTATTGGGTTATGTTGTTCACATACAGAGACACATAAATGCGGACATACACATAGATCTTTTCCCAAAAATGTTTTTTTTGTATTCAGGGGACCTCCAAACATGTATTTCCGGTGAAATTTCGGTATCGAATTTTTGGGTGGAATGCAATACATTCTCTACCTACTATGTAGGTAGTAGAGAATGTAAAAAAAGGCTTCCCATTTGAGAAAAGTATAGTGTTCGAAAATTCAAACCAATAATGAGTATCTCGAAATGGTTAACTTCACAAAAAAAAAGTATTTGACTCAAATTTTGAACACTAACGAGTTTTTGTTTTAATTGTCTTAAGATTTTTGTTTATCTCTTATGGTTTACCAGTTCGTGTAAAAGTCATTAAGAATAAAAAGGACTTCAGAGGCCATTCCCAGAAAATTCAAGATGTACATTTTATTTTAGGGTATTTTAATCAAAATCGTTAAAGCAATTTTAGTAAATACCAAGTTTGGTATTTAATCGACTTTTGGTTTTTGAGTTATACTGTTCACACACACGAATATTTTTCCAAAAAAAAACCTCTTTTTATGTATTCAGCAATTCTCAAGACGTACATTTCCGGTAAAATGTCGGTATCGAATTTTTTAATGGAATACAACGCTTCCTCTGCTTACTATAGGTAAGTAGTAGAGAAAGTAAAAAAACTAATAGCCACTTAGCACTGAAAATAAATATAAATTATCTGAAAACTCAAACCAATGACAATGACAAAGATTGGTTATTGGCACAAAGACATTGACATAAATTGTGTGCTTCAACGAGTTCTATGCTTTTGTGTACATAGTAACATTTGTCAGTTACAAAAACTCATTCAGAATAAAGAGCGCTTCACAAAAAATTCAAGATATACACGGTGTCACGTATCTTAAATATATGATATTTTAAACAAAATCATTAGAGACGTTTTTGAGAGCATAAAAACATAACAAGCTTTGTGTGTGCGTGTGTGTGGTTTGGAGCAGGAGATTTTCTTAAAAATCTTCGTATTGCATCCCTGGAAAAAGCTGAACTTAAATACAAAGTTTGGTAGTTAACCGACCTTCGTTTCCGAGTTAGGCTGTCCAAAGAAATCTCTGAATAATCTTGCAGAAGAATCAGGAATTTCGTAAACCTCGGCTTGGAACGCCACTACACTTTTAAAATTACAACTTTATAAAATAACTGTAATTCACGATAATACGAGTGCTTATTGGATAATTTTAATAATCGCACTACTGACCCGCATTTAATCTTCTTTTTTTTACGAACGAAGCATAATTTTATTTACATGAATGAAGAAATAAGTGCTAATGCAAATTTTCTCTAAAGCTGTGAGAGACGTGTGGCGGCACAAGCACATCATTTCCAACATTTTTATAGTGAAGGTATGTGGTTATTGTAGTTACAAATTTGCATGAGAAATCTATGCGCCTGAATTTAAGGGGCTATGAATATCCGACTCTGGCGGCAAACAGCGTGCTTCCCGGTGCCAAGAAAATTCCCGTTAGACTGGCCACGCGTCTAAACGAAGTCTGTGTATGCAATGTGTTATTGTTAATAGTACGCGACGAATTCGTGCGTGCATGGTGGGAGAAGAGATATACAGCATCATTTACGATACCTGGACGAATCTCCATGGCGATGCCAAAGAACTAGAGTAAGACAAGGTAACGTAATAGTGAACCAAGACTGTCTTGCTGCTACGATTAGCCGTAAATGCATGCTTGACTGTTACTTTGAAACGGTTACTTCGATCTAACGCCCCAACGGTTATTTCGGAACTGGTATGAAACTGCCGGAGCTATTACTGAAAATAACCACTTTTCCCACCCTCTACTTAGTTTGCAACCGCTTTCCTTATTACTGACACCGGCATTTTCTTTCATATTTATGCAAAACTGTCTTCTTAGGGTTTTTCTGCTTTCTCTGCTACGTATAGTAGGTAGGGGAACTATTGTATTTGACCCAAAAATTCGATGTGAGATGTCACGGAAATATATGTCTTAAGACCCCCTGAACCCAAAAAAGAAATATTTTTTTTAGAAAAAGTTCGTGTGTGTGTGTGTGTGTGTCTGTGAACAGTATAACTCAAAAACGAAGAGTCGGATAAATACCAAACTTAGTATTTTAGTTCGGCATCTTCCAAAGATGCGACACGAAAAGTTTTAAGGAAAATCCTCCACCAACTACCCTTTATATGGAACATTTTTCGAAATGTTTGATTTAAAAAATGGCTTTAAGGACTTTGATTAAAATACCATATATTAAAGATATTTACATGACAAATAAAATAAATACCTTGAATTTTCTGGAAATACCCTGTGAACTTCTCTTCATTCGGAAGAAAGTTTGAATAATCTTGTATAACTGGTAAACGTTAAGGACAGACAAAAATATACTGTACAAAAACTGCAGATGCCTTTAAAACACACAATTTATTTCAAATAACTTTATTTGTGACACCAACCATTTCCGAGATATCCGTTATTAATGGTTGGAATTGTTCAATATTTCACCATTATTTATCACTCTTTTCAAGTCCTGTCAGTTTTCAGTTGTTTCTCGCGATTGTGTGGAAAGAGTATGGAGCTTAAAGGACAGCGTACAGCATCCTTCTAAAACATTGGACTATCGCTCTTTCCTTTGTATCTAGAACGAAAAGTGTAATATAGCTACTTCTGCAAAGGTTTATATCGATTGAAATGAAGTGGATAGAAAGATATGCTTTAGTAAGAATGGTTCGTATACCCATAATAAACACAGAGGGTAAAGAAAGTCGTGTAAATGCAACACATTAGATTTTTTGCACATTGGGATCGTTTGGCGAATATATTATGCTTAAACTAACTCATAACAGGTGTTTTACTTGATAAAAATACATGTTGAATGTTTGTATTCAGTGCGATTGGGAGGTTTGTGTAAAATATAATATTGTACTGCGATACAAAAGAGTATACCAAAGTATTTATATATTAAGTATATACCTTGAAAAACAAGGAAGGTTTTGAAAATACGAGACGAAGAGATTTTCAAATGCACTTAACACACGTGAATCACATACTGTTTTTTTTTTGACGAAAGCGAATAATAGAAGTAATACTTACACGAAAATAAAATTAATTTATTAATAACCGTTGCACACATTGGTTCCAGAAGCACGGACACTAACCTTAACCTTGGTGCAACGTGGTGATCGATTTTGCATGCCAGGTTGTTGGCCTTAAACCAATCAATAACTTTCAGCTCATATTTAGCTACAGTATGCGTAAGCAAATATTAACAAATAAAAAGGAAGTAAGACTCGGGTAAGATTCAGCTAACAAATATAACTATATTCCATTTCTGCAATAATAAGTATATCAAAAGTTAGAGGATTTAATATAGTTAATGCATATATGTGCAGCAAAATAGACAAAATACGCAGGTAGGTTAGATAACCAGACTGGAAATCCAAGTTGACAATACCACCGCCATGACAACATGAACAGGAAGTGGATTAAGAACATTACCGTCGAAAAAACTGTTTAGTTACTATACTAAAAATCTGCTGCGTTACATTCACAGGACTTTATCTACCTTCTAGCGCTTTTTAGTGGTATACAAATTATTCTTACTAACGTTTATTTTCTCTTCTTTTAATTGAGAATAAACTTTCTGGAAATATCTGCATTACCCACCTCGTTATGGATATAAAGAGAACAGCGATAGTCAAATGTTTAAGAGCTGGACGCTATACATTAGTCTTAAAATTCCATACTCTTTACATTACATCACGACAAACAACTGAATATCAACAGAACTTGAAAATAAAGATAAATATTGAACAATTCGAACTATTATAACAGATATCTCGAAAGTGACTGACACAAAAAAAATATTTGAAATAAATTGTATGTCTTAAAGGGATATATAATTTTCGTCTATCGCTTAATGTTTACCAGTTACACAAGATTATACAAAATTTCTTTCGAATGAAGTGGACCACAGGTTGACTATTCCCGGAAAATTCAAGATCATACATTTTATATGTAAGTAAATATCTTTAATATATGTCATTTTAGTTAAAATTGTTAGAACCATTTTTTAAAAAATGTAAAATTTCGAAAATTGCACCAAAAGGGAGTGGGAGGATTGTCCTGAAAATCTTTGTGTCTCATCTTTGGAAGGTACTGAGCCTAAACACCATTTTGTATTTACCTACTTTTCGTTTTTGAGTTATGCTGTTTACGGACAGAGAAAGAGAGAGACAGACTTTTTTCTAAAACTGCTTTATTTGTATTCAGGGATCTCGAAACATGTGAAATCTCGGTATTGAATTTTTGGGTGGAATGCAATACCTTCTCTACCTACAGATACGTGGTAGAGAAAGTAAAAAGCAAAACTGACATTTTCATTACAATCAATCCTTTGAGAACCCTCTTTTGAGTTTAAATGTAGTCCGAAGATAGCGGTTGAGCGATTCCACCTCTTTGAGTAACATTTGATAGATGACCTTATTTGCGTAGTCACCTATCTGTGCTATACATTTTATTTACATTTATTTTATTCCCTGAGTGGAACTTTGGGTCATGGAACTGAATATCCAAACCAGTATTTACCTGACGATTGAAAGAAACCACAAGGAACCCCAGCGATATTGGCCGATAACCTACATAATGTGCTACAGACGCTACCGCCTGAGCCATGTTCTCGTTTCGAAAACATTTTAAGGCAATGAATAGAAGATATCATTATAGCATGTAAAGGATGTAAGCAACAAGCATTAAGTTATAATGGTTAAAGTCACGTGAATGCTGCATGTAATAGTAATTTATGCAAGTGGATATTCCTGATTTGGCAGGAGTGAATGTTTGTCCCATTCACTGTCCTTCATGTGATAATTTTTACGAGTATCATATTAAGATTACAATCTTAGCATTATAAATTGCTGGAAATAATTCGGCATCCATAGCTGACATAAGTCAAGTGTTCATATGTTTGTAAATGGCATGTTAGCCTCTCTTCATGCATTTCACTTATTACCTGGCGTGTTCAACCGATAATCAAGACAGCCACTTGCATACATTCCCTTCCTAGGATAGAAGCGTGTCGTAGTCTATTATCAGCACAGCATGCTAAATAATTACAAATTTAGATGTTAATCATTTTATATTTAACAACGTAAAGAGGTTTTTGTAACTTCGTTGTTCAGAGAAAAGAACATCACAACGTAGTTTCACCTTATCTGTGTAAGCCGCTATTACGGCATTGCTATAAGAAATACGCCACCGAGTATTGTCACGCGTGCCATAACGAGGTAGTTGTGCACGATATTGAACACAGTAACAAGTTTATAATAGTAGGATTGCATAATAGTAGATTATGATACAAGTGTTAAAAGTAGGGTTTTATTTTGTGAGTAGGAATGTTGTAAAACGAAGACCGCAGGACCAGCAAAGTAAAACCAATTTTAACACCTGTGGGATATGCTATTTTTAGAAAGCGCTCGAATTTATAAAATATAAATAAAATAATATTATATTGATTCCTGAAACTAAGAGAAATTACGTTTAGAAAGACACCAGCTTACGTGTAGGGCGAGATTCTTGAAACAAGAGAAATTACGTTAAAAACAGATCAACTCTTCCTGTATAGCGAGATTGAGAAGTTTGATGTTTTGTTGATTAACTATCAGTCATTTTCAATGAAATTATTTCAACATGTTTTGCCTTACATCAGGCAATGAAGCGATTAAATGCTATAACATATTGCTTTTTGGATTTCTTGGATAAGTACTTCTAGTGTTATTCTTTCTGTTGCTTCTGTAATTTCATCCGGCTCCTCCATTTCAGTTTCTTTTGAATTCATAATCGCCGCCATTTAATCTTTATGTAGGCTATAATAGATAAATGAATAACGTTTTAGGTCAAAGAAAGCACAAGACTGGCAATATAAGTTATAGGTTAACCTGCACAACGAATTGCAATAAATTGAAACCTGACGATTTGTATTGTGAACGGATAATGCGACTGGTATGAGAAATTAATCGTGTAAAAAGCAATGAAAAATAAAACCTAATCAAACCAAGTCAAATTATTAAATATGTGCAAATAAAAAAGGTAATTGTCATGTGATTGGATTTGAAACGAAATTTGGTCACAATGCGGTGTTATAAAAATTTTATCGCACAAGTATACACTTTTAGTTCGTGTGCACTATATTAAAAGTTCTACTTTTAGGTCATGGTGTCTAAAAAAGAATTTTATGTAATGTCTACAGATTGTCCTTTACGATGTTGAGAAATAGCTAAGTGTCTTTAAGAGTTAAAAGGGAGGCGAAGTACCATCACTGTTAGTTTTGTGTCCGCAAATGCAATGTTTGGTAATAAAACTTCAACCACTTGCTTTATCGATGTTTCGCGGGCCACGAATTTTATTATCTCGTACAGAAATAGCCTGCAGTAAGCGAGAAATACAATTTTAAGTTTACACTTGATTGTAATTCACGTACCAGCACTACCAATTGTTCAACTTTGACCTTATAAATGCGTCCTTAAATCAAACATCAAACCAATGTTCCGTGCAACGCGTACCACTCTCGTAAGTAATCGATTTAGGTCTCGACCCTCCACACTCGATATTGGTGGAGAAGTCAGATTTCGGTATATATAGAACGAAGCCCTGAAAACAAATGACGCTAGGTCACGGACCATCTGACGTCACGAATGCTGCCGACACCGCAAATCTGACGTCAGATTTGATGAGCTTTCGGAAATGAAATGCGGCTCTTGTCAAATTTCACGTAATGAGATCTGTGGCACGTTTTTTCCTTTGTTTCGTTTCTATAACTAAGAATATGACGATACATTGAAAACGGCAAACTCAATTTAGGATGAGACAATGGGAAGGCTTTTAAAACATTTCGAAACAATGTAAAAGCAAAACCTGAATGGTAGGTTAGAAAAATGTTCACAATTGTCAAAATTTTACTTCTTTATAAACTAAAAGAAAAGCAGAATGCGCTTTAGTAGCCATATTACCCAATGTTGCACGTTGGACTCTACTAATTGCATTTGTACAGTGTGCTTCAGATACATTTGCCTCACTTCTATTGGCTAAATTATTAAGCCCTCTGGAAGATCAGATTAGCGGTCTTCATATGCCGGCTCTGAAATGCACAGATAAAGCAGAGAAGTTGCAGATGCATCAGGGTTTTGGACTACAAATCTCATACTGAATGGCGGAGGTGGAGTGGAGTTTAAGGGCCCGTCGACAGCTAGGTCATTTGGGCCCATACTGAATGGCACTTTTTAGCGGAACCGGTAGATGAAAATTGGGCAATAAGTTTTTTTCCAAAAAACAATTGGCATTCAATCGTATTATTCTCCAATTCTTTAGGGAATGTTCTCATTTACACATGTTTGTTGTCCGAGTAAAATTTATAGAATTACGTAACGAATTTAGTGCTGACAGAAGGGCAAGACACCATATTTGCAACTTTTTTTTTTCAAAATTTCTTCATCTATCCACTGCTTCCACACACGCATCACTGTCGTAGCAGCATGCCCTGTACGAGCCCAAATGTCACGGTATGACAAACCCGCTTCCCGGAGAGCGATCATTCTGCCTCATTCGAACTCACTCACATATCGGTACGGCTCCCTTTGACGTCGGAGACATACTGGCACCTACTGTATTGTTTCCACCTTGTTTGACAGCTCTGCACTAACTACACTGGGCGCAACACTGACCTTGTCGGACCGACACGAGAGGGCTCTGCTCGGCCTACGTGTATCCCATCTCTCTGCAAACCTAATCACATATAGCTTGTACTCTCTTCTACATTTCCACCAAGTTTGGAGTTATTCGGGAAATTCTTTCTTGGTATTGCAATTTTCACAAACGGCAGTATATATTTATGTCCCAATCTATACCAAGAAAAGAAAGAAAGTTGCTATTAAACAGTTTACCACCAGATAGCTAAGTTGTACATTTCTTCTTTCCATATTAGAATTGCTACATCTCTTGTTTTAATAGTATGGTATGTATATTTACATATTATAAAATTATAGGTATATGTGTGTGTGTTTGTTATAATACACCATTTGAAAATTGTATGAAATGAATGAAATTGTTCATGCAACTACAACCTTTCAGGTAAAAATTAAAAAATAATAATATATTGCTATTTAAAATTTTTGTCGATGAAGGAATACCCTGTACCAATAATATCTGGAAATTTTATTTCTTTTTGTAAAATTTTTCTTTCAAAATATTAAATTCGCCGTGTCCGAGCATTTTTAAAATGAGATAATTTTAGGTTAATATACTTATTTCTATTTCTTACTATTCTATTCTATTTCTTTACTATTTCTTACTTATGAAAGCTCCTGTGTAAGCACGTACGGTGTACTGACCCTTGCAACGTACGTATTTTACGATGTAAAATGTTTAAGACCAGTAATAAATTAAATTGAGTTTTATTTTTATTTATGGATGCTCTTTAACTAATATGGTTCTTAGCGTCCCATTCTATATTGGGCGTGAAAGACCGGTAATTTTGCTCAGAGGCCTCTTTATTAGTCTTCAGGTTCATTTACGTGCCGTAAATCTACGACACGAGACCACCGGCTTTACTTCCCTTCCAAAGGAAGCCATGCTAAGGATTTTTACGCCCGAAAAAATCCATTGGCCTCCGCCGTGTTTGAACCCGCGACCTTGGGAACTGGAGGCTAGCACGGTACCACTAGTCCACGGAGGACTACGAAAGACCAGTAAACAGACCTTTTATAATTACTCTGACATTTTCTTGTTTGTTTATGTACAGCATTGGTACAGCATTATTTTATTTATCCATTGTCTATAACTATCAGATAAGCCGAAAATCCTTCGAACTGGGTTATGACA
This sequence comes from Deroplatys truncata, assembly GCA_030765065.1. Lineage (NCBI taxonomy): Eukaryota > Metazoa > Arthropoda > Insecta > Mantodea > Mantidae > Deroplatys > Deroplatys truncata. The sequence continues at coordinate 69,046,224 of CM060986.1, forward strand.
ATTAATTTTTCAAACGTAATTCCACTTTTCAACCTTGGCGAGAATGAATGGTTCAAGAATACTAATAACACTTAGAACAATAACGTTTACAGATAATTATGTGAGTCTGTCAAGCATAAGACAATTGCGAAGTCAGCTAACGAGAAGCATTAAATGTGGCCTTGTAAATGACAAACAACGACATGTAAACAAAACAAAACTTCTGATGTGTCATACTCGCACAACTTCCTCTACCCATTGCAACTTCACATAATCCTTATATATTACAGTATTCGTATAAAAAGTTATTCTTCTATTCACGTTACATTACTTGCGATAAACAGGCTAGAAATAACCTCAAATGAAGCAATAGGACTTGGCTGCATGCATGATAATGGAAAACAGAATTAACGGTTTGTATATCGCAAGTCAGTTTTTGTTACTAGTGAACCCATGTGGGAAAAATAATATTCGTGTAAGATGCTGTAGGCAATTCATCCTGGAAAAACTAAAGCCGTAACAACGAATATTTCAAAAACGGCTAATGCTACATAAATTTCGTTTATCTGTATTTACTTTATGGTTATATTTCCAGTTTACCAGTTAAACAAAATTATACAATTTATTCAGAAGAGGATTTCAAAGCACTTCACAGAAAATAAAAAATTATGCATTTTTATTAGTAATTCAAATATTTTAAATATATGGTATTTTACAGAAAATTGTTGGAGCCATTTTGAGAAAATAAAAAACAATGAAAAATATTAATGTGAAGGGTAGTTTGGGGTGGAAATTTTCTTGAAAACTTCATTTCGCATCCTTGGAAGCTATTGGACGTAAATATAAAGTTTATTTACTTTTCGCAATACTATTCACCCTCTCTCCCTCTCCCACTCTCTCGCAGAAAGTTTTCTAAAAATATCTTAGGGATTAAGGAAACCTCAGAATGTGTATTTCCGGTTAAAATACCGAGTTTATGGATGGAGTGTACGACATCCTATCCTAGCACAGGTGAGTGTAAAGAAAGAAAACAATTGAACTTCTCCTACTCAATGATCAGTGCTAAATTGCAAATATTATCATCATGCCTGTGCAGTATTAAAAGCAAATATAATAAAAACTTAACATGTAAAAGCTATATACTATTACCATTTGTCGTAATAAGTTCAGAGAACGGTAACCAGAACCTGGACAACAAAATTGAAATACATGTATTCTAATGGGAGCGTTCGCAATTAATCGGAGGCTTTCACAGGCCCCGGGAACGAGAAAGAACACTTGGCCAAGTTTTAAGTTTCTCGTTCTCGGTATATTAGATCCAATTGTGCATATTAGGCTCTTCACTGAAGATTGTATTCTTGGCGGTCGTGACATGAAACGCCGCTAGAGCTCCCTCTAGTCGCAAGCTGAAAACATGAAACTGGAAGAAATTCTAGCATATGTGCGTCCTAACCTCAGATACTGGCACCCGCAGATCCTTTTAGCGTTGGTTCTTCTAGTGAAAGGATCATCAGAGGTGTGTTTATATGCAAGTCAACGCTGACTATTGCCTCAAAAAGAAATCCCGTTTCGTAGATTTACGGCACAACTAAAACTCAATTTAATTTAATTGCCTCAAAAAAACTACAAAACCACAAAGAACAGCAAAAACCGGTATTTATTAACAAGCAACAACCATCTACTTTAAAGTTCGCCATTAAATAAAGGAATGAAATCTTGGTACGACTTGAGGCATCGGAAATGTAATGGATCTGCATTTGGATAATGTTTATCGAATTCTCGCTAACTCGCATTATGAGGGATGAAATGGAAGCAGGTGAAAAAATATCATTGGTCAGTTAAAAACATATGAAATCCGAATGCGCAAAATCGACTTTCCATTTCGTGATCGATATGATCATCGATAGCTGCATTCCCGTTCTCATTACCGCACTATTGTGAACTTGTATGCTGTATTGCTTCCCGTTCTCGTTTCCGTTTTGGTTACCGTTCTCGGGTTATTTTAAACCAGCCTGTACTTTGAAATCATCCTTCAGCACTCAAGTACTCGTAAAGTGCAACCTTAGATGAGTTAACGCAAAAGATACTTCGATTAACGTGCACATGGCAGCTTGTTACTGATGTATTTGGTTGCACCTAAACATTTAACAGCAATTTGATGTGGATATGGTGAATTAAGTTGCTAAACATACTTCTACGTGCTTTTAATATTCATTTGGCATTATTTTCACATATTTCTCAAGAAGTTAAGCATCTCTTTCATTTCTAACCTATAAAGCACGGATAAGTAACCCGGTTCCTTTGCCTTTAGGCGGTTTAAATGTAGTGATAATAGAATTTGTTGCGAATTGAAAGAACTATAGGTATACAATTCCTTGCGTATTAAAGAGTAATGAATACAAATATAATCGCATATAAAAATGCATATATTTTATTTGCTTTGAACTCGAATGCTAGTTGAAAGTGTATATGAAATAATTGTACCAATTTTTACTTTCTCTACGACGTAGATAGTAGGTACAGAAGTTATTTGCACTCAAAAATTCGATAGTGAGATTTCAGCGAAAATATGTTTTGAGGCCCCCTGAATCCAAAACAGAGTCTGTGTGTGTGTGTGTCTGGCGTGTACATGTGAACAGCATAACACAAAAACGAAAAGTTGGATAAATACAAACTTGGTATTTAGGTTCAGTTCCTTTCAAAAATGCAAGACGAAGATTTTCAAGGAAATCCCTTACCCCAAACTAACCTTTATATGGAACATTTTTCGGATTTTTTTGTTTTCTAAAAAATGGCTCTATTTGGATTAAAATGCCATATATTAAGGATATATATGAAAAATAAAATATATACCTTGAATTTTCTGGAGATAGACCGTGAAGTCCACTTCATTCGGAAGAAGTTTTATATAATCTTATATAACTGGTAAACGTTAAGCGATAAACGAAATGTAGATCTCTTTAAAACACACAATTTACTTTAAATAAGCTTTTGTGGCACAAGCCATTTCTGAGATATCCGTTATTAAATGTTTTAATTGTTCATTTCTTGGTCATTCTCTTAAAGTCCTTTCAACATTCAGTTGTTTCTCGTGATTGCATGGAAATAGAATGGAATTTCAAGATCAGCGTATAGCGCCCAGGTCTTAAACATTTGACTACCACTGTTCTCTTTGTGTTTATAACGAAATGTGTACGGCTGTTTCTGCAAAGGTTTATTTGAATTAAAGTGTAGTAGATAGAAAAAAATGTAACAAGCTTTAGTAGGAATAGTTTGTATACTCACTAATAAACGATAGGGGTATAGAAAGTCATGTGAACGTATCGCTTCAGGCTTTTAATGCAATCGCGATATTGCTGAATCAAACCTCATAAAATCATACATCATAAACTTGAGTCAGACTGTTTAAGCTTGTCAGGCAAAGATTCTCAAACAAATTCTCCCACATCAAACTGCACTTTACATGCAAAACTTTTCCTATTCTTCACTTTCTCAAAACTTGCTCTAATGATTTTAATTAAAATATAATATATTAGCTGGCTTACCTAACGTTGTACAGTTAGCTATTTAAACTCCAGTGCACAATTAATTAATTTCATTTACTACCTCCGTTCTTTATGAAATTATTGTACAATAAACTAGAGGGTTTTTATAGTGAATCCTCCCCTTTACCCCTTATAATTTATTGTAATTTCTTGCAGTCCCAACTATTCCAAATAACGGATAAAAAATCTCCCTATACAAACGCATAAGGATATGAAACATCGGCGTAACGTCTGACTTCCTTAACCTCCTCACGACAGTCTTTCAAGCTCTGGAAATGTTGTATACCGTATAAGTGCCCTTTGGTGGTGGAGGAATCCTCGATCGGTATGTCGAGTAACTTTTTAGATAATTATAGAAGGTTAAATTTTAAATCCTTGTACCTTCTTTTTGGTACCATAGTTATTAAAACATAAAAGCTACATAATTTTCACATAATGCAGAAACCTTTAACATATACACGAAATAAGATTCGGTGCCCTCAGGCCACCAAGTGAACCGCTTTGGAAAAGAAACAGTGTGCGACGATCGTGAAAAATTATCTTCTCAGTTAATACAAAATATAGCTTCATTGATTTCTAATCTCAACCGCTTTCTCTCTTTATGCAATTATTTAACATGCCCTGCTAACGAATTTATTTACAACATGAATACAAAGGAAATAAAACAAAACTTTATTACATGAGGGTTATTAGAAGGTTTTTGCAACCAGAAATTTCCGTGCACTCATCTATAGAATTAGAACAAGGATTTTTCAGAGGTTTTGACACTGTTCATTACTAGATTGAAGATTCCTGCATATTTGCATGTTTCGCTCCCTAAGAGGTAAACATATGCACGTATAAAATAAATAAGTTTTCATGTGTGGGGGACCTAAAAAGGTAATCTTATGGTGCATATAAATGCATATTTAGAGGGTTAGTGCATATTTTGCTAATATTTCTATATAGCTGCATATTTTACACATTTTTTCGCGAGGTTCAAGATACTTTCATGGCAAATGAAATGTACGTCTCGAATTTTCTGGGAATGACCCCGAAAGTCCTCTTCATTTGAATCAATTTTGCATAACTGATAAACTGTTAGAGATAGACAAAATTTTACCACACAAAAATGTAGATCTCATTAAAACACAAGTTTATATCATATACATTTCTTTTACGAGTGAAGCATTTCCAAGATATTTTCCTTGTTATTTATTTGAATTTTCCAATACTTATACTTTTTCTCTAATGGGAATTCGTTATTTCCTATTTTTTTCGTCTTGGACTTGAAAAGATAATGGAATGCTCCACATAGCAACCAGCTCTTAAAGATTTGACTATCGCTTAAACCCTACCATATTTCCCTTGCACCTACAAGAAAATTAGCAATAAGATTATCTCATATCTCGATTAATATGAAGTATATGGAGAATAAGCCTTTTGCAAAAACAGTTTGTACAAGAGTAGAGTCGTGTGAGTGCAACATATAACATTTTTATAGGTATCTTGCGACAAAAAGTTTCAAATTACACAACATTTACAAACAGCAGCTCATAAAAATAATGCCGCTACAAAAACCATTTCAAACGTTCAATCAACCTTAACGTCGGCATTTTCTGTAAGGAGCAGTGGAAATGGTGTTCTCTCAATAGATTTGTGTAAGGAATTAGTATCAGCTACTCGAAACATTCATATGAAAAAAGTCAATAATATAGAATTTCGGGATTCCTGGAAAAATACCGCGACGTAAAATTTCCGAAGTGTCTACATGGAGAATGAAAAATTCATTTTATATTTATTGTTTTAGATGCACCAGGAAATTCGAGACGACATTGATGGTTTAAATATATGGTTGTCTGTAGATGTAACCACAGATTTGTGTCGACGGTTCATTGCCAATGGCATTGTGGGAAAGCTCATGGAAAATGAACCATGAATTATTATCTGCAAGGTATTGGAAGAAGAAAACTACTCCACGATTGCTCGGGTTGTACGTGATGCACTGCGTGTCCTAGGCCTGCCCATGAAAATGGAAAAACTCCGGCTAATAGTTACAGACGCGGCAGCATACATTGCTAAGGCAGTCAAAGCTTTGCAGGGGTTTCACCTTAAGGCAGTGCATGTGACATGTCTAGAACATGGTCTTCAGAGGCTGGCGGAGGAAATTCGGGCAACTTTCCTGAAGTAAACGCTTTGATACCCTCTGTGAAGAAAGTATTCATGAAGGATCCTTCAAGAGTGAAATTATTTTCTGAAATGCTTACAGGTACTCGTCTACCCCCATAACTTATACTTACAAGATGGGGTGCAATAATAGAAGCAGCATTATATTATGACACCCTAGAATATCTGCAAAAGTGCCGGAAGCTTTGCATAAGAATGAAGCTGCAAGTATTGAGACTGCAGTAAATGGTTGCAGGGAGCAAACTACCAGAAGCAACCACACATCTAGAAGAATGGAAATACCACTAACTTCAGGTTTATGAGAACACGATCACCAAAGAAGTATCTGGAGAAATTGGAAAGAGCCTTCGTTTCAAAACTGAAGGAATCAAAACCAGGAATCCAGGACTAACGTTTCATCGAGATGTGAACAGTCTGTTGCTTAGTGAATCTGAAAAACAATTTACTTCTTATTCTGCAAGTGGCATAGCCTCTTTGCGATACTGTCCTGTGACTTCATGTGACGTGGAAAGGTCGTTTTCTTCGTACAAAAACATTTTAAGTGACGGGAGAAAACATTTTCTGCCAGGAAATTTGGAGAGGTATTCAGTTGTGTATTGCAAGAAAACAATCGATCAAATGATCGTAAAGTGATTGATGAATAATACTTCGGTATTTAATATTGGATTAATGGCAGTCATGTAAGTTAAAATTCAATGAAAGTAGAGCATTGCTTCACATTCAAAAACTGAATAAATTTATGAGAAAATTGTGAATGTCATTGAATATCAACACTTTTGAGGCATATTTCTTTTAGAGCATATTTTCAGCGTTTTACAGCATATTTTCAAAGTTTTTGCAGCATAAATGCATGCATATGTTCACTAGGTTTAGTGCATAGAAATCCGCCCTCTACTCATTACATACACATTTCCAGTATTTGATAAGTGGCAATTAAAGAAACAAATGCCGCACGGGATCGATTATCGCTTTTACTTTGTCTTCTGTTTGTTGAAGGTTACATCATGACCACCTTTGTATATTCCTTGCAATAAAATGTAACTGCTTATACTCGTACTTTGCGGAGATAAGCAACTATTTATATTCTGTGGAGTAACAACTAATTTTCTACTCCGTGTCATTCTCAAGTAAAAATCAAGACGTTCTTCGTAAGCATATTCTTTTATAACTCCATTGTGTTCGTATTCAAGTACAAGGGCTTTGTAAATATTTTTCAATCTTTTAGTAACCTTAAAATGTAATTAGAAGGTTTTTTATATATCCATGCACGTAAGAACGAAATCGGCTTTTCAGTGGTGAAAGGATTATTAAACTCGGTTGAGTGGTTTTTGATATTACCCTACATACACAAACACACACACACACAAATTATCTCTTTATAATATTAGTATTGATTTGAGATATTAATGTGACAAATTAAACACATACTAAATTTTCTGTAATAGTCCCTAAAATCCTCTTTATATTGACTGAAACGTGCATAGTTTCTAATTCTATATAGGGAAGTACTTGAAAGATCGAGATTCTTCAATTTTCTTTACATCGCAAGAGCTCATTACCACATCTAAATATTTGAATGATGTTTCCGTATGCTTTATGTAGCTGGATGCTTATTGATTCATTTGAAATCATTTCTAGTAAAACTTATTATAAATAACGTAACGTGGATAAGAATACAATCTGTTCATAAGAATGCTGTAGTATATTGTAAACCGGGGGCTATGTTGCAACGTTATTGGGAGGTCGGCGCCAGGCAGTCGGAGGTAAACAAGGATAAGTCGCGATCTCGCCCGGCGTAAACAGCAAAAGCGCTATTATCAGATCTTCTGGAAATTTCTTATTACCCCTTTCCCCTCCAGATAGTTGTAAAATTTCTATGAAATATTCCATTGACTATATACCCAAGTGTTCTCGCGAGAGCAGTGAGTAAGTGAGTCAGTGAGCGAGTTTCGGGTGCGACAAAGAGTGTTCTTCAAAAATTGAAACTGAATTTTATTTATGGACGCTCTTTAACTACTACGGTTCTTAGTGTCCCATTCTATATTTAGCGTGAAAACCCGGAAACTTTGCTCAGAGGCTTGAGGTTCTTTTACATGCCGTAAATCTACATAAAACTCAATTTTATTTAATTTTGACATGGGACCACCGGCTTTACTTCCCTTCCGAAGGAAGCCATGCTAAGGATCTTTACGCCCGAAAATATCCATCGCCATTCTGCCGGATTTGAACCGGCGACCTCGGGAACCAGAGACTAGCATGTGCTGTTCTCGAGCGAGTTGGTGACGACTAGTGTAGTAAGTGCTGCTTCCACGAGATATTGAAGAATTCTTGTGTTCGCCTCCCCAGCGAGTGAAACATCCGGAAGAAGTGGCAACGTCAAGAAGGAAAGTGAAGTGAGGAGATTATTGAACTACTTCATATTAGTGAATGACAGTGTGAACTAAGTGAAGTCCCAGTGAAAGTTGAACCAAAACCGGTGACAGTGAGAATTGAGAGAAGTGACCACTGAAAAATTGGACAAAGGCACAATATAGAAAATGTCGTTAGTCTTCAGAACACATGTTTGTTGCCAGTAAAAATTCGTAATCATATACATATATGAAATAGTGATACTACTCAGATCACCGAAGGTGATTTAGGAGCACATATTAGTTTAGTAATGCTTTTGTTTTTACTTACCATCCCACTAGTAACAAAACAGTTTCCAACGACTGTTCTGCACCGGGCTCCTGGACGCTCTCCCACAGTGGGTTTTAAAGGTTCAGGACTGGCGCCAAACATCTTGAGCTATCTGTAATTATAATCATGTAAATAATTCATCGCTGAGTAACACACATCTTGCTAATGAGAAACATGACAGAAAAGTAAAACTTAAAAACAGAAATTAAAATTTACTTAAATTTTACAAACGTTTACGTTTATGTGTGAATTATTAGACATAAATTTCGTCTTGTAAATGCAAATTCCGCTGGGAAAGATATTGCAAGGTCGACGTGAAGGTAGTTGGGTTGAACAGAAATTAAATTTCATTTTATGAACTTAATTTACCGTTGAAAATTTCCATGTTTTTAAGTATCTTGGTTACTATAAAAATCATTAACTCGAAAGCCGTTTACAACACAAAAAATGTATATGAGTGTTGTAATGATTTGATATGTAGGTACATGAACATTTTCAACTAAATTGGAGTTAAACACTCTCATGCGGAACATTTTGAGTGAATATCAATACTGAGAAAAATAATTGCCAAAACATCAAATTTTAAAACGTAAAAGCAATTTGAAGTATCACTTCCGTGTATGGGAATGAACGTTTTACATAAAACGAGAACAGAGCGCATCCACCATAATCCAGAATGAAAACGGAAAGCGTTAAGCACTAGGATGTTCACCGAACCCACCCTCCTTTTTAGCGAGGACATTTACATAGGAGAAACTGGCACCATTTTGAGATGGAAGCTAGTAAATGCCCGCTAAAACAATCGGCAAAATGTCACTAAATCAATTACACGCCAACATATGAAAATGCTGCGAAAGTATGTAGGGTTTATCTTCACAGATCCTAAGGCTACTGCTTCACTTCCCTACTAATAAAAACCATCCCACAGCTATGCTTTGTGGCTTAGGGCCCTCAACCCTGGGCTGTGTTGGCAGCGGAAGCAATGTTCTCATATTGATTCGGGTGGAATGCATGTGTATAATCTTGATTATAATAAACAGAGGTGTAAATAATGGTGGTAAATGCTTTAAAATATGTTATCTACAGTATCAATTTGTGTTATAAATATATTAAAATATATGTATTTGTGATATACAATAAAATAATTATGGATATCCATGTGTGTTATATGTATAGGGAGTCCGAGTGATTCTCATATACGGGAATACTGCCGAAAAACAATTTCAAAAGTAAACATTAATTTTGGCACCGTGGCTAGGTAGTTAGACGCTGGCCCCTCACCAAGAATCAATCCCCGGGAACCGCATGTGGGATTTGTGGTGAACAAAGCGGCGTCTGAGCGGGTTTTCTCCGGGTTCTCCAGTTTCTCCCGCCGCTCATTCCATCAATTGCTCCATCATCGCCTTTCCTTTCACTCATCTCACCGCCATTTCATATCATCTCCTTCCTCGCTTTCATACCAGGCTTCGGGCTGATCACCCATCCTGGCGGTTCTCTCTTATCCATAGTATGTGCTCCCCGACAGGCGTCTGACCCCAGGCACCCGTTTGTAAGTCCTGGGGGTGTAAGTCCTAACAACTGGGAGGGTAAACAGAGAAAGAAGAAGAAGTTAAATTAAATTAAATTGAGTTTTATTTATGGACGCTCTTTAATTACTATGGTCCTTAGCGTCGCATTCTATATTGGGCGTGAAAGACCGGTAATTTTGCTCAAAGGCCTCTTTATCAGGCTTGAGGTTCTTTTACGTGCCGTAAATCTACGACATGGGACCACCGGCTTTAATTCCCTTCCGAAGGAAGCCATGCTAAGATTTTTACAACGGAAAAACCCATCGCCCTCCGCCGGGCTTGAACCCGCGACCTCGAAGAAGAAGAATTAATTTTTAAATTATAATCTGATTTATTTCTCGACGCGCAATATAAATCATTTTTTTAAGTGATCTCGTCAAATGTCAGAACTGCATTCCTTCAAATGTACTTTATCCACATATAATGCTAATTATGTTTCTTTCAATTTACAACATTTTCCACATAGAGTTCTCATTGCGAACTGCAGTAAATCAGTGGTTAAATATGGTAGATGAAAATATAAATGTTCACTACACAATTCGCCATGTATTTCGAATAAAGCCACTTTCTTTACCAAGAAGTAAGGTTGATATAATTTTCAGGTACTATTAATATAAATCCCTTAAGTAAATATACACAATGATCTAATTCCCTTTAGTAATTCATAAAGCTTTCGAACATAATAATGCCCCACGAATCCAACCATTACTTAATGTTATTCACTGTTATTAAACGTTTTCTTTAGCTGTTCAAAACAAAATAGCATTGCAAAGTTAGGATTTAATATAATGGAATCAAAAGATTTTGAACTAAGCAGTTACATTTCTACTCTGTTTATATATTATAAATGCTAAATTACTTACCTAATTAAATTTCGGATGAACGAAAGCCTCACTAGAACCACTTTTCACTTAGGTTATAATATGAACTTCCACACTTCGCAGTTCATCAAATGCTAACGACGTGGTTAAATAATGCAGTATATTTATCAATATAATTTGCATTAACAACGAATATACATGGTTGTATTTAGCTGCACTCACAATGTTGTTTTTGTTGGCAATCAAACCACATTCAATTTCACGCCGTCATCTCTTTCCCCATGTTCGTTTACGCTGAGTAACCATGGTAACTGTTGGGGTGTGATGCTAAACAGCTGACACACGCTACCCGCCCTCTGTGTCATTCATGTCTGGTTTAGAAAGGGAGTAATCGATAACAAAAACAGAAGAAAAAAAATGTTTCTGGGGCAAAGGTCATGATAAACACTAAATCGCTTTCAATAGCTCAGTATAACCTAAATGTTCGATGAAAAGCCTTTTAAGCGCTCACGCATGAGAGAATACCTTCTGTTTATTATGGTGCAAGTCACATGTTTAAAAAGAAACACACCTTGCCAATAAAAATAAAACTGATTTGTTATTTTCACATGACGTTCTCTATCCATTCTGTTACAAGCTATTCTTACAAAACCTTGGCACAAATGCTTTTATTACACACTAGCTGCCTGCCCCCACGTTGCATGGGTATATTTCTTTTTAACTCGAATGACCAATTAATTTCATTTACAATATCCCCTGATACAATACCTTAAAGGATGTATAACATCCACGAAACGTTTGACTTCCTTAACGCTCCCTCCCGACAGTCTTCCAAATTCTGGAAATGCTACATAGCCCTAAGTACCCTTTGGAGGGTACCATCGCTCGGAATGGTCGAATTGTTAAATAATTGCAGTAGGTGAAATTTTAAACCTTGGTACCTTCACCTTTGATCCAATCGTTGTTTAATAACATAAAAGCTATATAACTTTCATATAATACAGAAATCCTCAACATACATAACAAACAGAGGTGAAGCTGGTGAACATAAAGATTTCTTACTCCCAGACTACCAAGTTAACCTTTTTGCAAAATACATAATATATCATTTATACTACAACCACCGAGAAAAGCAATCTCCTCAGTTGTTAATTAAAACATATTGATTCACCAATTTCCAATGTTAGCAATTTTCTCTCTCTATATCATTATTAAAATATCCTACCAACGAACTTCATTACATCATCACAATATTTTGGCATTAGTATCGCATACATATCGTAGCGTTATAAACATATTCGATTCTCTTTTGTTTTGCTGTGTCTTAATTGTTAAATCATGACCATCTACATATACAGGATGAATCAACTAAAACTTGCACCGCAAAATTTGGGAAATGAAAAGTGCTATTGATGTGCAGTTTTCACAGCATTGATTGGTAGTCAGGGGCTCGTACATTTAGCCTATAAATAGATTTTAATAATAATGAGAAAGTGTATTTTTTGGGCAAACACACAATTTTTAAGTGGAACAATGCCTAGTTACATCAATAGTATAAAGGTAGGGTAAATTAGAATTTCAGTGGCGTTTGTTGCAAGATTCTAGTCCAAGTGGTTTACGAGAAATCTTATTTTGAAACTTTTACGCACCGACACTTTTACAACCTGTTGTAGCATAAAGTAAAGAAAAACAAAACGGAATTACAATACTTCTGTGGATCTTACAAGTAAAGAGAACATAGTCCTTAAAACGTTGTGTTCAAAATGACCACCGGCAGCTTCAATACACGCTTCCAGTCTGTTATGGAAAGACTGCTGCACACGTTCTAGCATTTCAGCGGAACTTTCAGAGCAGGCAACAGTAATACGTCGTTTCATACCGTCTGGTGTAGTTGGTACATCCTAGTAAAAAGACAGGTATTTCAGCCTTTCCCACAGAAAAAAAGTCTAAAGAGGTCAGATCCGGTGAACGGGCCGGCCAAGGTACAGGTCCTCTTCGTCTAATCCAACGATTTGGAAATAATCCGTTAAGACAAGATGTAGTACTTCGTGCACTATGGGCTGGACAGCCATCAAATTGTACCACAGGTTCCTCCTAGTCTGCAAAGGAACGTCTTCTAGCATCTGTGGCAGATGGTCTATCAGGAGACTGCGATACTTGTGCGAGTTCATTGTTCCTTCTATGAACAAAGGGCCTATGAGGTGATGGTTCACTATCCCACATCACACGTTTAAACTCCATGGACGCTGACGTTCTACCTGACGAAGCCAACGGGGATTGTCAACAGACCAATAGTGCGTGTTTCTACAGTTACCTGGCCATGATTAGTAAATGTTGCCTCATCACTAAACAAAATACATGATGAATCTGTCCCATGTACAAAAGTTAATACGATTCTCAAAATCGTTTCCATGCAGCTCTTGATGGAGAGAGATGTGATAGGGATGGAACCTATGTCGATGGAGAATGCGCAGTACACTTGACTGACTTATGCCACATCCACGTACGATTGTGCGGGAACTAATTTGCGGATGTACTGTAACGGCAGCCAAAACATTAATTTCTGCCTCTTCTCCAGTCACTTGTTTGTTTCTGTTACGTTTCCTAGGTGTTGCTGTACCACTTTCACGTAGTTGGTTGAAGAGGTTGATAAGTAATTGCCGAGATGGTTGACGTCTATTGGGATACGTTTCCGCATATACCGTACAGGAACAAATTGCATTCTTCCTACACTCTCCATACACCATAAGCATGTCGACTTTTGCTGCATTAGTAAACCCCATTTTCTACTGACGAGTACTGCTTGAATTGTCACAAACTAACTGACCAGAAAGTCACAATGCAATCAATGAACACAAAACACATTGCAAACAAACACAACAACATCGTACCTAGCTTCTAAGCAGGTTGAATGGGACAAACAATTGTTGGAGTGAAAACTTTTCAAAATACAATTTCTCGTAAACCACTTGCACTAGAATCCTGCCACAAAGACCATTGACATTCTAATTTACCCTACCTTTATTTTGATGATGAAACTAGGCATTGTGCCATTTAAAAATTGCTTGTTTGTTCAAAAAATATACTTTCTCAGTATTTATTATTAAAATCTGTTTATAGGCTAAATGTACGAGCTCCTGACTACCAATCAATGCTGTGAAAACTGCACATCAATAGCCCTTTCCATTTCCGAAGTATTTGCGGTGAAAGTTTTAGGTGATTCACCTTGTATATTGTTTGGAATGAAATATCCACGGCATTTATCATATTTTACATATTCTTCTCCATGTCACACTCAACTAAATGACGAAGACGTCTTCGCAAGCATGTTATTTTATAACTCCAATGTGTTGACAGTAAAATTTCGCTTTGTGATGGCTTTGAAATGTCATATTCCTTACAAATCCACATCGGAAAAAACCAATAGCGACCTATCACGTGAAAAAATGTATATAGTATTTGAAAAGTCAAATCGATAATAACCAGTGATTATCGCAATTGGTTAATGTTCATAAACATCTTTATTTGACATAAGTTGTGTGTTTTAACGAGATATACTTTTTATGTAGTAAGCTTTTGTTTATTTCTTACAGTTTACCGTTATACAAAATGATACAAAATGCATTAAAATAAAGAAAACTCGCAGGCTATTCACTAAAAGTTCAAAATACATACGTTTTATTATTCATGCAAATATCTTAAGCATATAGTGTTTAACCCTTTGAAGCATAGTGGCGTTCAGACGTAACCACCTTTAAATGCAGCGTTTTCTTCCTTGCTGCATGATGGTTCCACTTCACTACCACCTCGCTACAATCACTGGCCGTTTGCAAACACATGGAAATTTTACTACTCTGCTTTTTGTATGACCAGCCTGTATAAACTAAGTTGTCAGTTTTTGATGCAGCTTGCTTTGTTGCGGGAACAGCAGTAAACATTTTCATTTCTGTTACGTGCTCAAATATTGCATCTAGGTATGTTTTATATGGTTTTTTTGTTTCTTCTAAACGTTTCGAATATACTTTGATTACTATAAATGCATATACATGAATTGAAGTGCCATTATTATTATAAATATTACGTGTTTTCTAGACGTAACCACCATGCAAGTAGGGTAGGCAGACACCATAATCTGCAAAATGTTCGTTTTATTTCAGCTCAATTGAAATGGTTACAAGGATAACTTGGGATCATCTTGGTCATTTGATATGAGATAATTTGGAGAATAACATAAATGACATACTGAGTGAAATCCCTAGCGATCCTGAATATGTTCATTTTTTATGATAGTGACGAAATGGAAGTGGCAGATACTGTCAATGAACCTGTTTGTGCAATTGAAATTGAAGATGAGAACAGTGGTGAACCTAGTGTCCCTGATGAGTGTGTTGAAGATAGTGATGATGAGAAACCACTGAGTGTCAGACTCATATGGATGAAATATGGGAAAAAAGCGTCGTAGATTCGAGAATGATGTATTTGTGAAAGATTATGGTCCTAATACCTATTCCTGAAACTGTGGAATCTCCTATTAATATTTGCTTGCACATATTTGCTGCAGAATTGCTAGAGCATATATTATATAAAACTAATTTGTAGGCTACCCAGTCAGGTAAACAATCTGAACCTGCAATTTTGGATGAAATAAGAGTTTTCTTGGCCATAAATATTCTAATGGGAGCAAAATAACTGCCCTCATATAGAGATTACTGGTCAAGTAATCCACAACTTAGGGATTCATATATTTCAATGCTAATGTCCGTAAATAGATTTGGCCGATTTCTGACAACTGCCATCACCTCTTCCCAAGCCTGTGAGTTATTTCAAGCCCATTGTCCCCTATGAGAAAAGATTTGACAAGGTGGCGCATATGCCTGTGCGTGGAACTTCAAGACACTGTGCTCAGTGCAGCACTAAAGATAATCCACACAGAAGTGAATGGACTTGTAACACTTGTGGAGTGGCACTCTGTCTAAATGAGATAAAAAACTGTTTCTTTACTTTCCACTCAAAATGAGTCAATGTTAATGCTGTAATATAGTGGTTTCACCATGACACCACCATTTTTTTTAGTTATAAATTAAAAAAAGCATAATATTAACACTTTATGATTTTTCTTACACGAATATAAACGACATTTTAGTGTTAAATATATTATTTACAATTTTTCCATTTTTGAAAAATTCAACTGAAATGTTTCAGTCTATTGTAAAATTTATAGTGAAATTCTTCTTGAAAATCTTCCTGTCTCATCTTAAGAAGATACTTAGCTAAAATACCATAAACCTTAAAATTTGTTAATTAAGCTGCTTATGCGCATACGGGCCTTTTTCTAAAAATGATTTTCTTGGATTGATAGAGCTTCAGCGCGACGGTGTCTGTATAGAAGTTTTGGATGAAATGCATTACTACTTATACTAGCCAAGTGGTCATTTTATTTTTCACGTCAATGTGTTAAAACGTGTGATTTCAAGGTCGCTGGAATCATTTTTCAGTAACTAGAAAAGTAATATAGTATTTCTTAAATTGTTATTTTAATGGGAAACTCCCATAAAGGTCCTTAAGTAAAATGCAGCATATGTATTCACAAGACATTTTGTTTTTTTAACTATAGGCACACAAACAGAAAAACAGCTTTTTTTCTAAAATATCCTTTTATCTTCTCCAGCATGTCCCTGGTAAAGGAGTATTGCATTCCACGCAAAAATTCGTAAAATGAAAAATTAAATGGAGTTTTATTTATAGACACTGCTGTGGTCCTTAGCGTTCCATTCTATTTTGTGGTGTGAAAGACCGGAAATTTTGCTCAGAGGCCTCTTCATTAGGCTCCTTTACGTGCCGTAAATCTACGACACGGAACCACCGGCTTTACTTCCCTTACGAAGGAAGCTACGCTAAGGATTTTTACGCCCGAAAAAAATCCATCCCCCTTCGCCGGGTTTGAAACCGCGACCTCGGGAACTAGGGGTTAGCATGGTAACCACTACACCACGGAGGACGACCCAAAAATTCATGGAGAGATTTCGCTGGATATATATGTTTTGAAGCCCCAGGTAATTTTAGTGTGTGTGTGTGTATGTGTATAACTCAAAAACAAAAAGTCATAAGCATACCAAACTTTTTATTTAAGTTTAGTATCTTCCAAAAACGCCACTCGAAGATTTTAAAGGAGAACCCCTCACTCCAAACTACCGTTCACATGGAAAATGTTTCCATATTTTTTATTTTCTTAAAAATGGTTTCTACAATTTTTATTAAAATAATGTAGGTATATTTAAGATATTTACATAGCTAAGTTAACTGGAATTTTCTGGAATAGTCTGTGAAGTCCTCTTCAACCGGAAGGAATTTTGCATCTTTTGTATAACTGATAAACCATAATGGTTAGACAAAAACGTAGATCCGAAGGTAAACCTCTTTAAAACGACAATTTATTTCAAATAACGTCATATGTAGTAGAAAAAATCTTAGGAATAAGTAGGTCTTCAAGTCAATATAAAGTATCATTGTAGAAGTTGGTTTGTGCAAGTAAATTTGTCTGTTGTGAGGCGTTCATCAGCTTGACACACTGTCTTGCTTGATAACATTCCTTCCCACACGTGATTTACTCAAACGAACTGTGAACTTTGAGGAACCTTAATGCGGATGTAGCAATAATGGCACGTGCTTGTCTTTTGTTTAGCTTCTCGAGCAATTTCAGTGTCCTCTTTTTCCGTATTATGTACTACCTCTGTTGGTATACATGGTTCCGCGTCAACACAACCCACTTCCGATGGAAAATCTTTCTCGCCGTCATCATTTGGTAAACATCACCTGCACTTTCCTCACATGTTTCTCATTCTGCAATGGGCGCATAGTGGGGAACATTTAGATCGCATGTCACGCATTTTTACGTTATCTAGCACCTACATATACATAATACTTAGACGATGTATTCTGCTCCATCAAAAATAATCGAATTCGTGATTTAACTGGAAATTCGTGTTTTGAGGCCTCCTGAATTTAAAGAAATACATTTTTAGAAAGAGAGGTAAAAGTAAAGTTACACATCACGGCGGGGACCCCGGAACCGAGCAGGGCACGGCAACTAGGTCGTAACGACCCTTTTTGCTTCCAACGTTACCCCCGGAAGGGAGGGATGAGGGGAGAAACCCGAAGAGCGACCAGATCCGAGTGCCGACGGACGGAAGCATGGACGATGTCCCTAACTTGTCCAGATTGAATAATCCAGCGCCACCCGGTCCTACCCACAAGCAACCAAACCCTCGTAGTCCCTTAACGAGTGGAGCCCTTTCGGGGGGGAGGGGGAAGAGACCTATCTGAGAGTCCTTGCAGGAAGAAACCTCTACAGAGCGCAAGCGCAAGGAAGATGAGGTACAGGGAATGAGGGGTAGGAAAGTCATGCTATAAGATGAACCATACCAGCATTCGCCTACCGACTGGGGAAACCCATGAACAACCCATGGGCCAGAGTTGGTGATCGCTGGGGATCGATCCCGGTACCTCCCGAATGCGAGCCACAGACGTTACCACCTGAGCCATCCTGGTGAGAGAGAGAGAGAGAGAGAAAAAACAGAGTGTTTGGGTGTCTCAGAACTCAACACGAAAAATCGCTTACATACCAAACTTGATATTTTAAGCTCCACACCCTCCAAGGATACGACAGGATAGTTTCCTAAGGAATTCTCCCACCCCACTCTATTCTTTATTTGTAAAACTTACCATTATTTCTTACTTCATCAAAAGAAAAAAAATTCTAACGATTTCAATAAAATACCATGATATTTTCCTAACTAATAACACCTACATATTGAATTTTCTATGAACTTCACTTTATTTGATTAAGTTCTGCATAATTTTGTTTAACAAGGCAATCTTGAAATATGGACAAAATTTTACTACAGAGGAAATTGAAAGGGGATATTATTATACATGTATAAGAAGTGTACATATGAAAGGGGAACCATGCATATAAGAATTGTACAGTAATAATATAATTCACTAACATGTTAAAGTATTCATCATCTAACATTTGTACAGGCTAATTGTAAGAAATGGGCGAGCTAGCAAAATTCCAGGAAAAGCATAATCCTAAGTAGAGCGTACCTTTCACCAAGCCAACAGGTAGGGAACCGGTAACGGTACGTAGAAATAGTAGAGACAGATAGAGAAAAGAAAGAGACGGAGATATGGAACTGGCTTCACAACGCTCCATGGTGACGCTTAAGCGCACGGACTTGAAGAAACACATTCTCATACATGTTAAGGTAATGCGGTCTGAGGATCAATAGGAAACGTCGTTACATTTTTAAACCCAGAGGTGACCGTCACTAGGCTCCCGTATATAAGGGTAGGCAAGGCCTCGGAGCCCACTCTCTCTCTCTCTTCTTTTGATCTTCAAGAATTGTCGTCGGTACGAAGTGCTGCAAATGCACCTGTGTGCAAAAAGGGTGGGTGTGCGTGCGTGTGGAGATAGTTAGGCTCCTGACTAATTTAAAGTGGTGAGATTATAATAATGGGAAAAGCTAGCCGCCCATAATTATTTCAATTGTGAATAAACTTCATTTATTAAGGGAAAATTTCAGTGTATTTCTTAAACTTGCCTCACCCACTATAAACTGAAAAGTAAGAATTAGATAAAGGTAGGAAATGTTAGGAATGGAATAAGCAACAACCGACGAGCATAGCCGAGGAAGAACACTGCCGAAGACCACCACAACCCAATGATCGACGATTTCCCACTACAAAATGTAGAGCTCATTAAAATATACAATTTGTGTCAGATTTTTTTTTCGTAGCGTCAGCGATTTGCGAAATATTTCGTGTTGCATGTTTAGACCTTTCCTAAAGTCACCAAGTGGACGTCAAAATTCTGAAAGCATGTGATTTGAAAGTGGTTATATGCCTCAGGCTATAACAGGAAACATTCTAAAAAGGGGCTCAGGCTTTAGAATTCCTGCAAGCACATGCTCTCAAACAATAAGCAAATATCGCCAGAATTTCACAGCGACAATCTGGCGTCGAGGTATATGTGCCTAATCGCCTGCTGAGGTATGAAAACCGACGCTAGAAGTGAATGACGAACCTAAAACTTTCTAATCGGGAAAACAGAATTGTGCATTATTCTTGCTATCCTGGGAAGCTGAGAAAAGATCCCCGTTTTTCTGGTTGCGTTAAAACCCAAAATTGCTGCATCTCAGCCATGTGGGCGGCATTTAGGAAATTTCTAAGTCCGTAAAATTCAATTATTTGCATTCTTACATTCACTTGTGATTTAAATTTAGTGCAGCGTTTAAGCGGGCTTTAAATACTTAGTAATTAACTTTACTGCTAATTTGGCCTAGTAATTGCGGCTTATGTCTTGTGTAGGGAGTTCGTTGAGTGTAATAAAATTTATCGCGTGTTTATGAGGTAATAAATTGTAAAATAGTTGCATACTTCTTATCTGACTCTCCCTTATTCGCACAACTCCTGATATAGATATATTTCCCTGACTGATCCTTTCGCTAATTAGAAGGGAATAAAATCATGCGGGGCCAAGGACCACCAACCGAATCACCAGGTTATTCATACTCGCACACCACAGGTAAACCCCATACGAAGCATCACCGCCAATCCAACACCATTTTCCCGTGAGGCTCCTTTCCTGCTGATATGTCCGAAGTATAACGACTGCCATTGCTTCCTAAGAATGCTTTGCTTTTATCCCCTCAACTACAGATGCGTTTGTTCCCTTTTCTACCCACAAGAGATCATAGTTCAAAATTACCTCGAACACATTCGTCTGAATAAGCCTAATCTTAGTTTCTTACTTATGTCCATGCATAGAAATTTCTAAGCATAAAATCCAGGACTTTAGGCAGAGACATCTCAGGTAACAAATCACCCCATTCCTCGTACAGTCTACTAGCGTTTGCGACAGCACTCGCCATACCATGTTTACCTGCCGTCAGTGACCCTTGGCAGCTTTGTTTACTTTCTTTGACGTATGATTTGAGTGTAGATAACTTGAACCAACTGCTTAAGAATTCCTATGTCTGCTTATATTTGATTGTGTGTATATATTTTCTCAGTTTCACCAATGCTCTACGGCCCAGACTTATTATTATTTCCTCTGTACATGAAACACATTTGGTTATGAGTGCCCCCTAGAAGTTGAGTGTCCAATGTTTTCATCCGTACTCCATTTAATGCTGTCTATTGTGATTCCTGTTGTCATCACCTTCGTCGTTCAGTATCGGGCCTGCTTTTTTACTTTCCTTCTTGATTTTTAATTTCTCTACCATGCACATAGTAAGTAGAGAATATATTGTATTCCACCCAAAAATTCAATACCCATATTTCACCAGAAATACATGTTTTGAGCACCCTTGAATAAAAAAACGCTTTCAGAAAAAGGTCCGTGTGTCTGTCTGTGAACAGCATAACTCAAAAACGAAAAGTCGGATAAACATCAGGCTTGGCATTTAAGTGTAGTACCTTCTGAAAGATTTTCCAGAAAATCCCCCACCCAAACTGCCCTTTACGCGGAAATTTTTTTGAAAATGTTTTATGTTTTAAAAAAATGACTAACGATTTTGATTAAAATACCACATGAAAGATATTTCCATGATAAATGAAATGTATAGCTTGAATTTTCTGCGAATAGCCTATGAAATCGTCTTCATTCAAAGGAATTTTGTATAAACCTTTATAACTGTAAACGTTTATCGATGCACGAAAACGTACTACATAAAAAATGTAGATTTCTTTAAAACACACAATTTATTTCAAATAATTTGTTTTGTGGCATCAGCCTTTTGCGAGATATTCGTTATTAATGGTTCAAAATGTTCATTACTGGATCATTCTTTAAAGTCGTTTCAACATTCAGTTGTGTCTCACGATTGCATAAAAACACTATGAAAATTTAAGGCAGCACATAGTGCCCAGTTGTTAAACATTTGACTATCGCTTTTCCCTTTGTATCTATAACGAAATGTTTAATATAGCTATTTCTGCAAATGTTTATTTGGATTAAAATGAAGTAGATAGAAAAATGAGATTTAATAAGAATAGCTTGCATACCCACTAATAAGTGATAGTGGGTAGAGAAAAATATATGAATGAAACACATCAGATTCTTCTAGCAGCAGGTTACTCATGTAGATGGTAGGACGGCGACTAAGCAACTAAAGGTCATCTGTCCGGCTTACACTAAATCGTATTAATCAGAGAAGCTGCAGATAACCGTCACGATATGACCTAGATGTGGGAGCGATATTAAATAAAGAAACAAAACAGAGCAAACAATAGGCCTGAAATAAGCGACAAATTGGCGATAAGTACAAACTATCATACAGCAATAAACAATGTAAACACACAATGTCTGGCTTCTAACAGATGTTAAATGACTCGCAGACTCATTCCTCACAATAATATACAGTATATTCATCGTAGATTCTGCAGAATGTTTTGATTTATTACTTTACCCAAACCTTTTCTTCTAAACCTATGAACGATTATGGGGCAATGTTGTGAATGATATGTAGGTTTGAGCTGGAAATCAAATCTTAAGCTGCTTCAAGTTGGGCATATATCGTCTACAATCTCTCTAATAAATAATCTACAATGCGTTAGAAAATTTTCTCCGCAGTCTCTTATAGAATTTTATTCGTTCATGATGCTGCGTTTTCCTATGGGCATGCAAGTGATTGTTTGTTCATTCCCTAATTTATAATCAGAGAGAAAATGGCTATCTCGCCGCGAACAGTTCTGTACCGTAACTATCCACAGTTTATTTTTGAAGCTCCTAAAAACACCTGGTTCTCTCGGTCATAACGCCTGTGTTTATTCCTAATCTGCTCTGTGCCTTCGGTGATTAGTGTAAAATATTTCCCATACTACATGGCAATTCACAGTTGGAGTATTTCTGTATCCTGTTTACTAGTGGTCCCAGAAAGTTTTAAAATAGTAATAGCGTATGATATATGGACATATGTGAATGAAGGAGAATAAAACTATGAAACACAGAAAATAAGACACAAATGATGCAAAAGCTTGGGTGAATGGCTAGATCAGTGGTTCACAAACTTTTCTCCTCAGAAACATTAATAATTGTGTTTAAGAATAGTGTAGAATGAATGAGAGAGCTGCACCTTCAAATTGCTGCTGTGGGCTATTTTAATAAAAAGACGGAAAAGAAAATGGAAAACTTCAAGATTGTTTCTTAAAAAAGTAAAATATTGAATTGTTGTTGTTGATCTTATATCAACAAATTTTAGTAAAAATGTGTTGTCTCAAATTTCAAGTGTGTCTGAAGGGAAGTTTTAAATGCATAACTGAATTAATTCATTATTTAATTCTACGCATATTTATCTGAATTAACTCAGTTCAAATACCCAGGAACAACTCTCTTAACCTATGGCAGCCATTTTTGTTTATAATCATTTTCTCTTATAAAAACTATAATACTGTAATCATTAACGGGAATATACAAATATTTAAATATGTAACAAGATAGAGAAATAATTACAATAAACAATTTCAGTATATTAAATCATTGGCATGATGCAACAAGCTTGAGTTGAAAGATTTACCAAGAGAGGGTCATTGACGTCATATAAGTAAGAGAAGCACATTAGTACAATGATTCCTAGAAACAGTTAGAAGTTGATTTCAGTACGTTTGCAGTCATGTAGGCCAATTCTGTAAATTAGAGAGGAAAAATAAATTCTGAGAAAAGTAAACGGCTGAGTTAGTAACAGACAGAGGCGCACATGAAGAGAGTTTGATATTGGTCCGGAGGTAAATTGGAAAGGGGAGTAATGAAGTAGGCAGAGCTAAAAGTAATAAAGTGTGTACTTTTAAATCAGAGAGTTACTCTCCCTGGTACCGCCACTGGTACTTACATTCGCTCGTGCACGCAGTTGTGCATACATCACTCTGATTTTGGTACAACCACTGATACTTACTGCTCGTGTGATATTTTAAGCGCCTAGTAATGCGCTTGTGTGAGTAAGATTCCGCGGCTATTGCGAAAGGTCTCGCCGATAAGCATTTTAGCAACTCACGGTAGGTTACACTGCTAGTTTCTTTTATTGCGGAAACAGTTATTTCAAACCGTAAAATTGATACTGTAGAAGTTAGCAGGTATAATAATTTAATTGTGCTAAGTTTCGAGTGCTAAGAATCATAATCAGTTTCATTATTTATTTTCAAACGGCCAGCAAATCGCTTCAATATTTAGAGCATTAAATCACATTAAATTCCCCAGTCAATTTAAACTGGTATTATCCTTTAACAACTCTTTAAAAATGCCAGTCAACAGAACGAGCTATGAGATCACAGCAACAGAATTAACACTAAAGCAGGTAAAGAAAACTGCTTCAAAAGTGACGACCAAATTTCCTGTACAAAACTGGCGTCTCGTCGTGGTGCAATAATCCTGTATCAAGTAACAAGTAATCAAAACTAAAAGTGAAATTCACAAAAATTAAATTAAGTTTTATTTATGTGCGCTCTTTAACTGCTATAGTTCTTAGCGTCCCATTCTATATTGGGCGTGAAAGACCGGAAATTTTTCTCAGAGGCCTCTTTATTGGGCTTGAGGTTCTTTTACATGACGTAAATCTACGACACGGAACCACCGGCTTTGCTTCCCTTCCGAAGGAAGTCATGCTTAGAACTTTTATGCCGGAAAAAATCCTTCACCCTCCGCCGGGTTTGAACCCGCGACCTCGGTAACTGGAAGTGAAATTCACACTTCTGACACAAAAGTTTTCATATTGAAACCTCCGGAGCCATTGCAACTGATAGAAATCCTTGTGTTGTGGGATTCCATTATTCAATAAATTACCTACAGATTTAAAAACGAAACAAATATGTTTATACATTTTAAGAGACAATTAAAAGGACATACTTTTTACGATTCTGTATATTCCACACATGAATGCATATGTAATTAGAGTAATAAGCATATCCAATGTCATTCAAGCTGATTTATACATTCACAATATCAGAAAATTTAACCATGTTTAAAAAGCCTGGTGTAATACAATGATACAACTTTCTCAACCCATTACAAATTCGTATACATACCTTATTTAGTATGGCATGTATTAAAAGCTTATTCTTCTATTCACGTTAGCTTATTCACGATATATTTCCGCCTAAAATGATTTGAAACTAAGCAATAAGTGCGACAAAGTGTATAAACAACGTTCAAAGCTTTATCGGAAGCACGGATGAAACAATTCAGAGGTAGTGATCATAAATTACTCTTAAACGTTCGTAGAAGCAAGCTGTTGTGAAAGAAAAGAAAGAAAAGAAAACGAAGAATCGGAAACTTTAGATCTTCCGCCAGATGCATGTACTTATATTTGGGGAAATGCAATTATACACATTGAATATCTCGAAAACGGTTGACACTAGAAAAATAATTATTTGACACAACTGTATAAAAATATCATGGTGTAGTTCAGAGGAGACAGAGTGGACAATGACTATCCTAAATTTTCAGACAAACATACCTTTTAGCCGATTGTGGTCTTTAGGCTGCCGTAACATTTAAGTACTTTTAGTGTCTTTTACTGTACATAAACACCTAGGTACAATTCTTATTTATTGAGAAGTAAATACTTCTCTTCTTGCAAAAAGCTGTCCCTCTCGGATAGACATTTCCTTATGTGTCTACTCTGCTTTTGCTAAAGCAAACCGACAAAGTGATTGGCGGTAGCGTTGCTACCTCTACTTTCATTCCGTAGCCTGGTTCCAACTACCATCTCTTGGATAGACACGTCTACTTTCAGGAGTGTTCAAAATGATATGCCCATGCCCTCTATCCCACTCGTGTTTTGAGCCAATCTATGACTGGCCAGGATAGACTAGTCTTCAGTCGACCTCTCCGTGCATAATGGCGCGTGAATATCGCCCAGCTAACAATGTTATGTTTCTTCTGAGTATGTGAGTTTTGTGGTCAATTTTGACGCAGACACGCTACGTCCTCCAACAATGAAGCAATACCTTTGCCTCACGATTGCTGCTTTTCTCCTCCTAGTTGTGTTTACTTTGCCACGGCTGCTTGCGCATGAAACTTTAATCACTGGGTTTGCGTGAGTGTGTGTACACACAAACACGAACGCTTTCTTTTAACACTTTTTTCGCCATTAAAAATAAGACTTAGATTTGCCGATCCCTTTTAAATTCTTACGATGCTGCTGTGTCTTTTCCAAGACCGAGGATTATCAATTACAGCTGAACGTACGATCCTCTTGCAAGTTCACACCCAGTCTTCTGAACTCAACGAGAATGTTGTTCCGCACCCCAAGAGGGTGCGAGAGTGTCCTCACCACACGCGCGATACAAGGAAGAACTCGTGACTTTCACTTCCTGGTCACTGCAGCTGCACACATTATTTCCAGGAAAAACTGGCTTCAGCGGTTTTACCTTTTATAGCTGGAGCTGGTCCCTAATTAGCTAAACTGTGCCTGTCTGGCCTTTCTGTCGCTTTAACAGTGAACAATTTTCCCAATGTTTCTCCTTTTAATACATGCACGGATTTTTAAATATTTATTATTTATTTTATTTCGCTATCCTTCCCAGATCATTATGATAATTATTGAATTTATAATTTCGGCTTTAATTTGTTAACTTATATGTCACTTTTAACGCTTTGTATTATACAACGAAGTACGATATATTCTGGTGAGTTAATTCAAACGAAGAACTTTCGACTCCGTTCTGTTTTTATAAAGCATTCATTATTAAAATGAACATCGAAAAATAACGGCATGTTTAAAAACTAAAATACATCCACCCGCATAAGATCCGTTTTCAGAAAGACGTAAAAGTGATTATATATGATAAGTCCAATTAATTATTGATATCTTAGAGGTTACAGACCTAGGAATAGGACGAGCGGAAGGGGACTTAACATCTCGACCTACAAGATCGTTTGTGCTGAGCCCATGACGGGGTGCCCCTGGGAGGTAGAGGAGACAGAAGGTGACCCAATCAGGAGGCACGACAGGGCATAGGGCAGAGTCTCTACCTTTTACAGATTGAAACTCCCCGGATGGCAGCTTGTACAACCGGCTTCCCCCTGCAGGCTTGCACATCCCACTGGGGGACCCGGGATCGCCCCCATTCCGGGGGACAAAGTGTTGCATAGACCATCCTTTTCCCCTGTCATGCAACGTCGAGACTCCCGCCGACACTTTAAACCCTGAAACAGACCAAGCGGGTGAAAGGTGAAGTGAAATGGGAATTGAGGTAAAATGGAGGGACAGGAAAATTTGGAGAGTAATAAACCTTCCTAGTATTCGCCTAGCGATCCGGGAAAAGTCCGAGAAAACACATGGGATCACGAAAGTCGGCCACGGGAACCGAACCCATGACCTTCCGAATACGGGCCACAAACATTACGTTATGAACCATCCCGATCGGTTTACAGTGCTAAGAAAGTTCGTGTCGGTATTATTGCGGTGAAGAGCCTTGGGGTGTCAGTAAATCGACTTTGAAGCTAAAGCTATGAAACACACAGAAGATCGCATTTAAAATGTAGATATACTTCATACGTTAGGAAGAAGCGAGATTTGTCATTACATGTCTGAAATTTCTCTCGGGCAAGCAATGAAGCAATGAAAATGTGACGCATTAATCGAGGAAATTGTCAGCAACAGTGCAAGTCGAAAAAGTCTACCTAGAAATTTTGTTACGCTACATTACTGCATTTTTCAAGTAAGTTTTTGTTTATTGTTACAGTTTCATAGCTAATCCAATCAAGGTACAGGATTCTTCTCAGATTATTCATCGAAAATTCAATATACATTTTATTTATGTCAGTATGTCAATCATATGCTACCTTTATCAAAATCGTTAGAGTATTTTTGAGAAAACAAAATATGACGGAAGTTTTACCATGAAAGGGATAGTTTGGTGTGAAATAATTTTTTTGGAAATCTTTGCTTGGTATGCTTAACCAGTGTCTAACACAACTATTGATATTTAGAATTTTCTTACCTTTTATTTTTTACCTTTTTTCTAAAAATGATTATTTTGAATTCGGTGGATCTCAAAACATTTCTTTCACGTGAAGTCTCAATAACACTTTTTCAGGTGGAATATAGTATTTCTACCGACTAAAGTTGGGTAGTAGAAAAGGTAAAATGTGATTATGATTTTAATTTTAACCACTATAATCTAATGTGTATTCGTGATGCAATTTGATACAGACCATTTTTACTTTCTCTACTACGTACAGTAAGTAAGGAAAGTATTGCATTCCACCCAAAAATTCGATATCGAGATTTCACCGGAAATGCATGTTTTGAGATGCCCTGAATCCAAATAAGCAATTTTGGAAACATGTCCGTGTCTCTGTCTGTGTGTGAACAGCATAACTCAAAAAAGAAAAGTCTGATAAATACCAAACTTGGTATTTAGGTTTAGTATTATTCAAAGATGTGACACGAAGATTTTCAAGGAAATCTCCCACCCCAGGCTACCCTTTATATAGAACATTTTTTGCAAATTTTGCTTTTCTCAAAAATGGCTCTAACAATTTTGATTAAAATATCGTATGCTTAAGATACCTTCATTGCATATGAAATGTTCATGTTGAATTTTCGAGAATGTCCCTAAAAGTCCTCTTCATTCTGAATTAATTTTGCATAACTAGTAAACCGTAAGAGATAGATAAAATTTTACTGCACAAAAAATGTATATCTCGTTAAAACACACAATTTATGTCACAGACATTCTTTTTATTGAATAACCCATTTCCGAGATAATCCTTGTTATTTGTTTGAATTTTCCAATACTTATACTTTTTCTCAAATGGGAGTTTGTTATTCGTTTTTCTTTATGTCCTGGACCTGCCAAGAGAATGGAATGCTCCACATAGCAACAGCTCTTAAAAGATATGACTTTCGCTCAAAACCTACCATATTCCCCTTGCATCTACAAGAAAATTAACAATAAGATTAACATCTCGATATCTCGACTAACATGAAGTAAATGGAGAATAAGCGTTTGTAAAAACAGTTTGTTCAAGAGTAGAGAAAGTAACATGAGTGTAACACATCAGATTTTTTTTCTCTCTCACAATTTTCACAAAAACAGTAAACATGCCGATTCTCCGGTTTGTTTATTGTATGTATGCACTACCTTCCTGTTAAAAGAATTAGTGAATCAATTTGATTTCGTTTTTATAAGCAAATCTTTCCACTGCACGAACAAATTTCCAATTTCCCTCCTACGTGTAAACTAACTTTCCATGTAAATAAGTGAAAGGCCTGCAAGCAAACGTTTGAGCAAAATAGTTTCCTTTGACCATTGTATTTTCTGGCCATTCTTCTCTCTTACCGGAAGCACAGCTAAAATACGATTAGTGTTTGCACTATGTCTTTGTTTATTCGTATTTGTATCCCTTCCTTGTTTACCTGGCTTAATGATATTTGTTTCGACTCGCTATTGTTCTGTGTCACTTTCTTCCTATACATTGTTTAAATGTTGCAACATAAGTGATATTTTGTTCGTAATGTACATTATACTGAAGTCTTTCGCAATATTTTTGCACGATTGCATTTTCTACGTATTCTTGATTATATTTGCTCAGAAGGTAATTTAGAGTTCCAACACAAGAATTTGTTTTCAACGAAATCCATATCTACCAACATAAATGTGATGCCTATAAGAACACACATATACACTAGCGCGAGAAGTAAAATATGTTTGCGGCCTTTAATTTACATCTTCATAAGAATCGGTAATAAACATTACAATAAATGGCACACTTCCATCAGAATAATGTAGGTTATTTCAGACATTATTAAAACTGTAACTAAAAGTGAATGAATATGTCATAGTTCATTCTGGATTTTTCAGAAAACAATCAAACACCCCCAATTTTCCATGTCTTTCTATATCTGCGTCTTCATAATTCACGCCTTCGACTTCAAATTCTTCTGGAAATACTGAATCTCTATTATCGTCCGTATTATTATTTTCAAACAACTTGCTTTGAGTAACGGCACCAACCATGAAACAATAACAATCTTATTGACTCAAAGCCTCTTAAATGATAAGTCTCTTACTAAGCCATTGTGTTAGTTATAGTTGTTAAATTGGCAGCATTGCGTTACCGGAAATCTGAGGTGACAATAATTTAAGTTCCTTGGAAATTGTTTTTATTATTAATAATTCACTATAAATAACAAAAAAAGGAGTTTTATTTTGGGCGCTCTTTAACTGCTGTGGTCCTTAGCGTTCCATTCTATATTGGACGTGAAAGACTGGAAATTTAGCTCAGAGGCCTCTTTATCAGACTTGAGGTTCTTTTACGTGCCGTAAATCTACGACACGGGACCACCGGCTTCACTTCCCTTCCGAAGGAAGCCATGCTAAGGATTTTTACACCCGAAAAAATCCATCGCCCTTTGCCGGGTTTGAACCTGCGACCTTGGAAATTAGAGGCTAGCATGGTAACCACTACACCACAGAGGACAACATATATAAATAATAAACACGATCGTGCAAAACATAGTGTGCATGTGTGTGAAATGAAAAACAATTTCGGAAATAGGAAACATCAACTTCGCCTGATCTTTTCAAACCATTCCCCGATTCTGTATTAGTGCACTTCCCACATTCACATCACAATATACTGTAACAAGTTGCTGCTAAACACACTTTATTTCTCACGGTGCTCGGCGTACCACAGACTTTACATTTTAGACGCCTTCTCAGAACAGAACACAAAACAACTGATCCATCGAATCGAATAACATCTGAACTGCAGAGTCATAACTGTCAACTGAAATGCAGTTGGCAATGTCTACTTTTAACTGTCCAAACTCTTCGATTTCTTAACTGATTTAACTTCGTAACTTCTTAACGAGCTGAACTCCTGGGCAAGAGCAGCCCCCTATATAGGCCTCGCGCACAAAGTGGAATGTTCTAGAAGGGGAAGCTACTGGAAACTGCTGAAAGGAATCTTATGAGCCGTAAAAACTGCGGGAAATCGGCACATAGTAGGTTCGTTGCGTGTCTATTGTTCTGAAGGCTGGCCAAGACTCCCAACCAGGTGCCGAGCCGGGATGCGCTTATCAGCAGCCCGCAGGTAGCTTTGCGCGCGCGGTCACGCTATTGTTTTCTGAACATTTACCAGCAAGCAAAATTAAATCCAGTTTTATTTATGGGCGCTCTTTAACTGCTACGGTTCTTAGCGTTCCATTCTATATTGGGCGTGAAAGACCAAACATTTGGCTCAGAGCCCTCTTTATCAGGCTTGAGATTATTTTACGTGCCGTAAATATACGACACGGGACCGCTGGCTTTACTTCCCTTCGAAGGAAGCCATGCTAAGGATTTTTACGCAGTTAAAAATGTCATCGCCCTCCCTTCGGTTTGAAACCGCGATCTCGAGAACTAGAGGCTAGCGTGGTATCCCTAGACCACGCAGGACGTAATCAGCAAGCAATACTAGTGAGTTCCCGTATTAGATAATGGTAGCATAAGAGCTTTCAACAATGTTGTTTAACAAGGAACATTGCATTCTCTCGAAACTGGGATTTCTTCGGGTTTCACGGTTAGCTGGATAAAGTGATGTACTTAAATTAAAACGATTTTGATTCAAAGTTGTGTTGCTCTGCTTTCGAAGTCGGGATTTTGAACGGTTGGCTTTGTGTTCGGTGCATGCAGCTACTGATTAGAGCTGCCTTTGATGCGGTTTCTTATGTTTCGTCCAAATTTCAAGTCGTCCTATGTGGTCTAGGGGTACCATGCTAGCCTCTAGTTCCCGAGGTCGCGGGTACAAACCCGGCGGAGGGCGTTGGTTCTTTTGGGCATGGCTTTCTTCGGAAGGGAAGTAAAGCCGGTGGTTCCGTTTCGCAGATTTACGGCACGTAAAAGAACCTCAAGCATGATAGAGGCATCTGAGCAAAATTTCCGGTTTTTCACCCTCAATATAGAACGGGTTGCTAAGAACAATAGTAGTGAAAGAGCGTTCATAAATAAAACTTAGTTTAATTTTAATCCAAATTTCAATGTTCGACAATGGCGGTAAACATGGATTTGAGCCAAAACTGGTTCAATTCCCTAGAAGCACAATAACCTAGTCCGCTGTACCTTATATCTTCACTCTGCTGTGTTATTTTGAAAATAACAAAACATGATGGAAACTCTATCTCATAAACTTTTCCTGTGAAACATATATCAAAACCTCAATTAGTGATATTAGACCCCCTACTCTCTAAGTCTGTTAACAATCAGTTCCGCCGCTTCTGAGTGAAAGTTTATACATATATTATACGCACGCATGCGCGCGAAAATGTTTGTTTACAGGATCTATACTGCGTACAGATATCACTCTTTAACCAAATATAGATCTGATTGAGTACATTGCAGAAGTTTACGAATACTTTTGTTCTAACTTTCACACATGTGAAAAATGTTTTGAAATACAGAAATGTTTGAAAACAATGCCCTTTACCTTTCATTTGGGCATGAAATGCATAGTTAAAGCCAAGGTCAGAGCCACTAGAATCCCTGTTTTCGATGCCGCTGTGAATTGGTTACTGCATTACGGGAATATTAAATTTGCTAGTTGTGCTTAATTTCAAATACATTTATTTCTCGTATCTTCAACGAAGTTCTTAACGTGTAATGAAATCAGATAAACTGTAACACGCTTGTTTAATTTTGAATGAAACACTAAAAGGAAATGAAAACCAAGTGTATTTTCTTATCATGCACTTAAGTCAAAACCAAATAGGTATTGTGCTGTATCGAAACATTAAATAATTAATAAAGTAAAACGGGTATTCTTATTTAGCAATGTAAGTAAATGTTTCCATCAAGTATTTGGCAAACGAAAGGAAACTGTTTACTAAACTATTTTATTTTTATTTATTCAGAAAGAAAACTTTCAGCTTTCCCAAAAGTTAGGGGCTGCCAAACAGACAAAGCTTAATACTTTTACAAATTATTATATAAAAACAAGAATAACACAAGAAGACAAAACATGATTATCACTGAAACAAATTCCAATTATAAGTAAAAGAAAACGGCGGAAAATTCTATTTTAGAGAGGAAATTACTAAACGTGTGGCTGTTCTGCTGTTAGTCATATGCTACAGAATGAAATTAATTTGAATACAGATGATTTTGGAGAATTTTGGTTAAACCTTTAAGAGCAAAAACTGCAATATTGTACATGAAATTGGCCTTGAGACTGAACTTTATGCAAAACTCAGCAAAGTGCCTAGGTATGGTTCCTCTTGCCCCAACCATCAGTCCAATAACTTCAGTGGATGATAAATGATACTTCTCAAGGTAGTAGGGGATGGTAAGCTCGTAGATTCACATTTTTCAGTGTGTACTTCAGCTGGTTGTTGTTCATTCTCCTCCATTCTCACTGTTGGATCGATGATATATCCGGATGATGAGCCTGTTGGGATGGCTAATGTGTCAATCCGACGAGAGGAGCCGTTTTGAGAGTCCATGCACTTCCTGAAATACTGTATGACCTTTTAGTTGTAAGGCTTCAGCCACAGTGGATCTTATTTTATAATGCCAGCAATTCCGCAGTGTCTCTCCGAAAGGACAGGCACCCAAAACGGGCCAAGGGTTTCCATCTCACTATTGCAGTGGCGACAGCGGTTACTCTCGGGACCTTCCTGGTATAGCACGCAGCGACAAACTCTACTGTAAAAGGAATTAAGAAACGTCAATTCATAAAAAATGTTATATAGAAGATACGAATACCTGATAAGTCAACGGGGAGAGACAATCGTGTGTATGGTCAGTTACTAGGCCGGTGTTTGTGACGCTTCAACTCCAACAAACCATGATGCCCAATCGTGGTGCATCGAAGGGTTAAAGAAAGAAAGTCTATCTCATTCTTGGGTAAGACTCGCTCCGTATGTGAATTATAACGTGACGAAAATTGCGGAAAACCTTCTTCTGCTAGGATAAGCACCTAAACAATGATATTTTAATTTGTTATGCGGCTCTGCACACAGGTTCAACCCTTATAACCTTTCCACCGGGGTGCGGGACCGAAGCCTCCCGTGGTCAGAAAAATAGCCCCGAAGCTTCCCGGACCCTTAAAGGTCCCTAATTACATAGCCCCCAAGCCTCCCCAAAGCAGGTAGCAGTTCCAGTCCGTAATTACATAGGCCCAAAGCCTCCCGGTCGAAACAGGTAACAGTTCCAGTTTGGTGTTTATAATATTTGATGAAGCATTACATACGGGTGGAAGATGTTGCATTTTTTGCGTTTATGATTAATAACAAAGAAACACGGCTCTAGTGCCAAAAGAAAATGAACCTCTAATGCTTAAATTTGAATTAGTGGTTGTTGTTCCAGTTCGTTTAGCGTTACCCAGGGTGCACCACGAGGAGGCGAACTGGCTCGCACCCCAAAGGATTCCACATTTATCAGCTTCGTCATTATTTCTTTATTTTCTGTAATTTACTCACAATGGATCCGCATTTAGATGCTTCGTTATTTTGACATTCTAAACCTATATCGTACAGTAATATGTATTTTTGCCTTTAAAATAAGCGGTATTTTTCCTTTTAGATTTTATTTCCATGTATTTCTAGGTTTGGTTCTATAAGAAATCGACTTCACGTAATCCATTCCTGAAGTTTTTCCAACTTTGAAATTTTCTACTTGCTGCATCATGAGTTTCAAGTGTGGATAACACCTTTCCTATTTTTCATTTGTTGATGAATTAATTGCAATTTTAGTATCCAGCTGAATTTGCTTCAGTACTTCAAGAAATCTATACAGGCCGCAGGAATAAAACTGTTTGTTGTATTTGTTGTGGAAACTTTCGCAAGCGTTGGTAGTTCTCTGTACCTTGCAACTTAGTTCTGCCCACATGCAAGGAGGAAAGAGTGCATTTTCATCGATGTAAGTTTCCACTAAATAGTCGCAAAACATCTTTAATTTTTCCGAGACAGGCATCACTGCCATGAAGTCTTCAGCAAAACAGTTACCAATCATATCAGGATCCAGCATTGGCAAATGCTGTAATTGCATGTAATTCAGAAATTTTCCTGTTTCATTTCTGGAATAGTAGTCATGTGCAAGTCCCAAGTTTTGTATCTTTCGCCACCAGCTTTGTGTTAGATGAAATTTACATCCTTGGATTTTAACATCAGTCCACACTTCTCTTCCTACTCACCGTAATTTCAATCTCGTCGGAAAACATGTTAACTGTGAACTAATTTGCCGTACATCGAAAGAAATCAAGGAAAATATTAAGCATACCCATTCCACCCCACCTGCTGGCTAATTACACCGGTTTCGCGGGAGGCTTGGGGGTTGTTACCTGCTAAGCTTACCTGGTTACGGGAGGCTTCGGTCCTGCGCCCTTCCACCGTATATATGTATATGACTGAATCTATCAGGCAAGTTCAATAATACCACAACTTCTACAAGAAGAGAATAGATGAGAGTTAACATATTTCAAAATTCGGACCAAATATTTATTGCCACACCAGAGGATGTAGAACAGAATGAATCAATCAACCACAGTATACTACCCAAAGACAAGTACTTCGCTGCAAAGCCAGCTTCCTCTGTCCTTCCGTCTGTTCCATTTTGCTCTTTCTCGCCGAACCACTTAACTTATAGTCCGTTATATTCTTCCGCTCCAAGCAATTTTCCCATTCACCATTCTTCTATGTGCATCTCTTAGCGAACAATTTCTTTTCTCCCAATGCCCAGGTTATTTTTATCCTCTTCCTGATCAATTTCTCATTATTGTTCCCTCTTCCAGTCTTTCTAAAATTGCTTCATTACTTATTTGGTTGCCCACTTCACATGATCCTTCTCCATTTCAGAGAGCGAATTGTGATACAGACGTAACGCGAAGACAAACAGTTATCGTGAAATGGCTCTTTATATTAACTACATATATGGTATATAAGAAATACATGCATAAGGAATAAAAAACTGTTTGCAAAGTCGTGTGATACTACAGATTTTCACTTTCTCTTCTACACTACGGTAAGTAAAGGATGTATTGTATTTCGCTTAAAAATCCATTACCGGAAATGCACCGTAAATACATGTTTTGAGGTCCTCTGGACCCAAAACATTATAGAAGGTGAGTGTGGGGGAGAGAGAGAGAAAAAGTGAATAGAGTAATTAAAACACTTAATTTTGGGTAAATACTAAACCTTGTATTGGAGTTTTGACATCTTCCGAAGATTTTTAAGAAATTCGCTCATCCAAACTACCCATTCTCTCATTCAAACTACCCATGACACGCAAATGTGAACCAGCTCTATCTAAGAATCATAGGTATGTATAAGATATTTGTATGACTAATAAAATGTATATCTTGAATTTTCTATGAGCAGCCTGTGAAATTTTGCTCATTCTAAATTAATTTGTATAATTTTGTTAACTGTGTAAACCATAGGAGAAAAACAAAAGCGTTTTAGGAGTAATTCACGAAACTTTAGCCCAGCCAAAAGGAAGCTGGTATCCAAGCTTTTGGCCACCATATCTCCGTGACCTCCTTCGGGTTACTGATTAATTGGCGAAAATTTCACCCATTATCTGTACAAACAATAAAATTATCCAACAAAGTGATTTTAATTATCTTGGACATATTGTCACATATTAATAACACAGTACACAAAATAAATTGAATTCCAAATAATATATGGTGAAACAAAAGGAACTTTTAAAAATTGTAAGAATGCTACTAGGTTAAAGCTTTGTTAAGTGATAGTTATTCCAAAATTGACCTATGAATGTGAGAGTTTATTGAACTTGCTTCACAGCAGATAGAGGTTGGCGAGATGAGTTTTTTCATGTGTGTGTGCGTGCGTGTGTGCGCGTGTGCGCGTGCGCGTGTGTGCGCGTGCGTGTGTGCGTGTGTGCGCGTGTGCGCGTGCGCGTGGCAGATTACAGATTCTTGAATAAACAGAATGGAACGAAGACATAGAGGAGAGTTGGAGATTCAGAGTCTAAATGAAATAATAATTGAATACAAACAAAAATAGCAGGTTAATGTAAATAGAATGGATGGAGATCGAACACCAGAATAATACAAAAGTATAAACCATTAGGTAGAAGGCATGCTGGCAGAGCGCGAATGAGATGGGTTGCTTGAAGACAGAATAAGTCAGAAGGATTATACGGTGATGATGATGATGATGATGATGATGATGATGATGATGATGATGATAACAACGGCGATGACTACGACGACGACTACCCCTTAACCATAATCTGACTGGGTGCCCATAAAGTCCCAATACCTTTTCATGTTCCTGGTCTGCTACAAAACAATAAACATTCTAGTTCCCAGGTCGTGGGTTCAAACCCGACCGAAGGGGGTGGATTTTTTTGGGGCGTAAAAATCCTAGCATGGGTTCCTTTGGAAGGGAAGTAAAAGTCGGTGGTCCCGTGTCATAGATTTACCGCACGTAAAAGAACCTCAAGCCTGATAAAGAGGCCTCTGAGCAAAATTACCGGTCTTTAGCGCCCAATATAGAATGGAACGCTAAGGACCAGAGCAATTAAAGAACGTCCATAAATAAAATCCAATTTAATTTTACAATAAACATTATATTAGGATAGAGTAGAACCTTATAATGCCTAATGCAGTTCAACATGTCCATACATGGTTCCCATTGCCTTGTGGTTGTACGGAACAAGCGCCATAAGATCTGAGGGGTTATTAGCCAAGCATGTCGCCCCCTCAGTTGTTTCAGCTCAGCCACAAATCTTTAAGACGAGAACCAGCACACAAAAAATATACAATTTGTTAAAACACACAAAATTTTGGGCACACTTCTTTTTAAGCTCTTTTCGAGATATTCGGTTCTATTGTTTTAAAATTTTCCAGCACATATAATGTTTTGAAGTTCTGTCATAATTAGCCCATAATAACTGATGACTGAGAACAATATAACATTACTGGTGACGTGGTGTCTGACAGACACCCACTCTTTTAAGGATACCCACAGCGGAAATTTGGTAAAAATGTCCAAAAATTAGAAAATTAGTTTTTATGTCCAAAAAATACCTTGAACCTTTAGCTTCAATTATATATTATAGCTTTTGTTCTTAGCCCTTTAAGGCTTCAAGATTTGACAATTTAAATGTCCAAGAAGACACGGCCTAATAGCTTGTATTTACTTCCAATGCCTTTTGCTCGACTTTGATTTTTCTTATACTTTTGCAGATTAAAAATGTTCTATACGATGTAGCTGGTAATCAATCTGGTTAAAATTTTCAACAGACACTAGAGAGAATGAACTTAAAAACTATTATATGGCTTTTGCTACACTTTTAAATTTCCAAGATAGGATATAATTAATTCCAAAAGTTAGAATAAATTGTTAAAACAAATTGCATTTCAAGGTTTAAAAATATTTTCTGAAACAACCAGAAAAGTGAATCAAATTCTGTATGCCATGTTTTATATTAGTATTTAAATAAGATGGTAGTATTTTTAGTTTTTCAAAATAGCGATTTCTGCATTACGTGTAATACCGGCGTATTTAGCATAATAAAAGTAAAATAATTTATTAAAAAAAATATTCAAGATACCTGTATAAAATGTACGACACCCTTGTGATTGTAGTAAAAAGTGTGTGACAAAATTTTGAAAACATTTAGATAAAAATTATGTTGGTACTCTTAACTGTTATCACGGATAATTGTTGTGTCAGAATGCTTTATTGTTATTTTTATATTAAAAAGGCTGTTTCAAGGAATATTTCAAATTTTCAATAAATTTTGTTACAACTCACACTAGGATTATATTTTCATTGCAAATAAAACATTCAGTATATGCAAATTTAAAGACGAAAAATGAGTACTTCTAGGGAAGTTCTGTATCATCCATTATATGCATAAACTGAACTGAAGGACATTTTTATTGGATTCTATAGATATCAATTTTTAAGACAAAGAATGACTTTTTGAATGTTTACTCAAGACACAAGAAACTGCAACTTTGGAAATTTCGGTAAAATTTCATGTCCATACATTTTCTAATTACCATGCATTCAAATAACACGATACATTTATCTTTGATACGCCTTCTTAATACTAGGTGGATTTTCAAATTAATTTGCCCCTTCATTAATTTCCTAATCCTCTTCACACCAAATGGCAGGGAACCGTTTACTTCGCTACCATCTCTTCTATTTTTGCCCCTGTTCAGTTGTTAGTCTTTATCGCTAGAAAGAAAGCAAGATCGAAGACAGAATCATCTGTTATGACAGATCGAGATGGACCAGCACGCCAGCCATTGTTAGAGTTATCAGCTTTTCCTTGATGTATATTTTTAACGACGGTTATAAAATAAATTACATAACTGATAACGTTATGTCAGTGAAGCCACTACGAAAATGAAGTTCTGTCTCAGAAGATAACGTAAGAATGAGGAAGAAGATTTGAGTTTGTTCAGATAGAGATAAGAAGGCAGTGGCGTAGCTTGATACTGTGTTCTGGGTATACTAGATCTTAAAAATTGAATTTAGAATTTTTTAAATGATGCACATATTCCCATACATTAGTGTTTCATAAGATAGTGTGAATTTTCTATTATAATTCGATTATTATTGTTGTTTTAATAGTCATTAGCTTCACTATTAATTGCCGAAACTGACAACATATGAATATTTTAAACTAAACTAGATTATAAAAGTATAGCGTTAGGTGTAACTTTACAAAATGCCTACAAAGCATCGTATGATTGTAAATCATGAAAACAATGTGGGTACTCACTTAGATTTTCATGCATATAAGCTCCAGTCGGCTATTTTTATTGTTTCCGTTCAATTTTTATAATATTTGGTATTCCATCAACCCTCCATTCCTTTTTCCCGCCAAAAAGCAAACAGGAAGTAACACACTTTGTTATGAATGTAACTGCCAGTTAACCAATTAAATTTACTGTACCAGGATGTTTGAAATGTCCGGGTTTTTTTTGTTCTTTTCTTGGAAAACAATGCCAAGCTTAGAAATTGGTCTTTTGCCTCTAAGTTCACACTTTTTCTCATAAGATAGAGTCGAAAACTGAGTTTTTAATAAGTAATCCACTAAATCGATGGAATTTTCCATATTTCTAAAATCATAAATAAAACTTGTACAATATAAACAATACAC
Organism: Deroplatys truncata; assembly: GCA_030765065.1. Lineage (NCBI taxonomy): Eukaryota > Metazoa > Arthropoda > Insecta > Mantodea > Mantidae > Deroplatys > Deroplatys truncata. Next base: position 69,086,112 of record CM060986.1, read on the forward strand.
AGGTTTACGTAAAAATAACACTTTACTGCATTGCACGGTTGCACGCACATAATGCTGGTTCACCGATAACTGAGGAATGAAATGTTTGTTACACTGCCGTGGCTTACTCTTGTCTACAACCCCTATTGTCCTGTTTCTGGACTTTAGAGAGAGCAGGTACCAGAGACTAAACACCTCATTAAACATGTTAAGTCTCTCTGCTGCTGCATTTGTGCCCTTAATGTGCAACAAAATATAGGCATGTCTTCCTACAACGAGAAATCGAAATTTAGTGGGAAAAGCTGTGTAACTCCACTCTTGATGAGACTTCCACTTGCTCAACCATCCCAGTCTCGACTCGACTTTACTTTGCTGCCGCATCATGAGATTTCGAAGCTGCCTAAGTACGCAGCACTATAATCTGACACGAAGTAGCAGTAGGGTTTGGGGCGTTGGGGTAAGCAGCGGTGAAGGTGATTGTATTAATTAGTGTTTCATCACTTGTTTGAGGCTGTCTTTATTTATAGGTTTAAAATTTTACTTAGTTTCTTGGCAATTTATTTAGGTGGACTCAGTCTCAAAGCCTACCCTTACGCTACGCCACTATAAGAAGGTACTTTTGACAAGGTCTCAGTAAAGAAATTCTGCTCAGGGATGTACGTTTTTGTATTTAGAAGTGTCTGTAGGGCACTACGTCACCATTTAATGGTTAATTTGTTTCTCAAGCAGAGAATGTAGAACTTCAAACTAGTATACAGCGACCAGCTTTTAAGGATTTGACCATCGCTTCTCCCTCCTGTATTTTCTTTGAACCTGAAATGAAACCATTTCTGCAATGGGCGCCGGTTAGCGCAGTCATTTCCTTTCCGGCTCTTGTACCGAGAGTCCGGGGGTAGCGATTTTAAGTCGGCCCTACCCACGCTCACCTCCGACTTGCTCAAGTGAAGTACCCCAAGGCCCTATGTGGTTCGGAGTTCACGTAACGCTGTAGGTCTTTTCACCCACCACCAACCTTCATCATCACCCTACCATCAGAGGCAACGGATTCCGCCCACTTGGTGCCTCCACTTCAGAAACGTGTCCGGTCATCGCTTGGTGGAATGAGGTATCCCCGAAAGGCATATGGGGAGCGTTAGAAACGAAGACCATTTCTGCATTCGTTAATCTTCTCGATTAATGAAGCAAATAAAAAAATAAGCTTTTGCCAGAATAATTTGTAGAGAACTATGTGAATGTAACACATGAGGATTCTTAGACATTTTCTCCGAAAAATAAAGGCAAGTCCAAATAGTATATTATACAGTAAAGGAGACCGAGCGGGATGGCTCAGGCGGCAATGTCTGTGGCCCGCATTCGGGAGGTCCCGGGTTCGATTCCCGGAGGCCGCCCACTCTGACCATGGGTTTTTTGTGGTTTTCCTCTGGTCGCCTAGGCGAATGTCGGGGTGGTGCATTCTATCATGATTTTTCCTTTCCCCCATTTCATCTCTCCCCCTCTCATGTTTCAGGAAGTGTCTTCGGGTTCGGCAGTGTTGCCGATGTCAAACAGATAGCATAGTTGCTTGCGTATTGTAAAGATTTCATCCCGTGAACGCCATGATGTGTTGTCCCGCCCACAAAGGTCCCTTCATTGCCCTCTCTCGGGATTTTTCGCTCTCTACTAGTGAGAGCTGTTTCAACCTAGAAATAATAGGAACTTATAAGGTCTCTGTGGGCCTGTTTGCTGCGGACTTGTGACTTCCTGCGGCTTCTTCACTTCATCCCTGCTTTCCGGGGATGTTGTCACAATAGATCAAGCTGGTCGCTGTGGCGAGGTGTCCCCTCCGATAAACACATCATCCTACATTAAGGAAGAGAAACAGATGATTTTCACGATGTACATAATTGGAGCCCGCGGGATTTATCCCGAGGGCTACAAATGTACGGAGGGGAAATCTGTCTCGATCCCGTGGTGTACTTATTATTTTTCCCACAGCCGCAGCTAAATTGTCGGATTTTATTTATTTTTATTGAATATTGTTGGAGGCATTTCAATGAGGTGCTTTGGAATTATAGACAAAGGATAAGGCGTTTTGGAATGATTGAAAGGATACGCGTAGCAGCTTTGTTGTTTATATCGATTGCATTGTTTACATTATGAATTTAAATGAAAAACAGATAATCTTGAAGAACCAAAAGCTACTAGTTTGGTGAGGTAGTTTGGTTTGTTACCGACAAAATCCAGAAGATTGTACGAAGAGGCGCACACTCGTTTTAAAAAATAGTGTTTACTGAAGAATGTACAAATGTATTCAGAAAATGTCTTGTTGGTGTATTTCACGGAAATAGAGAAGCAATACAAGTTTGTTGCGATATGTGTATATTGCTCATTAAGGTTAGATCACTATAAAACATGCAGAAGTAGACTTGTTAACATTTCCGTCCCGTTTTTGGTAGAAACCGACATTTAGCTCCGATCGTGTAAAGGTTGTTTCCGATTTCTGGTAACGAGTATCCTTTTGAATTTTGTCTTAGGAAATTCCATGTGTCCATCCCCTATTATGCTCAATTGGATGTACCTTCGTTATAGTTATAGCTCTGCATCTTGATTTCAATTGTAGAGGACTTTTACGAAGTATAATAATGTCCATTTTTCCCATCCCTCTTTAAAAGCCATTTATAGAACGTGAACGCCTATTTCCCAAAGCTCCTTTTAGGAGTCCAAATGGCTCAAAACTCCATAGATGATGCATTGGGCGACTTCACTGGAACGTTACTGAAAGGTATAGCACGTATTCCTGTTTCTTTCTCCATTGTCCCTAGAAAATTGAGGCTTGAACCTGATATGTCACTGGGAGTTTTATTTTGGTGCACCCAGACCTTATTTCTGTTTCTCTATACAGAGTAAGTGATAAGATCCGCCCAAATAATATGAATAATAAATAGTAACCATAGTAAGAATATTAATAAGCATCTAATCAAAATAAGGAGGGGAATACTGATATGAGCGAAGAATAAGAGAGAACATTAAGAATTAGAAAAGGGGGAATAAAATCATAACGAGAGAAATAAAGTAAAGAGTAGATATTAATTAATAATCAGAAAGTGAAATAAAATGTAGAAAACGTGTATTTGAGAACGAAGAGACTTGGCGAAAACCGTAAAACAGTTGAAGACTTAGGAACGTACAGGAAGAGAGACATTAGGAATCGCTTAAGTCACAATAGGAACCGAGTAGAGCTCGCAGGATTCGGAGACAACGGGACGGAAACCAAATTCAGTCAATCCCACAGAAAAGTCAATCTAGCGAACATAAGTTGTTAATGGTAGACGCGGACGATGCCCGGGCGACGAAATTAAGAGGCAATGGAAGACGAAGAAAAATTTAGAGAGATAACCAATAAGAATTAATAAAAGTCACGTGCATAGCAAAAAGATAGATCGAAACTAGAAAAGAGGCGTGAAACAGAAAATTATCTATGACAGAGAGCAACTTTCAGACGTGTGTAAGATGCTTCACTTTGTGTCGAAACGTAGGGTTGAGTAGTTGACTTTGTGTCGAACCGTAGGGGAGAGAAGATGACTGTGTGTCGAACCGTAGGGTAGAGAAGGTCACTTCATGTCGTGCCGTGAGGGAGAATAAGATAGATTTAGAAATTCAAAGTATTTTATATCCGAGAGAGAAACAGTGCAGATGTCTACGAGTAATTATTTATGTATGGGAAAATTAGTTTAAAGTAAACGTGAGTGAAAGGGTAGCTAGACCATAACTAAAGGTTAAGTCATTAAAGTAACATTGTAATATACTTCAACTTCTCAAAGCACTTAAGAAAGGGTAAAGCACGGAAACAATAGCAGGGAATGACAGGAGTAATCGCGTCTTGTGTGAAAGGGTATTCGGATGAGGACAGCAATGTGGATCTTTAATAAACGGGCCATCTGAGAGGAGAACAGTGAGCTTCATTCATCTCCCATCCACACTCCCTGAGGTAAGAGTTCCAAAACCTCTACCTGAGTAGCCGGTAGCAACATCAATCCTCCCGAATTACCAACCCTACACCAAGAACCGACGCATTATACCTTTTTTTAAACCCCGCTACAAGAGCCGGGATATCATTGCGGTAAATTGGGATCAGAACTTTCCTGATAGTACTGGGAATTGATTTTAACCTGTTTAGCAACTCAACAAGTTTTCAATTTGCCATTGTGACAGTATCCGGTGATAATCATAAATTCTTTGGAAGAAGTTTCCTTATATTCAGAGTACCATTTTTTGAAAATGTTTCTTTGCCTTTGGGCGGTAGTAAATTGCACGGGTTTGTTGTAATCACTTAGGTAGACATATACCTCATCCAATATCACAAAAAACTTCCATGTTTCTCCCGCCAGGTGTCTCTCATACAGTTTCCTATTGGTGGTGCGACGCTCTGAAATGTAACGAGGCAACAATCTGTGAACTCTGGCTTTATGTAGGGATCAGCGGCAGCGTCCACCATCCGCAGGCTAAGACCGTCCTGAACAGGGCGCTTCGGATGATCTATGATACCGGGCGTAGATTCCCGTCACACATTCCGGCCTCCCGTGGTGCGGGAGAGAACCACTTACCACACCAACCAGCTGGTGCACTCTTTGGGCCGCTATGACCATAAGGCGCCACGCGAAGAAAGAGTTACCGGTTGCCGAAGGACGGCTTGGGCCCCCGAGGCTAAGATCTGCCAATCCCACACTTCTCAGGTTCCCCAAGTTAAGTAGCATTGGGCTTGGTCACTAGCTGGATGAGTGACCATCTAACAGCGACCCGCCCTGCTGCCAACTTGGATAATAGTATTACCTAATTTTCCAATCCTGCTTTGCTGCCATTCCGGCCTGCTTGGCTTGACGACCACACAACCGGTATTGGGCTTGGTCACCACATGGTCGCTAGGCCGCCCAAGTGGGATCACCGATACCCGCCAATGCTAGCGCAGAAAGCTAAACTCCGCCCAAGACAAAGACAAATATCAAAAGCTTGTGTACATTTTTTATTACCTTCTTTATCGCACTGGTAAAGCCGCATTTGCGGCTAGGTACTGTGGCGATCACATTGGAAGCCCAGGTGAACCTGGGCGACCTGTTCTCGATTGCTGGATGACACGTTTCCAAGTTCAAATCCCTGTTGATTATGACTGGAGTATGGCTAGTTACAGGTTCCTGGGTTTGCCTGTCTTTTCCTTTTGGAATTAACCCTGTACGACTTTTTGCCTTTTTATTGAGCACAGAACCTATTCCTTTCTTGGAAACAATGAAATTTTGCTTCTTGCACATCTCAGTAGTAACGGAATAGCCGTAGTTTACATCGGAAAGGGCAACAATGGTCCCAAAATGGTTCGATTGCTTCGGTATTATTGTTGCAGACATATGCTAATTCTAGGCAACTAAGGCTGTAAATGATGTACACATGTTTATTGCGCAAAGCGTTAACTTTGGCCGCAAGCAGTAGTACCAATGAACAACCTTGGAAATTCGTTTCCAGAGATCGGAAACAGCCTTCCGTATAACATTGTGTATCCAGCAAAACTGGTCATGATTTGCGAATTGCTAATATGCCCTGCAAGAAGCGTTATTGAGCTGCTTTCCTTTGTGTTTTCATTGGAATGGAACAACTTTATTCTCGTATTAAGGTGGTGGCTGCAGTAGTGCATAAGTGTAAAAATCAAGAAAGCAATGCTTTCTACACACGCGAACTCTCGTGTAGCGATTCTATTACGTCTTGGAAGTACGCTCGTGTGGCACATTTCATTAAAACTTTTGCTCGGCGTCTACGTGTCTCATTCCATTTTTGTACTATCAGCATCGAATATCCTCCCAGTGGCATGCTTACCAGCAAAGCTCATATTTGTGCATTTCACTCGAAAATGGAATTAGTGCATCCTGGTAAAGCTGTTTGTGAGATTATTTATAGGGTGCAGAAACAGTCAGATTTTAGTAAAGGACAAAGCTGTATAATATTTTTTACATGATCAAGCTACTTTTAGGTTTCTAAGTTACCAAAACCGGAAGAGAAATATACATTTTCCCCACAAAGGAGATATTGTAATGCTTCAATTCCTAAAGGAGAGAAATATTAACAATTTCTGACTTATTAACTTTAACTGTGAAGGTAAACTGCGTACAGTCATTCAAGTAAAGCTGAGTAAATATAAATATTTTGTTTGTTAACGACGTTGTCATTGCCAGGATCATATCAGCGCACCCAGTGTACCGGAATTTCTTCACGCAAAAGTTCTTTTACATGCTAGTAAATCTGCTGACATGGTGCTTTTTTTCGAGTGGAGGAAAAATATTTTTACGTAATAACTCCATAAATGGGAGTGTGGGACTCTACGGCGGCGACCCTACCCACTAAAACACTTCCACCGTGGTGAATTAGGTGGATGTGAGGCAGTACCGATTATGCACCTGCGGATTTGAGATAGATATTGGCCAGCCCTTAGGGCTTAGACAAGGAGAGGAGGCCGGACGTAGCAATGACCGAAGCCCTAGTTACGTCCTGGCAAATTTAGGGAGCTTGGTTTGAGGTGAATTCTTGGTCACGCCGGAGCATTGCGTCATATTATATTAAAGGTGCTGAACGTCACAAGTACGCACTTGTGCGCGAGTCGTTGGAGCTTGAGTCGGTGTTTGCGTCCCTGAAACAAATCATTCTAGGCATGCATGTACACAATACATATTTATACACATTAATATTAGTTGTTATATGCTTAGTTTGAATGTATTTGCTTATTAGTTCTTATTTTAAAATTCATAAGTGTCTTATTAACTGTACGTAGGTTCCACCATGTGGCTTCGTCTTTGTGCATGTACATTGTTAGTGTTAATGTAGATTTTGATAGTATTGCTATGCTCCGCCTGGTGGCGTTGTCTTTTCCTTACAATACTTGATTTTGTTTTAAAATTAAATTATTTATGATACTATTTGCTTTTTAGTCGTTTGGCATTGTCCTCAGTTTTTGCAAACTATTTGCATTATCCATATACATTGCAGGGTCGCATAGATGTGCACAAGGCGGGCTGCCTGCCTGAAAGTGCAGGTGCGAGCCAGTGCCTCTCCCGGGGAATCCCTCAGTCCCCGGGGGCCGCCTTGACTCAGAGAACAAGGACTTCGAGGGCTACCAACGGTCACGTAGTGAAGTTGTAGTCATGGGTATTATGGGAATGTTACTAGTGATTCAAAGTATTCTATTTCGGGCTCCCCTAGGCCAAGTGTTCTGTCAAACAGTGACAGCGGTCGCTTGTATTTGTTCTCGTTGCTTTCATGTGAACCAAGTTCTTGTATTAGTCTATTTGTGTTCTTTTCTTCATGCTTGTAGAGATTGAAGATTAGACTCTTGATGAATTCTTCGATAGTGTGAAGTTTTAATTCCACGTGTAGTAGATATGCCGGTGCTACCGGCGGTTTAGTTATTATTAGTATTATCGTATTATGGAGTTTTTGTAGCTTATGTATGTGCGTCTTGGCCGCATATCCCCACACGGGGCTGCATATGTTATGATTGACCTAATTAGCGTTTTATATAGGGTGACTCCCATGTTTATTTTCAGTTGGTTATTTATGTTAAATATTGGGAACAATCTATTTAGCTGACCATTGGCCTTGGCTCTGACTTTAGCAATGTGCTTATTCCAGGTCAGGCCCTGATCCATGATAAGACCTAAGTAGGTCTCTTGGTCCTTCCATTCGAATCCTTCGCCTTTCGGGGCCGCTTTTTAGCACACTTAAAAACCATCGATTTGGCCTGGAGTTTGAACCCGCGACCTTGAGATCGAAGGCCAGCGCCTAACAAAATGAGCCACCCAGACCGACAAGTTAATTCCAAATTGATAAAATGAGATTATTAGTTATATCTACTGTAATTTTTGATAACCCTTAGGCCTTGTCAGACTTGATGAACAAAGTTAATATTATTTGCAACAGGATGCTCTAGGTAGTTCTCAGCCACATTTCAATTAATACAAGTTTTAAAGAGTATGTACAATATAACAATATAACAAAATTAAAATAAACCAGCGGGAACCAGCAACCAGTACTGATTACAAGGAGGGTGGATAAGGAAATATTGCTCAGTGACATCCACACGCTTTAATATTTATATACAGACATGATAAAATCATTGAAACAGCAGACCAACGTAGGAATACAACTAGAAACAACTAAGAAACATGTGAGAATGCTGGTTTCTACAGATGACCAATATTATTAGCAAAATGAAGATGACCTTCAAACATTTATGCATAAATTAAGTAATAACGCAAGAATATAACATGAAAATTCTAACTGAGAGGAAAAGTATCATTTTGAAGCAATAACTTAATAATCTTAGAAAACAAACTATAAGGAAGGTAATAAAAATCAACTTCTTTGGGGTAGTAACCAATAGAGAGAAAGGAATCAATACTGAAGCTACAAAAAACAATGACAATACTCAATATCTGGCAGAAATAACTCGGCAACTAAATATTGCAGATCTGTATTCCATAATAATAATAATAATAATAATAATAATAATAAGAAGAAGAAGAAGAAGAAGAAAGTATGGTATAACCAGCGGATCGCTATGTGATGACTTGCAACTCCCACATTCTTTGCATGATCACAAGAAAAACGAATACCGACCTGAAACAAGGTATAACTATTTGAAAAGTCCAATCAATAAGTACGAATGTCTCGGAAATGGTTAACGCCACAAAAAATCATTTGTCATTAATTGTCAGATACCCTAATTATCGACGGACGGATATAAAGAATTAAATAGAGAAATAATTGCAATAAATAATTTCCGTGTATTAAATTAATGTATAATGTAACAAGTTCCAGTTGAAACGTTTGTCCAAAAGACGAAGGTAATTAGGAGGTCAGTTTAACGAAAGTCATTAGTATCAGAAGAGAATAGCGAACACATTAGCGCAAGGATTTCTGGGAGTTCAGTTAAGTTATAAGCTCAGTACGCTTGCACAGTCACGTGGGCCAAAATTCTGAAAAGAGCAAGGATGAGAATTTAGCCAGCCTCAGTTAGTGACAAACTCAGAGACGTAATAATACATAAGAATTGAAGATTGGTAACGCATAAGGTAGAATGTTAGTGAGGGAATAATAATATGTAGGTGGAGCTGAAAGTAATAAAGGCGTGTAATTTTAAATCAGAGAGTTATTCTTCTCTGAACCGTGACCGATACTTGCATTCTGCACAGTTGTGCACACATTAATTACTCTCGCTCTCGCTCTTTCTCTCTGGTATCATCAGCGGTACTTGCTCGTGGGATATTTTAAGCGCCCAGTGATGTGCTTGTGTGAGTACCGGCTAGCGTGAGGTGTCTTGCCGATAAGCATTTTAGCGACTCACGGCAGGTTATGCTTCTAGTTTCATTTATTGCGGAAACAGGTATTTCCAGCCCGTAACTTTGATATCTACTGAAGAAGTTAGCAGGCATAATAATTCAATTGTTACAGTTTTGAGTGCTAAAATTCAGAGTCAGTCTATTTCTTCATTTCAAGAACTCAATTCAATAGCTCAAATATTAGTTCACAATAAATGTCACAGTCAATTTAAACTAGTGTTGTCCTTCACAATACATCCACGCATACCCTGAGAGAAAAGAATCATAGCTCAATCACTGGAGCAGCCGGCAGCAGAACGAACAGCAGATATTGGAGACAACGAGAAAAGTTAGCAACTACATTTCTGCTTCAAATTGTCGTCATCGCGGCATCTTCATACAGCTTCAAAATGGCGACCACCGCGGGGCTGTGACAACAAAATCTTGTTATTGCTTCAATGTCTTATGTACTAAGATTTGGTCTATCTCTTACGCTTTATATTATACAAAAGTCATTCAAAATGTTCAGGACTTTACAGTCTATTTCCAGAAAATTCAGAATGTACTTTTTGTTTGTATTGCATAATATATTTTAAGTATATAGTACCCTGCTTTTCTTCCACACTGTGAGCAGCGCACGGCTGCTCTTGCGCCGGCCACCGCAGCTCGGATTCCACCAAAACAGTTACCTACAGTATTCCGGCAACCCCTCACGTACCCATATTTACAGTTACAATTACAATGGTAATGAGCACATACCTTATCATAAGAGATGTTGAAAATGTTGCTCTCCTCTGTTCACAAATTTCTAGCATCTTCTCAGGAAATTTTCATTCACACCTTTTCACACCGGAGAGTTCAATATCCAAAATTGAGCGAATTTCTCGCCTGATGTTTTATTTTAGTTCTTACAATATATGGGTTTGTTGCATCCACCTTAATTTTCAAGTTCTCCCATACATAAAAAATCACATACAGCTAAATCAGGAGATCGTGAGGACCACAATCCATTATTAATTATCCTACCTTCAACCGTTTGCTAAATTAAAATTAATGACTCATCAGTTGTATGCCCGGTAGCAAAGCCTTGGTGGAAAAATTCAAACTGCTATTCAAAAAATGGTAAAGCCAATCTTGTATCTCCCTGCATTAATGTTATGTTCAAAACGGTTCTTTATTCTGCATGCATTTGTTGCATACCAATTTTCGTGTCATGCAAGAGGACCTCACGTGTAAAATCGGGTTTCTCTGTTCACCAATATCTGTTATTTTGCGACGAAACGTGGTCTTATAAATGAAATCATGCTCGTCAGACAAGAATATTAAGCATGGATCAATTACTCCCGCACAATCCAATTACAGAAATTTGCCACATACTGATGATTACATGAAAACATAGGATGTATATTGTGAATTAGTGCATAGGTTTGGCGTTAGGTTGTAGTAAACATCTGCGCGATAATTTATCAGCAATGCAACCGACAAACAACCGTATAAGGCTAAAGCAGAAAGTGAGATGCCGCGATAGCGCGACAATTTTATACAGAGGTGTTTTTGCTACCTTTCCTCGTTGTCTCCAACATGTACTGTTGATTGTGCTTCCGGCTGGCCCACTGGTAGAGCTATGAGTATTTTCGCTCAGGGGATGCATTATGAAGGACAATACTAGTTTAAATTGACTGAGGAATTTATTGTGAACTAATATCTGAGGTACTACAGTGAGTTGCCGATCGTTTGAGATGAAGACGCATATTTATTATGAATCGTAGCACTCACAATTGTAACAACTGAATTATTATACCTGCTAACTTCTGCAGTATCAAAGTTACGGTTGGAAATAACTGTTTCCGCAATAAAAGAAACTAGTAGCGTAACTTCCTGTAAGTCGCTAAAAAGTTTATCGGCAAGATCCCTCGCGATAGCCGCGTAGTTAGGGGTGGGGATTTTCTATAAAATCTTCGTGTCTCGCATCTTGGAAGCTACTGGATAGTTTGATACTTATCGAAAATTTAGTTTTAGAGGTATGCAGCTCACACTTCAAGACCTTTTTTGTAAGAAATGTTTTATTCATGGGACCTCAAAACGTGTGTTTCCGGTGGACATATGATTAACTACATAAGTAGGTTGCAAAGAAAGTTAAAGGTTTATTTTAGGAAAACAACACATAATGTATGTAAATAATATTGGGTTACTAAATATTTCTGATATATTCTTTGCTATTTTGAATTTTCCGATACTTTATCAAGCATTTTTTAAGCAAAATGTCACCATTCTTTTGTTCCTCACGATGCCATGCAAAGAGTATAGAACTTCAAAGCCAGAATGTATCCTCTTGTACCCACAGCGAAATGTGTAATTAAACCAGTTTTTAAAAGGTTAATTTCGATGAACACGAAGTAGAGAATAGTTTGCGGAAGAGGAAGAAATATAAACGATAATGAATAGAGAATGCAACACATCAGGTTTTATACTATCTTCATTTATACCTATTATGTACATACAGGAATAACTGCGCGACCAGTACTTAATTGTACGTACAAACATTTGAAGCACATCTAGAATTCCACCCACAGGAATAGTTGGCACTGTGTGAACCACTGGGTCTGGTTTACAAATTGCTTGTGCTGACCCCATCTGGACGTGATTCGTGAATGAATGACTCAAAATGAACGCTTCGTGCCTTTGAACTGATAACTTTCAACTCACTTTTATGAACTTGTACTTATAAGTAGCAGTACTACTTTCGGTTCAGATCAGTTCTTGATTGGTTGACTCATTCATCGTTTACAGTTCTGGAACTTGAAGCAAAAGGTTATTTATGAAGACAATTATTAATTTCAAAACTTAATTATTAGTTTCTTGTACATTATCTGTGAAAACTGACTTTTATTATGATGTTCTGTATTGTTGAAGAATATCTTAAGATTTCGTACGATAATCCTTGTGTATCACATATTTGAAAGAAATGGACTAAAAATCTTATATACAGCTAAAGGTTAAATTAGCATACCAAAACAAATACAAATTCAAACTTTAATGTATGTAGTTTTATATTTATTTATATAAAATACTTTCCTCTTTTGAAGAATGTCATGCAGACAAAGTATACCTATACAATTAACACATTTTTTTTTCAAAATTTGAAATGATAAAAGTAAATTATAATTCTTAATTAATAGAAGACTTATCAAATTAATAATAAGAGTAATAAACTTCAAATGAAATGTAAATTACACATATTAATCTTGCAATAAAATTCCAGATTACCTATATTAATATGTTGTATTAAGACTTGCTTAAGTTTTAATACGAAAAACATGTGAATAACCTTAAAGGGTAATATCGTATTGCGCCGATGGTCAGTGTGTCCCCCTGACCCTTTTTCCAAGAAAGTCATTACATTCTTGAGATGCACGATGGGTTTATAATTACCTTCTTAATAGGTATTGCGCTGATGAATGTTTCGGTTTTAAAGTTCATCCGGTTTCTATTACTGTGTTTACTAGACGATGTGTATACCATGTATAGAAAACGGCACCGCAAGCTGCAAGTTACTGAAAATTTGGCGGTTGAAATCTTGATTTACAGGAAAAGGTTTTCGTCAGTGCTTTGCTGTATAACTGAGCTACCAGACCCAATCCTGGGTAAAAGTGCGAGAGAAAGCATTTTTAAGCTAATGTGCCTATGAAACTTGTGAAAATTGTTATAAGAAGTTAAAAATGAATTTTCAACAGCTTTAAAATACCCAGTTATACCCCAAAGTTCATTTAGCTTCGCTAGTTAATTTCGGCACAATTAAAGCTCTATGCATAGATATAATTAAATATTCCTCTGCGTGGTACTGTGGCGTATTAGTATGTATTGTCATGCCAGACACATTATTGCGTCGCATCGGCGACAGCATTGTTGTGGTAATTTAGTATTTCTTTCGGCTTGTATTTGAATTTCCGTCTGGCGTGAAACTCTCCACATCTGGCTGGCGAGCCTAGCCGGAGTTGGAGAGAGGGGGAAAGATGTTAGCGTTACTTTCTTTGTGTGTGAGCGTCAGTGTGAGAGTTGGTGTGTTGCGTGTGTGTGAGGCATCTCCCCTCAATCCTTATTTCCCTGTGAGTGTAATGCAGAGCCACAAATTATTTTATTAACAAACCACAGATAATGTGAATGATGTGAAATTTGTGTAATTTGTTACAAAATCCCACGCCTGCATCGGAATGTGAACATCACTGTCCTGGACCTATTGCAGTGTCTGTGCTACGTACCCTCATGTGCGGTTGCGCTGACAGTACTGCAATGCACATTAAAGTTATTTAAATCGCTTTTACTATCAGTATTTTATATTACTAAAATGAACCATGTTACATGCTTTTTGACCAGTTAAATGGAAACCTTCAGCAAACACCTTAGCAATTATTACAAGTTAACATTCCAGTCTTTACTTCATCTACATGTTAGGTAAGAAAGTGTGGTCTTCCAACCAAGAATTCCGGCCTTAATAGCGCTCAAAACGTTTGGCTAGAAATCACTTCAAATGAAACTACTTTCTCTATTTATTCCTCCATGATTATGCTTAATGTACGACAGTCAGCTGTTTCAGCTCGTTTTTACTTTCTTTACAGCCTATCTAATGGTAGGAAGAGGAAATAGATACTGTATTCCACCCAAAAATTAAAAGAGGATTTTCACTGAAAATACACATTTTGAGCTCCCCGGAGCATTTTGAAAAGAGAGAGAGAGAATAACATAACCAAAAACCAACAAACTTTATATTTAAGCTTTGCATTTTCAAAGGATATGACACGAAGATTTTCACAAAATTTCATCCAATAAAAACTACTCTTTACTTGGAAGAATTTTTGTGAGGTTTTGTTTTCTTAAAAACTGCTCTAAGGATATTTGTTATTAAAATACCAAATGTTTGTGACAACATAACAAATAAACTGTATATCTTGAATTTTCTCGGAATAGACTGTTTCTCCTTACATTTAGTGTGTATTACAAAACTGTATTTAACTGAGAAATCATACGAGATAGGCAAAAACATGCTTTGGGAAAAACTTAAAGCCCATTAAAATACACATCTTCCCCAAAATAACTTTTTACCTAGCGTCAACCGTTTTCGAAGTATTTCATACCTAATACATTTATATGTTCCCAAGTACATTTGACAGAAATAGTTTTGATAATTTGTGACTGTTTATTTTTTTACCTCCATGATCTCAAGACAAACAAAACCGAGTTGTAATAGCTTACTGCTTTGCGTATAAGCATGTAGAAATTATTAATTCCGCTAAAGTTGAAAGCATTTCTAGCTTAACATTTTATTATTTGTGACGAACGCAAAGAAATGAAGGAATCGCATTTCATATGAATACTTGTACCTGTTAAATTCTTGAGAAAGTTATGTGATTGTGATGAATCAGGACGTTCTCGTAGACTGGAATCCGATGATCATATATCTGTATTCTTGTTTGTGTTATTATGTTGTAATTGTTATTTTATAATTATGCCATGCCTGCGGTATTTGTGTCGGAGAGCAATTGTGTCTTGTCAGGGTTGGGTATGGAGAATGTTAAAATAACTTTTAACACATACGCATTCTGTTAACTATTTCACTTACATCTTATATAAAACACATGTAGATATTCACAAATCATTATTACCTTTGTCATGTTAAAATATGTATAACTATCAGACTTTAAATACACAGTTTTAGTGTCTATTTAGAGACGAGCTTATACAAAGCCTTCCTGCTCGAAGTCTAGCAAGCTTCTGTTAGCGTTCTCTTCAACCGTTTTCTTAGCGTACGTATTTGAATTATAGGCATGTATCAATGTACCTGATTGGTGCTACAGTCCAATAACAGTTTATGTTACGTGTGAGTGGGTGTGGGTGTTTTTTACAGACTTCCATTGTCTTAATTATGAATCCAAGATTTGTTAATGCTTACGTAGATACGACTGCATTTCTCGTAATTTTATTACTGGTTGTGTAGCTAACAATGACCTTTCTCTCTAATTTTATACTCTATGTTATAACATTATGTACTCGTTCTCTACCATGTGTATATTATGAATATATGTGTTTGTAACATCCTCTTAATTATTATACGTACATAACATATATAACATTAAAACTTAGAACAAAAATATTAAAGAAAGAAATTATTAATGTGTTGACGCTCAGAAGCTGTGAATTAGATATCTTAAAACATTGAGTTATTATATTAGTTTGTCCTTGGCTAGTACTGTATGTTGCTTCAAATGCGGAGTATTTCTAAACCCTTAGGCAAAAACATTTTGAACCTTTTTAATCTACACTTTTATGCAGTACATTTTTGCCATCCCTTATAGTTTTCAAGTTACTGAAACTCATTAACAGTAAAGATGGCTTTTTATGCTGTCCTAGAAAATTCAAGATATACATTTTATTTGCCATTCTAATATGTGAAACATTTTATGAGCGCTTTCGAGAAAATCATTAGGTATGCTGTAGAGAATGTCTCCTTGATAAGTTAGCATTGATAAGTTGTGGAAGTTAACAGATTCAATAACGCAGTGAGATACTGCCTGCAGCCCGGTGTCCAAATTATAAAGGACAAGCTGAAATAGCTACCTGCTTGTGTAACAATAGCCGACACAAACCCAGTGAAGGGTAAGGATAAAGTCCATATTAGGGGAGGAAGGTATGTATTTGCCATTTTCCAGGAAACAAAATGATGATAATTCTGAGAAACTGATCAACTCAAATGAACACAGAAGAAAGAAATTGTATGAGAATAGTTCTTTACTTCTTTAAAGAATGAAAATATGATGAATATGACCATTTCTTTCTAAAATATGTTGTTAGAAGGAACTTTCCACACACACACACACACATACAGGGAGAGCCAAAAAACTACGAACCGGCTGCTCGGTGTTTTTCCTGTCCGCGTCCTGTTTAGGAAACTATCCATCACTCGCCTTAGTTCACTTGAGAAATGCTGGAAATTTCCTGGCGGATATTTTGTTTTAATTCTTCATATGATGCGTATTGGTTCCATATTTATATTTAAAAATATAGAATTTTATAATGTCATATTTTGACCAAATTCTTAATCCTCGAGTCCCTTAGACATAAGCAGTGAGGAACTACAATATAACAAGATAGGTCTAATTAAGATTATAGATACAAAGAAAAATCCAGATTGTAACACTTGTACGGAATGACACTCTTAAGGAGAGACATTTGTACGGAGCCTTTTCCTCCACCTGGTGAATCAGAACTGGAATGTTGACACTTGCACGGAACGACCACTAATGACTGCTAATAACAGGTTGTGAAATGAAAATTTGTACGTATACTACATACTTTGCATATGTGTAACACCTGGTTTAAATTAAAAAAATATAGTTATAGATACAGAATGCAGAATTTATACAGTGCCAATGAAACGTCTCTTCTTCTTTGGTCAAGTCCACTATATAGTGATGTCCGTTTTAAGGGCTTCCCTTTGGTGGTCTCGCTGAATTCCACACTGCAGGCTTTACCGCGGTCTTACTTAAGCCCGTGCAAGACCTCCCACAAACCAATAAGCACGGCCTGCGTACTTAGCAGTGCTGAAGATTTTGTTTGCACAGGCTGTCAGCCGCAAGGGAAGTTTAATGCAAGTTGTGTGAAATACGCATCCACTCCAAACAACTTATCACCAAGTTTATCGAACTATATAAATCGTTACTATGCCTTTGGAAAATAAAATCTAAGGAATATCACAATAGAAAGATGTGCCTTACCAAAAGATAATACGGAAATTGAATCTTAAATCTCTGTATGAAAACTCAAGTGGTGAAAATCCTTAAGTACAACTCATTCTTTCATGAGGAGATATCTCGAACAGGCTTATTCAAAAAGAAGGAACAGACTTTACATATTTATTTCTAATGACCGACAATAGATGGCGACACGTGCGATACATCACTGAATAGAGAAAAGTTCAAAGTTTTATTTTATGTGTACAAAATTAGCATCATTTGTTACGCGAGGACGACCAGTGCTTTTCCGTTTGCATACGCAACCATCTTCTACGCATTTATTGTATCAATTGTAAATTTTTTATGACGGGGTGGCTCTTTGTTGAACTTGCAACGAAATGCACGCTGCAATGAAGCAATAGATTCACTCCTTGCATAATGCAGTACACAAAACGACTTTTATTGTGGCGTCGCTATTTTCTCGTAAACAAACATAGCGCTGCTATAGGCACTGAATGGAACTAACAGGTGGGGCTTAAAACTTTAAACTTTCCTGTATTCAATAATGTGTCGTATGTGTTGCTATTTATTATCGTTCATTAAAAGTAAATATTTAAAGTCTGTTTCTTCTTTTTGACTAACCCGGTATTTTATTAGTCATGCGTATATCTTATGTATATGGTATTTTAATCAAAATCATTAGGGTAATTTTTGAGAAAACCAAAAATGTGAGTGTGTAGTGTGTTTATGTGGATGCGTGTGTAAGAAAGAGAGAGAGAGTACAGTATAAGTTAAAAACGAAACGCTGGTTAAATGCCAAACTTGGTATTTAAGTTCAGCCTCTTCCAAGGATGCAGCTAAAGACTTTCAAGAAAATCTACCTACCCTAAACTACACTTGCATGCAACATTTTTCAAAAATGTTTATTTTCTCAAATAGGCTTTAATCATTTTTTTACTTTCTCACGTACAGTAAGTAGGGGAAGTATTGCATTCCACCGAAAAATTTGATACCGAGATTTAATCGGAAATACATGTTTTGAGGCGCTCTGAATCCATATAAAGCATTTTTGGAAACATTCCGTGTTATGTGCCTGTGTGTCTGTGCACAGCATAACTCAAAAATGAAAAGTCGGATAAACACAAAATTTGCTATCTTCCGAAGATACGAGACGCAGATTTTCAACAAAATCTCCCCATCCCAAATTAGCCTTTACACCTATTTTTTCTAAAACAAAAATAGCTCTAACGACTTTAATTAAAATACCATACATTAAAAATATTTACATGACAAATAAAAGAATTTTTGGAGAATAGCCTATGAGGTCCTCTTCATTCTGAGAGAGTTTTGTACAATCTTGCATAACTGGTAAACGTTAAGCGATAAACGTAAATGTACTACACAAAAAATGTGGATCTCTTTAAAACATACAATTTATTTAAGGTAAGATTTTTGTGCCATAAGCCGTTTCTAAGACACGTTATTAAAGGTTTGAATTTTTCATTTCTTGGTCATTCTCTTAAAGTCCTTTCAACATTCACTGTTTTTCGCGATTACCAGGAATCAGTATGGAATTTTAAGGCCAGCATATAGCGTTCAGTTCTTTAACATTTGACTATCGCTGCTCTCTTTACTATCTATAACGAAATGTGTAATGTAGCTACTTCTGCAAAGGTTTATTCGGATTAAAATGCAGTGGATAGAAAAATAAGCTTCAGTAAGAATAATTTGTGTACCCACAAATAAACGATAGAGGGTAGAGAATGTCACGTGAATATATCACATATTTTTTTTAAATGCCATATGTTTAAGATATTTTATGACAAATTAAATGGGTATCTTGAATTTTCTGGTAATAGTATCTGAAATCCTCTTTATTATATCGTCCTTAATTCGTAAACTGTAAGAGGGAGACAAAATCTTACTACAAAAAAAATAAGTTCCCGTTAAAGTACATAATTTGTTAATTATTTTCTTTATTAGTTTTATTTGTGTATTTATTTATTTTTTGACTTAACCATTTCCGAGATATGCCCTATTGGTTTGAATTCTCAAATGAAAGTCATTAGTTTTTTTCTCGTATTCTTGCAAAGAGCACGGAACGTCAAAGCCATCGCATAGTGACACGTCTTTAAAAATGTTACTGTTGCTTTTACCTACCGTATCTTACAACGAAATGTGCAAATTGAATTGAAATGTTATCCGAATTAACAAGAAGTAGCTAGAATAATAAGCTTTTGTAAGAATAGTTTGTGGATGAGCGAGTAGAGAAAGTCATGTGAATGTGACAATATATTTTTTTTAATTCAGGGAGGCATCGAAACGTATATTTCTGATCAAATAGCGATATCAATACAATAGTTCCTCTACATTAGAAGCTTATGTATGATACTTGCTTTAATTATTAATCTTAGTTTATTTTTGAAGGACCGTGTGATCCTTTTAAATAGTTTAACATAGCACAAATACTGTGGAGCTGGTATATAAAATACAGTAGGCCTAGTTAACATTTACTTTTATTATAAAAAAAATACCCGTTTTACAAATTTTCGCAGTCGACACAATGTTTATATATTCACTACTGCAATAGAATGAGAATAACTTTCGGAAAATCCTCACTGGTCATCTCATTCCTCGAGGGAGCGACCTCTGGCGCTGCAGACGTTTGGGCATGCGTCACAGCCATGAATTATGGCAGCAAAATGAACAAGTATAATGAGCTCCGAATGCGGGTGAGAATTTGTGCCAAGACGAATGATGGAAAACCCGTTATGGGCTATTTTCCTACTGTCCTGCAGCGGGATGGGTGCTTCCTCCGGCGTGTAAGAAGGTTGAGGAGGGAGGAGGAGAGTCACGTGACTACATGACGTGCCGCCGCTCTTCCGTGACGCGGCTTACTTGACTCGGTCAAGTTTGTTGCTTGTA
The DNA here is from genome assembly GCA_030765065.1 of Deroplatys truncata. Classification (NCBI taxonomy): domain Eukaryota; kingdom Metazoa; phylum Arthropoda; class Insecta; order Mantodea; family Mantidae; genus Deroplatys; species Deroplatys truncata. The sequence continues at coordinate 69,106,075 of CM060986.1, forward strand.
GTCAGACGGCTTGCTGGCCGTTCTGCAGTGCACCATACAAATATTACGTTCCGCAAGAGTTCAAAGAACCAGGTTGAAGCGGCACGATCCACAACGTGTTCACGTCAAGTAGGCCCACACATGTGCTTTAATTGTGTAGGAAACAAGGTTGGTGCTACTGCCAAAATGTTCTGAACCTCTTACATCAACTTTCTAAAGTAACATATTTTATATTTTGGCGAGAGAATACCTTTAATCAGTGTTGCGATGCATTTGTATACTTAACCACTCATAAAATGCAGGGCGATTTCAAATAAGCGTGTTTTGTGAAGCATGTTGGCATTGTTTTCATTAGAAACAATACAAACAAGATGGACCTCGTGTGGACGAAAATTGTGGTGTTAGTATTGCTAGGGGTCATCAGGCTCTTCTTTGGTCTGATACCTTTAAGGATCACCAATAAACTGAAGCTATGGGGTGAATCTGGACTGTCTCCTCAGCTTATACAGCAAAGACACTTTCGAATCGACATGGCAATCTCATTATGTTTATGTTTTGGTGGTGGTGTCCTGCTCGCCACATGTTTCATTCACATGTTACCAGAAGTTCGCGAATCACTGGATGTGGTAAAACACAGTGACACTTTCACAACCCTCGTAGCTCGCGATTCTACTTTCCCTTTGGCAGAGTTCCTCATCTGTTGCGGATTCTTTCTTGTCTACATCATCGAAGAAGTCGCACATCGTTTATTCGTGCATTCATCCTCCAGTAAAAACCAGCCTTCCGACAGTAAGAGACCGCTGTCCTCAAACAAGGTGGATCATCTGATGATGAACGACGACAAGCTGACAGTGGCTGTTGTAGGAACAGAAAGGTTCAGTTTCCGTGGAGAAGATCTAAATGATGTCCTTGCCCCGGTTTCCATCTCCTCAAGGACCATGCCTAAATCGAGTGGAAGTAAGATAGCTCCAGCGAGTTCACAGACACACCTCATCTCTCCCTCGTTATCACTGGAGCAAGGTAGCAACAACAATAGAACTATTAAAGTAGTGGACGGCCTTGCAACGGCGGTGTCACAACCATTAAATTGCCACCCATGTAACAATGACAGGAAGGCTGCAGCTGGAGAGGTACCGCCTCATCATCACCACGGAGGATTCGCCCTAGATAGTCTCAAAGAAGGTTCATTAGTTGGAAACCTCCGCAGCTTCCTGGTAGTGCTAGCTCTGTCATTCCATTCTGTGTTTGAAGGCCTTGCGATAGGACTTCAGCAGACAAACCGCGACGTATGGTACCTGTTCACAGCTGTTTCCATTCATGCTTGTGCCATCCTGTTCTGCATTGGTCTCGAACTGGTGACCTCCGGAGTAAAACTGTTTAACTTTATTCTGTATATAGTGACTCTGGCAATAGTGTCGCCGTTGGGAGTGACAGTTGGCATTATTGTGGCACATTCTCCATTGTCCACGGAGGAAGAGTCTTCGGTCCAACAGATGCTTGTGGTGGCGGTGCTTCAGGGCATTGCTGGTGGTACCATTCTTTATATAACGTTCTTCGAAGTCTTGGATCGGGAGAAGAGGAAAGAGACTGGATGTGGAATTGTCCGCATCATCTTCATCTTGGCGGGCTTCTTTGTTATGGTGGCGCTCCAAGCAATAGGTCAGTACAACCTTCTATTCAGATATACATCACAGACAATTCGGGTGCACGTGGCAATATTTGATGAAAAACAGTTCTTTTGTTTACATTGCATTCTTTTCCTTTCTCTTTACCAAAGTAGGACATATCTGGCATAACATTAAATTTCAGGCGCGTTCTTTGTAAATGCTGTTCATCCAGACAGTATAAAGCAACAGAAGGTAACCCCACTCTGAATTGTTAAGAGAAGGCGTTTATTGAAAATTTAAGGTTATTGCCACGAAATTTTATGAACACACACAACAATATGAAGAAGTAAAGTGTAACCATTTTGCACAATGCATCTTTTTTGTGCATTTTTGTTTTTTCACTTCTAAAAACTCAATGTTATGATCAGGGCTAGGTTTTTTTGTGTTTATTTTCAAAGAATCTCGTGAAAAATATATAAAATGTCGTATTATAGTTTAAAATACAATTTTTAATGTCACAGGCAATAGCTGCTATTGTCGCAGCTGTGCATTAATTTCCAAGTGAATTCTCATTCCTTTACAGCCAACATTTTCAAAACGAATGCATGTTTTTAAAAATCCCATGCTATCCCATGCCTTTATCGTAAAAATAAAGATTTTCGCAGAAACACTTAATTTTCGCGAAACTTCACGACGAAATTATAGCCCTGTATCGTCACATTTGTCATAAATCGTAAATGTACTTCTTGCTGCATCTCTATTATATTTCGCGTTTATTGTTAATAACAAGCAAACAAAAAACGGTCATGAACAATCTAATAAAATTTCCTGAAACCGTAATTCTCACTGAACTCAAAACAGATCAATGTAGAAACTGTCGCGGGCTATTTTTACTTTGTCTGTCACCTGTTAATGTTCAAATTTCACAGGAAAAACACACTTTATGTACAAAGAACCAACGTACAAGGCATGTGTGTGTGTGCACGCGTGAGTCAGAGAAAAACAGCATTATTAGGAAATGAAAATTTATATAAATACCAAAGTTAGTACCTTAGTTCATCAGCTTTCAAGAATACGGCATGGAAGATTCTCGGCTACCTTTAATTTTCTCAAAGCAATTCGTCTAACGACTTTTATTAAAAAGTCATATGTTTACATATTTACATGATTAATAAAATGCATATCCTATTCAATTTTCTTTGCAAAATATGTGAAGCACACTTCATACTGAATGAATATGTATAATCTTGTTTACCAGAAAATCACAAGAGATAGACAAAAAAAAAAGATATTTATTAAACAAAAAATCTGATGTGTTACAATCCCATGACTTTCTCTACCCTCTTATCATTTGTAGATGCGTATAAAGCTATCTTACTAAAGCTTATTTATCTACTTCATTTTAATCTAGATAAACAATTGCAGAAATAACTACATTACACATTTCGTTATAGATACAAAAGAAACAGCAATATAAAATGTTTATGAACTGGACGTTATTTTCTGGCATTGAAATTCCATGCTGTTTCCATGCAATGGCGAAAAGCAACTGAAACAGGACTGAAAAGAATAACAAAGTATTGAACAATTAGGACCAATAACGAATATCTTGGAAATGGATTATGCCACAAAAAATGTATTTGAAGTTAACTGTGTATTTTAAAGAGATCTACATTTTTGTGTAGTACGTCTATCGATTAATGTTTAGTAGTTATACAAGATTATTCAAAACTCCTTCCGAATGAAGAGACTTCACAGGTTATTCTTAGAAAATTCAAGATGTACATTTTATTTTTCATGCGAATATCTTTAATATATGATATTTTAATTAAAATAGTAAGAGGCATTTTTTAAAGAAATATATATATATATATATATATATATATATATAAAATTTCGAAAAATCTTCCATGTAAAGATTTTCACATCCTTGGTGTGGGGATTTTCTTGAAAATCTTCGTATCGCATCTTTGAAAGCAGGAGTGTCATTTAGGGGGAGCAGGAGGATCAATTTCCCCCCTTAGTTATGAGAAATACTTAGGCTATTGGGTATTATTCTACCAAAAAAGATTACAATAACTGTGCTTTTAATACAAATATCTCACATTTGATAAATAAAAAATAATTTTATTTTAGGCTAAATGTGTCATTAAAATTCACATGAAAATTCAGGCAACTGCTTCAGGCACTCTTGCCCACCCCCCCCCCCCAAGCAGAAACTGAAATGATGCTCCTGTTCGGAAGATGCTAAACTTACATACCGTGTTTGGTGTTTATCCACGTGTTCACAGACGTGGATCATTTTTTAAAAGCATATTTTTTTGGATTCAGAGGAACTCAAAATATGTGTTTCTAATGAAATCTCGGAATAAATTTTCTGGTAGAGTATATTACATATATTTACTATATACGTGGAAAAGAAAGTAAAAATAGTCTCAGTGCAGTACACAATTTGTTTTTCCTTTCTTTCGTAGCATTCGCTGTTTTGTAAATATTTTATGTTATGTTGCATGCTTACACCTTATTAAGTACGTTATCTGACGGATATGCTCAAAATGTTGCGATCTTGTTAAGAACTTAACCAAATATGTACTTGTTTCTTAATTTGAAACTTTTCCTACGAAAAAATTATTTCGTCCTAAGAAACAAGACTTCTGAGAAATTAATTATCTGTCTCTCTCTCTGTCTCTCTGTCTCATCAATGCAATAGACAGATAACCATTTTGGGTCAGATAACATTTTCAGAGCTTTTTTAATCAAAACTATTCATTTCTCGCCCAAATTACTATCGAAAATTGTTTGTAGACGTATTATTTAGTGAGGCAGCATTTTTAACACTTAAATGATTTTCAATCAAATTATATAATATAAAATATAATAACAGCCCGCCTAAAAGCAATGTGTGTATGTAACAATATATATAAAAGTGTATATTGCAGTCATTGTATATGTTTAATAATGTTATCTGAATGTATTACGTAATTTAATAATGTAGGAGCTGTGAGAGCCAAACATAAATATATAATATTTAAAGAAACAGTAAACAATTACAAAGTTAATATTTTTTAAACATTTTGGGGCAAAGGCCACCGGAAAGTACATTTTGGGGCGAAGGCTACCAGAAACTTTTTACTATACGTGCGGTTACAACGAATTTCAAGTTCGGCTCCCCAACATAAGAACTACAATACAACTCCTACTTCAAATTGGCTTTCCATACGTGAAGAAACTAACCTACTTCATTAGATACCGGAATAATTCTTTGATTGGAAACTTGTTAGACAAGGCAACATATATAATGAAACATTGGAAATCCTAAATGTGGGAAAATTAAAAGCGAAGGATCACTGAAACTTTACAAAAAATATTTTTTACGGTAGAGTCAAATGCAAATTGCTTCAGGGTGTGTTGTGGACAAAGGAATGATGTGTTAAAATAGGTCGCATGCTTTCGTGTCCATCACTCACTGCAGTTCATCAATCATATTTACATTTTCTCAGGAAGGTACGATATGCTAAAAAGTTACTTTAACGCGCAAGTGGCCTGCAAGAAGCTCATTTCCTTCACCATATGCTTCTCCTCTTTGCCTAAATGCACAGCTGAGAGTGAAATTAAAATTTTTACTCCGATTCTGTTTCTCCGACTTCAGCTAAATTTCTACTTTATCTAAGCATATGATATTTTACATCCATAGACCTTCTCTAACTACTATCGTTTATTTTTTATTTTTATATCTCCTCTACAAACTATTTTTACGGAAGCTCATTTTTCTATCTTGCAGAAATAGTCTAATAAAACATTTATTTGTAGGTAGGGGATACATAAGGCTGAAAAAAAATCTTTAAAGACTGCTGGCTTTGAAATTCCATAATTTTTGCATAACATCATGAGTAATCAAAGAAGGTAACTTCTAATATTTAAAACTATGTAAAGTAGTTTGAAAGTTCAAGCCAAAAACAGCGAAAATCTCAGACATTGTTAACGCCATAAATGTGTGTTTTAACAAATTCTTGATTTTTTGTGCACTAATATTTTGTCTGTCTCTTACCAATCACAAATTATACACATATGGTTCTTGAATCAAGGTCGTTACGCAGTTTTTTTAGAAAATAAAAAATAAACAAAAATTCGTCATGTAAAGCATAGTTTATAGCTAGAGGATTTTCTTGAAAATCTTAATGTCATATCTTTGGAAAATGCTGAAATCAACATCAAATTTGATATCTATCTTTTTGGAACTAGAGTTGGGAGCTCACACGAAGGCGGGTCGGGAAGCCACTGCGCAGAGAAAGAGAGAGACAGATGGTACCTACACTATCTCTTTCATTCTCGCTCCATGCGCTGGCAGGTCACGTGATTCAGGGGAATGCTATTGCGCAACCCGCCTTAGTTGTGCTCCCTTCTCTAACAGATCTGAAAACGTTTAATTTCCTTGAAATCAATACTTGCTGCACCTATACTATGTAAGTGGTAGGGAAAGAGAAATTCATATTTCATCTTATTCTTATTTGCTCGTTTGCACCTTTTCTCCACTTGTTTTATTTACATGTGTTACTAACTCGTGACTTCAGCGTTCTTATGTTGTTCTTTCACAGGTTTATTCAAACTTCATAAATGATTGCCAATTAAATCCTCTCTGAATAAATTTATCACAGCTCAGTAAAGAATTATAGTTTCATTTTATAACCCTTAGCAGTTCTCACTCGCCCTCCACACCACTAAAGAGGATAAATAATTCTAAGCTTACGACAACCTGCACGCAGCCTTCCTAATTGTTTACAGAGATAATTCATACCATTTCCTTTTACATTTCACTTTGTCTTAGCATTTACTGTTGACTTCTATATTATTACAAATTTATCTCCAATATTAGAATGTTCTACATCCACAGGAGGCCAGAAAGATATGTTTCAGTGGTGATAATGGAAGTACACAACTTTATTTTCTCTACCACGTACCTAGTAGGCATATAAGTTATTGCATTCCATCCTAAAATCTATATCGAGATTTCGCCGAAAATCATGTTTTGAGGTCCCTGAATAAAATAAGCATTTTTAGAAAAATGTCGATGTGTGTGTCTGTGAACAGCATAACTCAAAAACGGTAAGTTGGATAACTATCAAACTTGGTATTTAAGTTCGTTAACTTCCAAAGATGCGACACGAATATTTCGAAGAAAATCCCCCATCCCCAGCTACACATTGAACATTTTTCGAAATTTTTTATTTTTCTAAAAATCGCTTTAACGATTTTGATTAAAATAGCATATATTAAAGATATTTACATGACAAATAAAATGTGAATTTTCTGGGAATAATCTGTGAAGTTCTCTTCATTCGGAAGGAACAATGTGTAATCTTGTGTAACTGGTAAACAAGACAACATGGATAGTCAAATGTTTAAGAACTGGGCGCTGTATGCTGGCCTTAAAATTCCATACTGTTTCCATGCAATCAACAACTAAATATTGAAAGGACTTCTAAGAGAATGAACAAAAAACTGCACAATTGGAACCTTTAATAACAGATATCTCAGAAACGGCTTATACTCCAAAAAATTATTTTAATAAAATGGGTATTTTCAAGGGATCTACATTCTTTGTGTAGTACGTTTTCGTCTGTCGCTTAACATTTACCAGTTATATAAGATTTTTCCACATGAAGTGAACTTCACAAACCATCCCCAGAAAATTCAATATATACATTTCATTTAACATGTAAATATATCTTTTATATAGTATTTTAATCAAAATTGGTAGAGCCATTTTTTAGAAAATCAAAATTTTCGAAAAGTGTTCCTTGTAAAGGGTAGTAAGGTTGAGAGATTTTGTTGGAAATCTTTGTATGGCGTCTTGGAGGGTACTGGTATTTATCCGACTTTTCGTTTTTTGAGTTATGCTCTTCACAGACGACACACACGGACATGTTTTCAAAAATGCTTTGTTTGGATTCAGGGCGCCTCAAAAAATGTATTTCCGGTGAAATCTTGGTATTGAATTTTTGGTTGAAATGCAATACTTCCACTACTTATTATACGCAGTAGAGAAAGTAAAATCGGATTTAATATATTCACTTGGCTTTCTCCACCAATCACAGATTTTCACCTACTTCTATTTTATACTATTCATACTATCCACGTTACGTTATTAACGATATATATTTACCAAGGAATGATTTCAAATTAAACAACGTGCGGAAAAAATATTCAAAGGTTTTATTCGTGGTATCAAGCTCTTGCAATGAACCTAAAAGAAAGGGGGGATAACGATCGCAAACGTTCAAGCATGTTTTTAGATGACGCTTGGGTAAGGCCTAAACTTAGAACACTGAATATTTCGAAAGCAGCCAACACTCGGAAAATTTGGCACAAATTGTGTATCTTATGACCTCTACATTTCTTCCAGGAGTACGTTTTTGTCTGCGGAAAGATGTTAGTTATGCAAAGTTATACAAAAGTCAATCAAATGACTGTTCACAGAAAATTTGAGATATACATTTTATTAACATGAAAATCCCTTAAATTACATGCTGTTTTAGTCAACAATTTTAAAGCCAGTTTTGATAAAATAAAAATAACGAAACTTTTTTCATGCAAAGGGTAGTTTGGTGTGGGGGGGGGGAGAAGTTCTTGAAAACCTTCGTGTCACATCTTGGAAACATACTGAACTAATACAAAGTTTAGTGTTTATGAGACCTTTCGTTTTTGAGTACACTGTTCACAAACACCCACACACAGTAAGACAGACACACACACATAAGGAACCTTTTATAAACATCTTTTTTCGGGTAGTTCAGCAGACCTTAAAGCATGCGAAATATTAAAATAGAATTTTTGTGGTGGAACACAATACTTTCTGTCTGCAGTAGGTATGCTGTAGAGAAAAAAAAAGTTTGTTTTTATCTCCTCTATCACGCCTGAATGTTCAATTTTTTGACACCCGTATAACGTTTAGCATGGACGTTACTTATTTTGCGACACATTTATTTTATTATTGGGGATTATAAATGTATTACTCTGTAGATATATTTTGTGTATCTATACTAGAATCTTATCATAATCTTTATTTATTGTAAAAATAATCATTAAACACAAATATTCTGCTGAGGAAAGATGCAATGTAAATTCCAGTTACCAGTGGGCAGTCTTCGCAAGTAGTGTTTATTTGACTGTGAGATCTGGCCGCAATAAACTCCAGGTAAACAACCCCGTATATGTAAGTACACTTCTATGTGCATGCACTTTACAGATCACGTGCATTAGAAATAAATCCGAAGTTCCTAAGCAAAGCTGAAGGGCACCTTTGCGTGGGTAGTTTGCTCTTAACTTCTGGTGTACAGATACTACGAAAAGCTCATCTCCCTCTCCCTTTCCCTTTCCACTTGAAATCTCTTTACCACATCCTTGTTTGAAAGTTATAAACGGAAATTTCCATATTAGGGAGCGTTAAAGTTGAAAGTGGTTAGTATAACTGTATTTTGAGAATTCAGGTTACTGGTGCAAGTAATTCATTTACCGAAACGCACATAAATAGGTTTATAAGAGCGTCAAGCATAATGTCACTTTCACGTGTGTATAGTACGTTTTATTATTCTCATTCAGCTATCTCTTCCTCTCTGGTGGTGTACGTTCTCGTATCTAAAATATATACATCAGAAATTGTAATATTTAACCGTTAGCAGAACTAACTCCTTGATACAGGATTATTGCACCACGATGAGGCGCCAATTTGAAACAGTAACCGTTATCGTCATATTTGATGTCATTTACTTTAGCTGCTTTGTTGTTGATTCTGTTGTCTCGGGCACCAGCAATATGAGATCTTTCTCTCACGGTATGCATGGATGTATTGTGAAAAGACAACACCAGTTTAAATTGACTGAGAGGTTTTAATTTGATCTAATACTTGAGGTATTGAATCGAGCTGTCGACCGTTTGACGATAAAGAATGAAACTGATTATGAATTGTAGCACTCGAAATTTTAATCTGTTAACTTCTGCAGTATAAATTTTACACTTTGAAATAACTGTTTCTGCAATAACAGAAACTAGTAGCGTAACTTGCCGTGAGTCGCTAAAATGCCTATCGGCGAGACCTTTCGCAATAGCCGCGAAATCTTACCCGTGCGCGTCACCAAGCGCTTCAAATATCACACGAGCAGTAAGTACCGAAGACGCTACAGAGAGTAACTCTCTGATCTAAAATTGCACGCCTTTATTACTTATAACTCCGCCTATTTCATTAATCCCCACCAACGTTATTTTTCAATTCAGGCAATGCTTAAATCCGAAGTGTGCCTTTTAACTTTGTTACTATGAGGCTTGTCTAAAATCGCGGAAGTACTTTTCACCTCTCTTTTTCGGAATTCTGGCCTACGTGACTGTATACATACTGAGCTTATAACCTAATTGAATTCGCAGAATCGTTCAGTTACTTCGGCTGATGCTAATGATTTTCGCTAATCTGATTCTAATTACCTTCGTCTTTCCGGATAAACATTTCAACTCAAGCTTATTACATTATACATTGATTTAATATAGGAAAACTATTTATTGCAATCATTTCTCTATTTTACTATCATTTCTTTATTTAATTGTTTATATATTCCTATCAGTAATTACGGTATCACCCTAAAAATGTACAAAACCTAAAGCATTTTAAAAACTCTTCTAATCGACATTAACGTTTACAGAAATGATTTCATTACACATTTCGTTATCGGTACAAGAAGGATACAGGAGGCAGAAGCACAGTCAAATATTTTAAAATCGGCTCCCTATGTGCTGGCTTTATAATTGCATCTTTTGCACCACCACCACGAGATACCAAAAAATGGTAACTTAGCACTTTAAAAAGGTATAAAACGAATGTGTATGTGTGTGTTTTTAGCATATCTGGATTTTTCCTGCAGTAAGACTTTGTCTATTTCTTATAGTTTGCCTCTGTTCAAAATAAAGTTAAAATCTTAATTTCAAAGACGACTTTATAGAAAATTCAAGATATACGTTTTAATGCTCATGTTCAACTTACTATGGCATTTTAATCAAAATCATTAGAATAATTTTTCAGAAAATCAAAAATAGCGAAAATTTTCCATATAGAGAGTAGTTGGGTGTGGAAATTGTTTTTTGGAAAAGTGTCGCAGTCTTGGAAGATGATGAACGTATCTATCAAGTTTTATATTTATCCAACATTTCGTTTTTGAATTATGCTTTACTCTCACATGCACAGTTCTTTTTACAAAAATGCTATTTTATATATTTAGGGGATATCAAAGCATGCATTTCTGGTGTAATTAGGATATCGATATCTGTAATTTTTTCTGGTGGCTAATTTCTTTAAGTTCTTTTTTCAAATCCATAACGGGTTAATTTCTTTTAGATAAACAGTTGAAAAACACGCGACTTCTTCCTTTCACTACTCACACACAAAGTGACGCTGACTATATTTTTCCCTCTCCAACCCTGTCTAGCCAAGGTTGGCGTCATACCGAACGGGATTCAAACACATCCTTCTCTCTCTCTCTCTCTCTCTCTCTCTCTCTCTCTCTCTCTCTCTCTCTCTCTCTCTCTCTGGCGTGGTCAGCGCCAAAGGAGGAAGCGTTATGACGAAAAAAATAATCAGTGACCCAATAATGCTGTCGACAATGCGACACAATAATGCGTCTGGTATGCCAATGCTTACTGATACGCCATATCTCCATGAGTGGCGGCATTACCTAATTCTAATGCTTAAATGTAATCCATCAGCTGCTGTAGATTTAAAGTGTTGAAAATACGGTAAAAGGTGTATTAACCTATCACCAATGGTGCCATTAAAATTGGTCTTTTATTGGGGTGAAGATTTGTTTACACATGTGCTTAAACTAATTAAGAATGCAATATAAAGAACCTGAAGTGCAAATCCCGGAACTTCGAATCTTTGCTATGGAATGCAAGTGATCGGATCCCTTAAACAATAGCTCACATTTCCTTGGGAATTGCCCATATTTCAATAAGTACAGTTAACAACATTGCCAGACGTCGTTAAATCTGGTTTTAGGAAAAGGACTCTTTCGATTCTTACAATAATAATCCTTAGGGAGAGAGAAACGAGGTGGTGGTAAATAAATAAATTCACCTTCTTTCTCGCACATAACACGCTTCACAGCCAGAGTATTTTGTCAAAATGTAACACCTATCTACGTAAATCTATGTTTAACTATGCATCTGATGGACAGGCAAAAGGGATTTTAATAAGTAAACTATAAAGTTAGGAGCGCACCAAGGAATGGTAAAGAAGGAAGCTGGACGCGGCTGCGACCTTGCAATGTTCTCTGTAAACAAATATGATGTACAGTTCTACTTCAAATAGACAGGATTAAGGAGTATTATTAGATGGGGAAAAAAGTAATTTAGCTATTGATAGTGTACAATAAAGTTACGTCATTATTTAATTAAGATACTAATGTACGGAAATCTGAGTTACTTTGCCTTTTTCTTTTGCATCGAAAGCCGCATATTTTTAAAGCGATATCCACTCTTATTAACGTATGACATAGATCCCCGAAAAATTATGACCCGTAGTAGTGGAGGCTGAAGTCCACTTTTCTTATCGCTCCTTTCTAATAATGCCACATGTTCTTTGTATCTCATTGAATTGCAGTGATGTTTAACATTGTGTTTTAAACGTCCTATGTACCCTAATGTTAACATTCGATAGTTTCGCCATTTGTGCTGGTGTTCCCTGCCAACTTCTCCACAAATGATGGTAATAATTATGATAATGAACTCTTCTTTACTTTAGACATATTGCTACAATGCAGCGAATAAATGGAACAGCCCCAACGAAACCGTCAGTTGGGGAGGGGGGGAGAGTCCGTCAGAGTACTGATGTCACCTATACTCCGTGTGGTAATACAATGTTTACTTACTAAAACCCCTGCCTGTGGTGGATTCATGCCAGGTATCCATTTTGTCTTAATTCTGTTAGACATGGGAGAGAAAACGACCACTTGAGATTTGTGTGGCAAAAGGAGATGAGTTACTTGGTCAAACTGTACACCTGATCAAGCGACAATAGATCCGAAGGCAATTCATAGAAGTGGAAAGGTTGAGAGAAAGAAAGGTTTCCATACATCTACGTGCATTTGGGACAGACGTGCTGAATTACCTGTATTATCGCCTCTAAAACCCCCAAAATAAAAATGTGTCCTTGAATAGCGATATAAATGAAAAAATAACTCAACAACCGAGCGGGGTGGCTCAGGTGGTAACGTCTGTGGCCCGCATTCGGGAGGTCCCAAGTTCAAATCCCGTAGGCCGACCAATCTGACTGAGATATTTACATGGTTACGCTTAGCCGTCAAGGTAAATACCGGATTAGATATTTAATACCACGACCCAAAATTCCACCTTAAGTTTAAAACAATAGTAAAAATGAAAAACAGGAGGTAATAGCGAATGTTGTGCCATCTATCCACAGACAATGAAAGCAGGTAGACTGGACGGCCACCTAATGCCATCTGCACGCCACGAAACAGAAGATCCAGTTGCTATGCACTGAGGTCTCTGTGGACACGTGACGAAGCAAGATGGTATGGTTCAGCGGTTCCCAAAGTTCTTGCACACACGACCCCCTTTCAATAATGTAATTATTGGTGACCCCTCCATTCACTTCGCTGCTTAATCATAAATGTGCGAAGTTAAATGTTAAATTAATTGATCTTTGTTCAGACCAAAGTTTAAAACTGACTTTCCAGAAGGAAGACGTGTATCAGTTCCGGCTAGCAAGAAGAACAGAATACCCTGGTGTCTGCCACACTAACGTGCTCATTCTATTCTACACCTCATATCTCTGCGAAATTGGATTTTCGTCAATGCTGAACATCAAGACTAAATCTAGGAATAGATAATGTGTGCAACTAATATACAGCCAGACATTGAACGATTAATTAATAGCAAACAGGCTCATACTTATCACTAATCATCCTGATGTGCAGTGTAATAATTAATGAATATTGTACATGTGCATTTACTGTGAAATTGTAGTATTAATATGCTTCTTAAATAAAAACACGATTCTGTTTAAATGTAATATGTGACTAAATTCAATTTTCCCCATCGTTATAATAATAATTAACAATAAGAATGGTTTATTAATAATTCCAAATATCGACCCATCCCCCCAGATAGAATACCACGGCCCCTTTGAGGGTCGCGACCCACAGTTTGGGAACCACTGTTACAAGGAAGCCGGGGTCGATGGTTGGCAACGCAGTCCAAACAGCAACTAGTCGGCTGGGACAATGCACTGAATATTTATTAAATTCTTGCCGTTTGTATACGTTACCTATAGGAACTGAATGTTTGGTGACATACACTATGTGATCAAAAGTATCCGGACACCCCACAAACATACGTTTTTCATCTTAGGTGCATTGTGCAGCAATCTACTGCCTGGTACTCATCTGCGACTTCAGTAGTCATTAGACATCGTGAAACGACGTCCTCATATTGGCACAGAACAAGAATGTCCGTTACTGCTTCCCTCCACTACAGAGACAGCTCCAGGCCATCGGCAGATGGAGTGAAAAGTGGAGAATGGCCATTAGCCCGCAGAAGAGCTCAGCCCTTCTGCTCGCTAAGGTTCATGGCAGGCGGCCCGAGAGATCCCTGCGGTTGAGGCGGAGAAGGATCCCTTGGGTCCGATCCGCCAAATACCTAGGGGTTCTGCTCGACCGCGGCCTCACATTCACTCCTCATGTCAAGGCTAAGGCCAGCCTAGGTCACGCCGCCCTTCGGCAGTTGTACCCCATCTTCCACTCTACAATGCCTACCCACCTTAAACTGTGCCTGTATCGGGCGATCATCCCGCTACTAATTCTGTACGGCTGCGAGGTCTTGGGCTCGGTGGCTCTGTCCACTATGCGCAGACTCCAGACCGTGCAGAACAGGGCACTAAGGATGATCTACGGCACAGATCGCAGATTCCCGTCACACATCCTTCACTCCCAATCAGGACTCCCTTACATTGTGGATGTTGTACGAGAAGGAGCTCGTACAATTTACACAAAGCTTGCACCTCACCCCAACCGACTGGTTAATGTGCTTGGCCAATACGACCAACGCCAACCGAGGCGACGTAGAAGCTACCGCCTCCCCAAGGATGCCCTTGGTCCATAACTGCCACTTCATCCTATCTACCATACGCACCCCAAGTAAAGCAGCATTGAGACGGGCCACGGCTGGTTGGGTGACCACTCAGCCGCACCACTCAACTGCTTTCCTTGGTACCCTCACACCAAAATACCCATTCCCATCGGCCCCCGCTAGAAGGCACTGCTTAACTGACGGTCCAGCAAGCGGCCGCCAAGTTAAGCAGCATCGAGCTCGGTCACCGTCTGGTCGCTTTTCCGCCCAGGCGGTATCACCGACCCGAGCCAATAGCAACACAAGGGGCCAGCAACCGCCATCATCATGTAGACATGGACAAAACGCTTGCTATTAGACCAATCTATATCACCGCACGGGTAAATCCGTATCTAAACGGATAGGAACCGTGGCGATTAACCTTCCGCCCGAGTAAACTCGGGCGACCTGTTCTTGCTCCTGGCTCCTGGCTCCTGGATCGTCAAGTAAAGCAGTGCCATCTAGCGGGGAGCCGGAAGGAATGGGTATGTGGCGATTAAGTACCAAGGAAAGCAGTTGGGAAGGCGGTAGCTTTTTCGTCGTCTCGGTTGCGATGGCCGTATTGACCAAGAACATTAACCACCCGGTTGGGATGGGGTGCAAGCTTAGTGTAAATTATACGAGCTCTCTCTCGTACAACATCCACTATGTATGGGAGACCTGCTTGGGTATGGAGTATGTGTGATGGAAATATGCGGTCTGTGCTGTAGATCATCCGAAGTGCCCGGCTCTGCACGACCTGCAGTCTGCGGATAGTAGACGGAGCCACCGAGCCCCAGACCTCGCAGCCGTACAGAATCAGCGGCGAAATGATCGCCCGATACAGGCGCAGTTTAAGGTAGCTAGGCATGGTGGAGCGGAATGCTGGATACAACTGCCGAAGCGCAGCGTGACCTAGACTGACCTTAGCCTTGACATGGGGAGTGAATGTGAGGCCGCGGTCGAGCAGAACCCCGAGGTACTTGGCGGAGTGTACCCAGGGGATCCTTCTCCGCCTCAACCTCAGGGACCTTTCCGGCCGCCAGCGACGAACCTTAGCGATCAGTAGGACTGAGCTCTTCTGCGGGCTAATGGCCATTCTCCACTTTTCACTCCATCTGCCAATGGCCTGGAGCTGTCTCTGTAGTGGAGGGAAGCAGTAACGGACATTCTTGTTTTGTGCCATTATGAGGACGTTGTCGGCATATTGGCACGTAATAGTACTGTGTTCCATGGGGAAGTCAGACATGTAGGCAGCGAAGAGTAACGACGATAGTACACTGCCTTCCGGTACCCCGGCGCTATGTGTCTAACTGAGGATAGCCGACCCTCCACCCGCACCCTGAAAGGAAGCTGCCAATCAGGATGAGGTTGCCCTCCCTTTCATGCGGCTATTCTTATATAGTCGTTTTTTGGTGACTTTTGAAAGGAACTGCTGCCAACGTGAATCATTCGAGTTTTAGAAGCGCAGATCCTTCGGCTACGCCTTGAGGCTGAGGGCCCCAATCGTTTTTTCAGCTATGTTTGGATTTCAAATGTTGGCAGCGAAAGACAACGCACCAACGTTCCCATGATGCCACGGGTGAGTTGCATGCGATGCGACTTCTGAGTGTCAGTAATATGGAAAAAAGTGACAAAATATGCCATATATTCATGAAAATAAGTAAAGCACCATGTTATTTGTTCTTTATTACGTGCAATAATGTGTTGAAGTCAATAAAAGTCATGCAGTGTATGCGTTTGTTACGTGTATATAGTGATACCGGACATACGTTTATCCATATTGAAGTTTATCCCAAACTAAAGTACCAATCAAATAATATTTACAATCTAATAAGTCGGAAATCCATCTATATGCAATTTCCTTAAACAAAACCCCAGGGTTAGCTGTATAATGAAGCCCCACTAAAAAAAAAAAAAAAAATAATAATAATAATAATAATAATAATAATAATAATAATAATAATAATAATAATAATAATAGAAAATTCGAAAGCATGCAGCACAACCAGATATAGAATAATTTAATTAAAGTGCATTCCAACAAGTGAGAAATTAATTACAATTTGATTTTAGGTTATGTAAATATATTACTGTTATACACAATAGCAAGAAAAACACAGTACGTGTAATTGCCACTTAAATCCATATTTCGTTTTTCTCTATTGGCATTGTGGCAGTAATCGACTTTCGTCTATGGGTAAAGTATTCATAAATAATGCACTTATTAACAGTTTCTGAGCGAATTATAGGGAACTTTATTTGAATTCTAATTTAATTCCTGAAATAGTTCTAATAAATATCGCTTACCGCGTTCGTAAATTTATCGGTAGGTAATCTCAGAACCTTTGTTCCGTAATATCTACACAGGATTTTCATTTCAAAACTAAAACTTAGTTGATTTTTCTTTAATTTAAACACAAAACATCCGAATTTAGTTATGAGGAAAATGTTTAAAACCTGGTGTAATACATTTCAGCATTTCTTTAAAACTTAAAATGACACCGTTGTATTTTATCCGTAATTGTACCGTTGTATTATGAATTTTTATATGAAGAATGCGTGTCAAAAATTCTGCAAGCTTCAGAAGAATTGGAAGCATCGTATGCACAATGTGGTTATGCTCAACCTATACTCTGGAAGATAAATTACAAATATCTATGTAACTTGGCTTCCGACTAACTCTTTTCGGTACTTTCTTATATTTAATGTAGTAAAAAGAAAATGGTCATATTATAGTGGCTTTAAGAGGAGATATGAGCACTTAAAAACTGTAACCCACAACCAGACTATATTAAGAGTAGAGTAAAACCACAAAACATTTACTATATATAACTAAAAGCATCGAGATCTGTCAAAAGTTACTCCATTTTGTTAATATTGTGCATGTGTGGAGAAATTATCGCTTTAATGCAATCCACGAAAATAACAGTGTTAGAGGTGTAAAATGCGCAGTTTCTGATATGCCCGCTATTTGAATCCAGACACACACTAATCTAAACTTAGCCTCGGGTTAAACCTGAAACCATATGGCCCAATGGTTTCAATGCGGCTCGCTACGGCCTGACGGTTTACGCTTCGCCTCTTACTCATTCTGTAGGTTATTTCTATCTTGCGATATTTTTCGCTCAAATGTTAATGGATCTTCAAGATGAACTCCATGAATTGCGATAGCCACAGGGCGCCCATTACTGGCCGAACCGTAAACTAATCAGCAAAGATAAGTATGGAATAAAGCAGAAAAAGTTATTGTTCCATTCGCATCCACGATAAATGTTTTCAAAATGACAGCTATACCGCATTCGGCTGACGCAATAATAATGGCCGTGCCTTCAACTCGCATATACGTATCTACATTTCCACGTATTTATGTGCAACATATTACCAGCAGCATCGGATGATTTACTTGGCAGAATGATTGCGGTGTCTCGTTTGATTTATTTCCAACTGCTATACAACTGCCTTTCTTGATGGACTGAGGTTCAGAATAACAGACTTTAATTGATTTTGCCAGATATATGAAACCGAATTATTCATATAAAGTTTTAATAGGAGATAAGATATTGAACTTAAATACCTGACTTTCGGTTTTGCGTAATGGTGCTCACAGACAGACACACCGACACAACCACACCTTTTTATAAAAGTGCTTTATTCACGTTTTTTTCATGTAGTATCAAAGCGTATATTTCCTATGAAATGTCGGCAATAGGATAGGGTAGGACTAGTTAACGAACTAGTAAACTAGTAGCACCTCGACTCCAATGGTTCTTTCGTGCGTACACCCCTGGGAGGAACGGATGAGGTGAGATGAGGCAACCTCAGGAGACATGGGTTGCAGAGCAAGGCCGGTGCAAGTCGACAGAGACGCGCAGAGTTCCTAACAATTCCAGACCTGACCACCCGCATTGAGAGGATCGCCTGGGGACATCCCTCTAGTGGGACAGGGGAAATGCGACCCAACAGTGGAGGCTCGGTAGCCTTCCCTCTAGCAGGGCCAAGAAGGAGTTCCAAAAAGCAAACCTCTGAGCTATCTGCCCGACACCGACCGAACCACAGCCCCGAAGTCAACCTGTAACATGAAAGGGAAATGAAATGAGAGAAAATGAGGGATAGAGGGAATCCGTGGTAGAATACATCACTCCAGCATTTGCCTTTGTCAACCAGGGGAAACCACAAAAATCCCATTGTCGGAGTGGGCGGGAATCGAGTCCGGGACCTCCCAAATGCGAGTCTCACACGTTGCCGCGGAGCCATCTCGCTTGCTCGAATGCTATAGATAAGAAGTATAAGAATTGTTGTTATCTGCCCAAAAATTCGATACTCGCTTTTCATTGGAAACACTCACTTTGGGACTCCACAAAGAAAGGAGAAAAAAAACGCATTCTTACAAAAAGGGGTGCGGGCATGTGTGTGTGTGTGTGTTTATCTGTGTTTCTGTATGTATGTCTGTGAACATCATTACTCAAAAAGAAAAGTCCGATATCTTCCGTTCAGTATCTTCCAAGAATGTCCTCGCCATGGTACTGTGGCTAGAGTATGGTGCTCTTATTCCTGGCTCCGGAATGCGCCCGGATTCGATTCCACCCATGGGGGTGCGGATTTTAAGTCCCGGGTATAGGACCGGTGCCCACTCAGCATCGTGAGGAAAGTGAGGAGCTGCGATAGTAAGCGATTCCGACAACGTGGGCCAATATTCTGGTTGGGGGATGCGTGATACTGGCCACATAACCTCCCCGTATCTGTTGGACGATCTCCGACCTCAACCATGCGTACGTGGGCGTGAGGTCGGCAGTCGGGTTGGCAGATCTCTAGCACCACGTGACTATTATTACTCTTATTATTACTTATCTTCCAAGAATGCAATATGAGGAGCTTCAAAAAGATTCCATCCTGAGACAGTAACTATGGTTATATATGCCATATATATAATAATGTGAATTATAATGTGAAATTGTATTAATAAGAAAAATACTTGTTGTATAAATAGGAGTTAAGTCATAAGTTTTATGTATGTGCAAGAGTAGCTGGAGCTGTGGAATTCTTGTTAAAAGCCGACAAACATATCTTTGTGTTAAAATTAGGGCCCAGGCAAAAAGGACTTTACGGGAAGGTCATAAAAGCCAGACCTTGAGCCTTTGTGAAACAGAAAAAGGCGACAAGCGAAAATAACATATGTTTGTAGAGAGGCCACATGCTTGCAAACGTAGAACAATAGCCGGGTAAGTCTTCTGGAAGGTTCCAAGCTGAACGAAGACAGACAATGAAATTTTAAGGAAGAGTATGTTTAAAATCTTCAAGGGAAGAAAGGTTAGTTCTAGCGTCTCCATCAGCCAGGGCGGTTGGGTATAAAGTGCTGCGATGTGAATAAGATACATGTAAGCTCTCAGAAGCAGGCGATATTATTTACTTCTTATAATGTAGTAGGAACGGTGAAACGTTATCGATTTAAAGGTCTATAGGAACGTGTGATAAATATTACAATTATTTCTAGAGCACGTATAAAATACTGGATTGCTCAGCGACAGCAAGTTTGGCTTACGAACAGGGTAGGGCTCGACCGTTCTACAGCTCCAACTAACTTAAGAACTGTGTAGATTATTACTAAGACATTCAATGCGTGTGCCATTAAAGCATAGTGTTCTTCAACAACTTAATCTATTGTTACAGTTGTTACTTTTTACCTTCCTTCCCGTATCACACCCTGCTAAGTTATACAAGCTTTACCAGAAACCCAAATAACAGCAGCCGTGGCAAGAAATAAAGATAAACTTTAAGAGTAACAACTAAAACACAAGATAATTATCAGTATCACCAGAGTTCATATATTAAATCATATATTAATATATCGGACATACTGCGAGTTATGCTCTCCCTCCACGAGTATACCCCAATCCCCAACTACCCTTTACGTGAAAATATTTTCTTATTTTTTATTTTCTCAGAAAATGACTATAACGCCTTATTAAAATTCTATGTGTTTAAGATATTTGAGCGATGAATAAAATGTCTATATTAAAATTTCTCCGAATAACCTGTGAAGTCCTCTTCATTATAAATGACTTTTGTATAATTGGTAAACTTTAAGAGATAGGCAAAATCTTGCTACGTAAAGAAATGCAGGTTCTCGTTAAAGCATACAATTTATGTCAAATAAAGTTTGTTGTGGCGTTAACCATTTGCAGTTATTCTTTGTTATTGATTTGAGTTTTCAACAGTGGTAAATCGTTATTCGTTTTTCCTCATGGTTGTGCAAGGTGCATGAAAAATCTGACTATCGCTTTGTTCTACTGTGTGCTTCTTGTACTTACAACGAAATTTGCAAATGAATAATGAACATTTATTTTAACAAGAAGTAGACGGAAGTGTAAGAATAATTCAGAGTGAGTAAAGCATCATGTGAATGTGACAACTTTTCTTTTTCTGTATTAAAAGGTTTCGAAAAGAGGTTATTTCAACTTTAAGCACTTTCTTAATTTCTTTCAAAACTGTTCACAAGAAAGCTGAAGTAAAAATAGATATAGCACCTAGGGTTTTTAAATGATAAAGCAAAAAGCGAGCTGTTTATCTTGTTCTGTGAGCTCCCAGCCTAGAAACTGTAGAGATATGAATAATTGAGTATATAGCATACAAATACCAAGTTATAATGTTGTGTCCTTGAGTCAAACAGAGCCCAGGTAGGGTTTTATTTTCTGTTGACAGAGTAAAATGGTTATATATACCTGAGAAATGACCTGGGCCGTATAGTACAATGCGGAATCCTCATCAAGCTAATGGGTTTTCCGGCCAAAATCTATCCTTTTTGCCAGTTCCTCTGTTTATGACACTATTCAGTCATTGTACGCCCTCTCCCCCTGTACCTCACCCTGAGAAGTTTGCCAGTCCATGCCAACAAGATGGTAGAGATATCGCTAAACAAATCGGCACCTGGAATTTTCAAATGGTAAAGCAAAGACCAAGCTGTTTATCTTGTTCTGTAGTCTCTCATTCACCCTTAGGATATGAACATGTGGAGCATATAGTATGTACTTATCGTTTTAGAAAATACCTCGTTTATTAAGAATAAAACCTCTTTTGACTATCTGCTGAAGCTCAGTACATGAATAATCCAAGCAGAGCAGAGTACTTGGTGTTTATCTTGCAAATACTACTTACAACGCGTGCAACAAGTATTTGCCGGCTCTTAAAAATTCTAGCAACCAAATTAACGGAAAGAAAAGTCTCATTTTTTACTTTCTCTACTACGTATAGTAAGTAGGGGAAGTATTGTATTCCACCCAAAAATTCGATACCGAGATTTCACCGGAAATACATGTTTTGAGACCCCCCTGAATTCAAAAAAGCATTTTTGTCTGTCTGTCTGTGTGTGTGTGTGTGTGTGTGTGTGTGTGTGTGTGTGTGTGTCTGTGAACAGCATAACTCAGAAACGAACAGTCGGATAAACACCAAACTTGGTATTTAGGTTCAGTACCTTCCAGAGATGCGACACGAAGGTTTTCAAGAAAATCCTCCCCACCCCAGATTACCCTTTACATGGAACATTTTTCGAAAATTTTAATTTTCTCAAAATTGGCTCTAACGATAAATATCGTACTTTTAAGATATTTTCATGACAAATGAAATGTAATCTCGAATTTTCTGGGAATGTCTCTAAAAGTATTCTTAATTTGAACGACTTTTGCATAACTGGTAAACCATAAGAGATAGACAAAATTTTACTACACAAAAAATGTAGGTCGCGTTAAAATACACAATTTATGTCATGTACATTTTTTTTTTTGTTGAGTGAACCATTTTCGAGATATTGCTTGTTATTCCCTTAAATTTTCCAATACTCTCAAATGGGAATTCGTTATTCATTTTTTTTATGTCCTGGACATGCAAAGAGAATGGAATGTTCCACATAGCAAACAGCTCTTAAAATATTTGACTATCGCTTAAAGCCTACCATATTCCCCTTGCACCTACAAGAAAATTAGCAAAAAGATTAACATGAAGCATATGGAGAATAAACTTTTTTAAAAATAGTTTGTACAAGAGCAGAGAAACTCATGTGACTGTAACACATCAGATTTTTAATATAAAACCGAAAGAACAAATGATGATATATGGCATTGGATTTTTCAGTCATCTGATTCTACCTTTCCAACCCTGTCCAACACACGGCTTGTGTGAAAGAACAATTAATTCCAAATGATGATATAGTTTGCGTTATTTAAAAGTTTTCCTAGAGTTTTCATTTTATTTTATAACTTTTTGATAATTTTGCCGATTTTTCAGCTTATCAATGTATTTAGAAGAACTATTTTTAGTTTCTCTGTAGATACCTTCTCTGTATTGCTTTTCACTCAAGCATTTCAGCGGAGTATTTCACCGGTTTTGAAGTCCCTGAATCCAAAAAAATGCATTTTTAACAAAAGGTCCGGATTTGCATGCGTGCGTGCGAGTTTGCGACACGCGGAATTTCAAGAAACTTATTTTTTATTTATTCCCGTTCATTCAAACCCGTTCTGGTTTCACCAGAAACACATGTTTTGAGGCCCCCTGAACACCCCCTCAAAATAATTTTTAGCAAATGGTCCGTGTGTGTATCTGTCTTGTTTATGTGTTTCTGAACAGCGTAACTCAAAAACAAAAAGTCTGTTAAATACGAAACTTGGCATTTAAGTTCATGTCCTTACAAGGATGCGACACGAGGAGTTTAAAGAAAATCCCCCACCCCAAACTATCTTTTGCGTGGAACATTTTTCGTTATTTTTATTTTCTCAAAAATGGCTCGAACGATTTTTATAGAAATACCATAAGATACTTTTATATACCATCAATTAAAGGTATATGTTGCGTTTTCTGGGAATAGTCTGTGAATTCCTCTTCATCCTGAAGGAATTTTTATATAATCTTGCATATCTGGTATACGTTAAGCAATAGACCAAAGCGTACAACACAAAAAATGTAGATCTCTTTAAAACACACAATTTATTTCAAATTAATTTTAGCGATATAAATCATTTCCGAGATATCCGTTGTTATTGGTTGGAATTGTTCAATAATTTGTCATTCTTTTCCAATCTTATCGATATTTAGTTGTTTTTCGCCATGTCATGGAAAGAATATGGAACTTTAAGGTCAGTATATAGCTTCCAGTTCTTAAATGTTAGACTTCACTGTTCCCTTTGTATACATAACGAAGTGTGTAATGCAGCTATTTCTGCCAATGTTTATCTCGATTAAAATGAGGTAGATAGAACAAAAATCTGATGTATTGTACTCATATGATTTCTCTACTCCTGTAAAAATTATTTTTACAAACACTTATTCTCCATCTACTTCATGTTAATCGAAATAAACATTTGCAGGAACTATTTATTGCTAATTTTCTTGTACGTACAAGGGGAATATGGTAAGCTTTAAGCGATAGTCAAGTCTTTTAAAAGCTGGTTGCTATGTGGAGCATTTCATTCTCTTTGCATGTGCAGGACATAAAAAATGAATAACGAATTTCCATTTGAGAAAAGGTATAAGTATATGGAAAATTCAAACAAATAACAAGAAATGTCTCGGAAATGGTTCATTTTATAAGAAAAAAATATATGTGACATAAATTGAATGTTTTAGCAATATCTACATATTTTTGTTTAATAAAATTTTGTCTCTCTTGCGATTTACTAGTTATGGTTAAGCCATTCGGAATAAAGAGGACTTTTGGGGACATTCCCAGAAAATTCAAGGTATACATTTCATTTGCCATGAAAATAGCTTAAACATAGGATATTTTAATCAAAATCGTTGGAGTCATTATTGAGAGAATCAAAATTTTCGAAAAATGTTCTATGTAGAGGTTAGTTTGGGGTGGTAGGATTTTCTTGAAAGTCTTCGTGTCACATCCTTGGAGGATACTAAACTCAAATACCAAGTTTGGTGTTTATCCGACTTTTCGTTTTTGAGTTATGCTGTGCATAGACAGACACGCACAAGGAGGTGTTTCCAAAAATGCTTTATTTGGATTCAGGGCACCCCAAAACATGTATTTTGTGAAATTTTGGTATTAAATTTTTGGGTTGAATGCAAAACTTTCGCTACTTACTATACGTAGTAGAGAAAATCATGTGAATGTAACGCAAGATTGTTCTTACTTATTTTTTATATTACAAGGACAAAGAGCCAGATACGAGGTACACCACTTGCGGTTATCTGCTGCACGTCGTAACTGTTAAGAGTTTTTAAAGCATACCTACTTAACGACTCAAACCACTAAGGCTGCCACTCACTTTCTGACACCCTAGGTGAAGCAATGTATACTAAATGTTGCGGTAAGAAAGCTAAAAGGTGCTGCCTTGGACTAGCACTGCAGTCTACTTTTGGCGAAGTTCTTTCTTGCGTGCTTTAAAATAGCAGCAAAGCTGGGGTGCATTAAATTTGAAGACCTTGCACGAATGCCGGAGAAGACTAAAATATATAAGTTCGGCAAGGTTAAACTCCTGGATTCTAAACGATTTAACCTTGTTTAAAATGTAGAAGCATAATAATCGTGCTTCTGTTTAAACCTCTGTGTAAAAAATTGCCATGCATTCCAACCAGGTGTATCACTGTTTCCAGGAGCTTTCTTCTCATATTGGATGTAACTGCGTGGCATACAACGAATAAAGTCTGTGTTACATTCGCTTTATTTTCTCTGCCAACTATCGTTTATTTTATGTGGATTCTGCAAATCATCCTTATGAAAGCATAATTATCTATCTACTAGATGGTATTTAACCCTCCTGAATATCGGAGGGGACTCGGCATTTCTCGGGTGAGGGTATTGTATCTATGCCCCCCAAAGGGCGCCCTCGGGAGGGAGAAGGATTTCAGAGAAGACAACGGGGCGGCCTGAACCAGGAGTGACGGCACAGCAATGTCAGTGTCCCTACATTTTCCTGCTTGAGACGCCCCGACAGTCGGACAGGCAGACCGGGAACCCCCGCCCCACTGGGAAGGTTCATTACATCCTGCAAATTTCCTGTCCCTCCATTTCAGCGCTATTCTCATTTCATTTCACCTTTCATCTGCTTGGTCTCTTTCAGGTTTGAAAGTGTCTCGGCGTTGCATGGCTGGGGAAAATGATGCTCTGTATAACTCTTTGTCTCCCGGAATGGGGACGGTCTCAAGAGTCCTGGACCTTTCAGTGGGATGTGCAAACCTGCAGGGGGAGGGGTGTCGGTTGCAGCAGTTGCCATCCGAGGAGTATCAATCCCAGGTAGTAACCCTGTCCTCTGCCCTGTTATATCTTCTGGTCCGTCGCCCTCTGTCTCTTCTCACCTCACCCCTCCCTCCTGGGGGCACTCCGTCATGGCTTAGGCACAAAAGATCTTGTAGGCCGAGGTGCTAAGTACGCCTCCGCAATTAGCCCAAGGCCTTACCTCCCGGAAACCAGCCGAAAACCTAGGGACGGAGAAAGTTCCACAGAGAACATCCTTTTTCCCTGCCATGCCGCACCGAAACACCATCGCCGACACTGAAACAACCTAACGGGGTGAAAGATGAATGGAACGAATTGGAGAAACAGGAAATTCTGGGGCTAAAAGAAACCGCTCCGGATTTGACTGACTATCCGGAAAACCCATGGATCAGAGTGGCCGATCGCCGGGAATCGATCCCGGGACCTCTCGAATGCGAGTGGCACGCGTTACCGCAGCGCCTCCTAGCTCGGTATTTACTACATATTAATCTATGTAAACCTTTGCAGAAGAAGCTTCATACATTTCGTTGTAGGTATACAGAGCACCAAAGAAAATATTCGTTTTCTGGGGCCTTTTGAGGCGTGTCCTTCACCTTACCTATCGCAGAGCGTGGTGGCTTGATAACACAGCAATAAGGGGGAAAAGAGGGGAGGTTTATGCCTTTGATTTTTCTGGTGTTATTGAAACCAAAATATGTTCATTGTCTCAGAACCAGTCATGCCATATACTAGCGAATTTGCGTGGGCGTATCGTGGGTATGTGGGAGGTTGGTCGCACTGTTACAGCAATTGCAACCGCAGTGCATAAAAGTGATCCAGGAAAGTGGGGAAGACTGTCTACATACTCGTCAGAAAGTGGGCACTCCCCATAAAACATCAGATGATATCCGTTTACTAAATGCAAATCACTCTTTTGTTATAATTGACTGATCATGTTTAGAAACTAGAGATAAATATGTATATGGTTTACCGAATATGACATACATATTATGGCAATAAAATTAGGTTAAAATTTTGTCTATAATCCTGTTTTATTCTTATGATCAGCAGTATGTTAGTAAAGGTATATTAACCAATTATAGTTTGAATTAGAAGGAAAACATGCTGCTTTATTTATTTATTATTTAGTTATGTTTGCTTCCTTTCCCAGTTATCATTACGTGTATCATCACTGTCCACCCCTGTGGTTCTGTATGCAGTAAGAATGGGCATTAAACAGTACGCAAAAAGAGCTCTTTCCATGATAGTACGAGAAACAATTGAATAGCGAACAGTACCTTTAAAAATGTCAAATTACTGAAAACTTCCCACCTAACTAACTGTTATATGGAAAATTGTTCTTTGTTTTTTTTAACTCAATTTTCATCAAAATGCCAAATGTTTAAGTTATTTGAATGACAAATGAAATATTTATATCGAATTTTCTGCGAATAGCGTGTGAAACTGTCATTCTGAATGACCTTTGTATAACCGGTAAACTTTAAGAGCTAGATAACACCTTTAATACACAAAATATGAATTTCTTGTTGAGGCATACAATCAAAGTCAAATAAAATTTGTTGTGGGTTAACCATTTCCGAGATATTCTTTGTTATTTGTTTTGAATTTTCAAACACAGTTTTCTCAAGTATATTTCTCTGTTGATCTCTTCTCTTGGTCATGGAGAGAACATGGGATTTCGAAACCAACACATAACGATCCGTTTTTAAAAATGTGACTATTGGTTTACCTACTGCATCCTTCTTATACCTACAACAAAGGTGTAAGTTGTAATAAAAATTAATTTCAGTTAAGAAGTACACAGAAGAATACGCTTTTATAAGAAGAGTGAGTAGAGTAAGTC
The DNA here is from genome assembly GCA_030765065.1 of Deroplatys truncata. Taxonomy (NCBI): domain Eukaryota; kingdom Metazoa; phylum Arthropoda; class Insecta; order Mantodea; family Mantidae; genus Deroplatys; species Deroplatys truncata. The sequence continues at coordinate 69,133,868 of CM060986.1, forward strand.
ATGTAATGCAACACATCAGACTTTGCTATTAATAAGTAGCACCTGTTATTACAAATTCTCTCTAACGATTTTCATTAAAAGATGGTGTGTTTAAGGCATTTATTTAACTAATAAAGCGTTCTACATGGTAACTATAACAGATACTAAAAACGTACTACAATAAAAAATACAGGTATCGTTTAAACACACACTATAAGTTTTTTTGTTTTTTTTTGAAAGTAACAAGAGATATTCAAAGCTCTTGGTTTGAATTATACATTACTTTATATTTTTGCATTCCACCCAAAAAATCGATACCAGGATTTCACAGGAAATACATGTTTTGAGGCCCCCTGAATGCAAAAAAGCGCATTATTAGAAGAAGTTCTGTGCGTATATTTGTGGTGTGTTGGTGTTGTTGGGGTGTGTGTGTGTGTGTGTGTGTGTGTGTGTGTGCGCGCGCGCGCGCGTCTGTGTGAACATAACTAAAAAACAAAAACCGTATAAATACAAAACTTGGTATTTAGGTTTAGTATCTGCCAAAGATTCGACGTGAAGATTTTCAAGAAAACACTCCAACGCAAACTGCTTTTACATGGAACGAATTTTATAAAAAATAGTTCTAATGATTTTGATTAAACTACCATATATTAAAGATTTTCACATGACAAATATATATCTTGCGTTTCCTGGGAAGAAATGTAGAACTCTTTAAAACACACAATTTATTTCAAATAAGTTTCTTGTGGCATAAGGCATTTCTGAGATTCGGTTAGCAATGGTTCAAATTTTTCATTACATGGCCATTATATTAAAGTACTGTCAACATTCAGTTGTTTCTCACGATTGCAATAGAAACGGTATGGGATGTTATGGCCATCGTATAGCGTCCAGTTCTTAAACATTTTATTCTCGTTGTTCCCTTTGTATCTATAACGAAATGCGTAATGCAGCTATTTCTGCAAAGGTTTATTTAGATTAAAATGTAGTAGATAGAAAAATAAGCTTTAGTAAGAATAGAATTAATTGTTCTTCCACACAAGCCATGTGTTGGACAGGGTTAGAAAGGTAGAATCAGGTGACTGAAAAATTCAATGCCATAGCCAGGATTTGAACCACGGATCTCCCGGTTTCTGTCCGGCTGCTCTAACACTGAGCTAACATGGCAACATGCAGGCATGACACTAAATTCTCCAGCTGATTCGCATTTTTCCCGGTAAGCCACAAGGAGATCTCAAATTGTATTGAGATGACAGACCCCAATGGCGACTTACAATGTTGTAAGCACATTAAATCCCGGGCTTCATTGTTTCAACCACTATTAGGTCAATTAATGGAATTAATTGTTCTGCCACACAAGCTGTTTGTTGGACAGGGTTGGAAAGGTAGAATCAGTGACTGAAAACCATAGCTGGAATTTGAACCACGGATCTCCCGGTCTCCGTCCGGTTGCTCTAACCACTGAGCTACCAACATGCCGGCATGACACTAAATTCTCCTGCCCAACCCTGTCCAACACACGGTCTGTGTGGAAGAACAATTAATTCCATTAATTGACCTAATAGTGGTTGAAACTATGAAGTCCGGGATTTAAAGTACTTACAACATTGTAAGTCGCCATTGAGGTATGTCATCTCAATACAATTTGAGATCTCCTTGAGGTTTACCAGAAAAATACGAATCAGCTGGAGAATTTAGTGTCATGCCGGCATGTTGCCATGGTAGCTCAGTGTTTAGAGCAACCGGACGGAGACCGAGAGATCCGTGGTTCAAATCCTGGCTATGGCATTGAATTTTTCAGTCACCTGATTCTACCTTTAGTAAGAATAGTTTGTATACCAAGTAATAAACGATAGAGATTAGAGAAAGTCATGTGAATGTATCACATCAGAATCTCTTTTAAGCGATTGGTCACAATCTTTTATTTCCCGTGATGTATAAAAAATATGAAATTTCAACGCCAGCATGCAGCAGCCTGCTTTTTAAAGAAGTCGCCATCTCTTCAGTGTTCTATATCCCTCTAGTTGTTCTAGTCCTCTTGCTCTTGTCCCTATACGAAATGAGTAATGGAACCATTTCTGCAAACGTTATTATGAAGTAAATAGGAAAACTAGATTCGTAAGAATAGTTTGTAGAAGACGACATAAAAATACACGATAGTGATGACAAGTATGCAAGTATGGGTTTTCTAATCTCTGTCACTTCTGTAAGTCATTGAGTGTATTTTACATACAGCGCAGTAAAAAAACTTCTGCGACTCCATACCCCTAACCTCAAAATGCTTATTTTGATGCTGCCTTTCTACTCTACAGTTTTCTAAAATTTGTTTTTCCGCAGCTATACATTAAGACTACGCAGCTTATTATGTATCACACACATCTTCAAGTTCAGCATTAAATAATTACAATAACAGCCCAAAGTTTATTTGAAATTGTGTACTCTGTCACTTGTCAGATGAATCCAGTATCTGAACACTGCGGCGGTACTCTGGATGGTGCTATGCGCCAATTTGCGGCATGGGATTTGCAGGAATGGTCCCGGGTTCGATGCTAGCTCAGGGACTTGCATGGATCTTGGAGCTAGGATTGGTGGTTTATTTCCCGTCACCGTTTTAAAATCTGACTCCTGATATTACCTCACAACACACGCGCGCGCATTTCTTTACTGCTGTGCTTCATACCATCGCCCCTATCCACCTACCACACCAACCAGCTGGTGAACTCTTTGGGCCGCTACGACCACAAGACGCCAAAGCGGAGAAAGAGCTACCGGTTGCCGAAGGACGGCTTGGGCCCCCGAGGCTGAGGTCTGCCAATCCCTCATTCCACAAACTTCCCCAAGTTAAGCAGCAATGGGCTTGGTCGCTGGCTGGATGAGTGACCATCTAGCAGCGACCCGCCCTGCTGCGATCTTGAATACCCCCATCCCATTACCTAGTATTCTCATCTTGCTTTACTGCCATGCCGGCCTGCTTAACTTGACGACCCCACAAGCGGTCGCCCAAGTTAAGCAGCATTGGGCTTGGTCACCACATGGTCGCTAGTCCGCCCATTAGGGAACACCGAGACCCAGCCAATGGTAGCGCAGAAAGCTAAACCCCCGCCCATGACAGATTGACAAAAATCAAAAGCATGTGTATATTCTTTTAACCTTCTTTATCGCACAGGTAAAGCCGCATACGCGGCTAGGTACTGTGGCGATCACATTCCGCCCAGGTGAACCTGGGCGACCTGTTCTCGATTGCTGGATTGCACCGGCACTCACACTTGTTTTCAGAACAACCTCCAAGGAAATACCACGAAGAAGTGTTTTCTATACTCTCCTGTTTCTTTATTTCATATTTCCTGTCTTCCCATTTCACTACCATATGATTTCTACCTTCTTTTTTATTGGATGCCTAGGGCTTTAGGAACCTTTTTCTATACATCTGCTTTTCAGGCGACCTAATGGTACACCAACAAAGCGTATTTTCTTTTCACTTGGTTAGAATTAGGTAAAAAACAACCCCCGTTTCCTGCCTGCTGCTGACACTTATCTTTTCAATCCATTTTCACCTTTACATGTAATATTTACTTCCCAGTCTTATTTAATAATACTATTTCTACTGTTATTAATACTTATTTTCCCTATGGTTATAATTTTATGTTTAGCTACTCAGAACGTACTGCTTCAACGATGGGATGACTCGTTTATCAGGATTGTGCGCTTTAAATGAAGTATCGCTTCTCTGAAACTTGAAAATGCATCTTTGTCTGGCAAGCATATCAACATTAAAATTTGTCGGCTATCTTGAAGATGAGTCCTCTCACCAAGCGAGGTGGCTCTGCGGTAACGTCTGAGGCTCGCAGAAGGTGCCGGATTCGATTCCCGTCGATTCCCCATTCCGAAATTGGGTTTTTCATGCTATTCCCTGTCAGGTAGGTGGATTTTCAGGTGGTTCATATACCCCGATTTCCTTTCCATCATTTCTCTTTCATTCCGTTTCCTTCTATTTTTCAGTTTTCTTCTAGGTTTCGTGGCGTATGGTGGTGCCGGACAGATGGCGTGGATGCTTGCTCAGAGAAAATAGTGGGCACTTGAGAGGTGCTTGGTTAACACTCTCTTTAGGCGATTTCAGCGATGGGACGGATATTCGTGCCTGGAGTTGTTAGAGACTTTCGCGCGTCTCTGTGGTCTGTCTGTGGTTTATAGCCTCCTGTGGTTCCTTCACTTCATCCCTTCCTTCTGAGGAGTGTTAGCCACAACAGATCTATATAGATCACAGTGCGCGAGTGTCCTCCTCCGCTCTATAACGTATAGAACTCGATGGAATTCAGTCCGTAACAAGCTATATAGTCTATGCTTGTTTTGTCTTTAATGATGATATTATGACGAATTCTAGAAAGTTAAAATCCATACACAGTTTACACCATTTAACATTTTATGAATATTTGCTCTACAGTTATTATATAGCAGAGAATTGGATGCGGTAAATAAATCGCGTAATAATATAAGTAATTACAGCCACATTTTCGCTAGGCTGCTCATATGGAACTAGATGAGGGTATAAAAACTTGAGAGGAAGGGGGCGGGGAACTCTGAGATGTTCTGTAGAAGGACAGCAGGAAATTAAATGTGCAGGAGATGAGGTTTCTGATCCTACTTACATGTCAAACCAGTAGCTACGGTCTGTTGTTCCGCTATAATTAGTTGTAGGGACTTTTTAATATTCCAAGGGTTGTTTTTATCTTGTCTTCTACCTTACCTTTCTTCGTTTATTTCTTCTGCCCTTCTTCACGATACAAATGTACGCAACATTACTAATTACATTTTGTTGTTAGGGGGCCGCAGTGGTAACTAAAAGAGGTTCCAGACCCTATCAAATAATTTCACTAGTGGACTAACAAGCAAAGTAAGCTATTGGGGTTACCAAGATCAGCACCAGGGGAAGTAGCATTAGTGGAATTAGGAAGAACAAGAAGAAAGGGAGTGATACTAGAAAAAATATTGAAATTTTGGTTTAGATGCCTGAGAAAAAGGGGAAATTTTAAAGATACGCATGGAACAACAAAAGAGTACGAAAAATAAAAAATAGCTGTTGGACAGGGTATAAAAATTATGTAGAAGATAGGAATGGGAGATATTTAGGGAACAGGAGAAAGAAATAGCAACGGCTTCTGGATAACAGTAAGAAACAGAGTGGAGGACATAGAAAGACAGGAGATTTGGGGAAGCTTAGAGAATACAAAATCACTAGGGTTCTGTAGATTAGTAAAAAGGAAATGAGGAAGAGAAGGGTATGTGGATTATTGTAATAGAGCGGAAAAAGAAGCGTTTTCATGGATGAGAACAGGACCAAAGTACTTGAGAGGACTAAGAGGCAGAAAAAAAGCAGTATTTGTGAATTATGCGGAGGTAGTGAAAGTACAGAGCACTATATGATAGAATGCAAAGAATTAGCAGAATGGAGACAAGAAGTATGGGAGGAAAAACGTAAAAAAATGGATGGAAAAATAGTAGCAATTAAAATGTTAACAAAAATAGAAGAAAAGAAAAATAAGAATATGGGGGAGTTCTTAAAGAAAGTAAAAGGGAAATGGATTAGAAAAGTAAGAGAGATAAGAAAGGTAGAAGGACAAACGGAGGAGGGAGAGGATGGGCAATAGGGATTAAGGGTAGCAAGGGATGCTCAGATGAGCCCGAAGGCCAGGGTGCCACGCAAAAGGGGCAGCATAGCTGGCAAGAAAATTAGGGAACGAATCAAATTAAGCTTAACTTTAAGATTTTCATTTACACTGAAAATTATTATCGTGCGATTCGTTATGCCTTATTATTAGAAGAACTGTAGAAAGAGGAGCTAACAGGTTGAACAGTAAGTTTGTACATAGGTTAAGTTAGTTTATAAGTGGAATATTGTAAAAAAGATTGTGTATAAAAAATGTACAAATAAAGTAAAGTGATAAGCAAAGTACCCGAATTGGACAAGCCAATTTCTTTCTAAATCGATATATCAATTGTCGATAAAAACGTAATAAAAGTAATTCTGCTAGTTTTTCCGCCTATCACGAGATATGATGATTCGAAATTTCAATTCACATATGCCACTCGGACAGCACCTCGACTCTGGCTATGTCGTCCTCCGTGGTGTAGTGGTTACCATGCTAGCCTCTAGTTCCCGAGGTCGCGTTGTTAAAAACCGGCGGAGGGAGTTTGATTTTTTCGGGCGTAAAAATCCTTAGCATGGCTTCCTTCGGAAGGGAAGGGAAGCCGGTGATCCCGTGTCGTAGATTTACGGCACGTAAAAGTACCTCAAGCCTGATAAAGAGGCCTCTGAGCAAAATTACCGGTCTTTCACGCCCAATATAGAATGGGACGCTTAGGACCACAGCATTTAAAGAGCGTCCATAAATAAAACTCAATTTCAGTTTAGACTCTGGATATTGGCTATATCTGATGTTCATACTATCATAGGTATGGGTGATAGAACGAGGGCGATAGCTCCCACACTGCGACCTAAATAGATATGTTTCGGCTACCATCCCCCAGGAGGAAGGGATGAAGTGGCCTCAGGCCGCATGCAGACAGGCTATAGAGACGCGCAGAGGTCCATATTATTTCCAGAATCGAGGACCCGTGCCACTGCTGGAGAATTTTATTTGTCATATGAATAAAATATTTTATTTTATTAAAAATTGTTAGAGGCTTTTTTGAGATCAAAAATTTCAAAAAATGTTCCATGTAAAGGGTAGCTTGGGGTGGTGGAATTTTGTTGAAAATCTTCGTGTCGTATTTTTGGAAAATATTGAATCTAAATACCAAGTTTGGTATTTATCCTACTTTTCGCTTTTGAGTTATGTTGTTCACAGGTACACAGACACACACATACGGACATTTTTCCAAAAATGCTTTATTTGGATTCAGAGGCCTCAAAACATGTATTTCTGGTGAAATATCGGTATCTTTTGGGTGGAATGAATACCTTCTCTACCTTCTATGTACGTGGTAGAGAAAGTAAAAAGGCAAATGACAATGTCCCTTAACAATTGTGACATACAAAATGAAATGCAAAAATAATTTACTCAAAGTTACACCAGACCACTAGAAATTAGTGAATTTCACTCTTACTAGAATTATCAGTCATTACGCTGTGGTTTCGTGTTTAAAACTGACAGCTTTCAGATAATCTGAAAATGAATGACCATTTATTAAAAACTTTCCTTGTATGTGTGCAAAGATAAGCTTAACTTTATAGTTCGTGTGTGCTCTTTTTGAGGCATTGCAAAACATGACTATTAAGTTCTAGCAAAGCAATTTACAAATAAACGTGTTGATGTAGCAAGGAATAGTGAAAGTGAATCAGCCAAATTTGAATATCTATCTTAAATTATTTTATTTATGTGCATTTGCTTAGAAAGGACCTAGTTCTAATTTTGCATTAAGCAGCCAAAACTGACAATTGAACTTTAGGGATTCTTTTTTTTTTTTTTTTTTTTGCGTAGCTTCCTGGTGTATTCCAATTGGTTCTTGTTACGCTTTCATGTAACAGATGCGCAGTATGCTTACAGTAAAGAATTTATTTTGATTTGAGTGTAATATTCAGTTAAATTTAAAAAAAAATCACTGTCTTCAAACGTTTTGCATAGTTCCGCCTAATTTAATGTTGGTAGAACTCCATTATGTTTCATATCAATATTAGATGAACTCTTTTTGTTTTGTATACAGTAAATTTCCACACACAAATACTAACATATGAACGAAGGTCAGCGCAGTGAGTGAAATTAAAAGATAGGAATAGCAAAAACTTTAACCTGACTGACTGGAAAGCTCTGCCTTTATAAAGGTTATCCTCAAAAATTACCTCACAAAATGTTACTATGTAACATGAACAGCAGACCAAAACAAAACTACAACGCGGAAACGCTGTTACTTTCAAGTTCAAATTGCATTCCCCCTATCGTCGTCCTCCGTAGTCTAGGGGTACCTCTAGGTTCGCGGTCGCGGGTTCAAACCCGGCGGAGGGCGAAGATTTTTTTTCGGGCGTAAAAATCCTTAGCATGGCTTTCTTCGGAAGGGAAATAAAGGCGGTGGTCGCTAGTCGTAGATTTACGGCACGTAAAAGAACCTCAAGCCTGATAAAGAGGCCTCTGAGCAAAATTACCCGTCTTTCACGCCCAATATAGAATGGGACGCTAAGAACCACAGTAGTTAAAGTGTGACCATAAATAAAACTCAGTTTAAATTCCTCTCCCACTTACAAGTTGGATCTAAATTTGCTTGGCTCATGTAAATTATAAGTTGTATATGTAATTATCTATAGCTTTTAAAGACGGTAAAAAGAATGCATAACTGTTGATATTTAAACTGTTATGAATACGCCTATTATATAATTCACAGAAAAAGATGAAACAATACGAATTGTTATAGTAAAAATGTGGTTAAAAGACGTAGTTTAAGTTTTGTAATATTACTATTGTTGTTATTATTTTGATCATTATCATCATAGTAGTCGTCGTCGTTTTCATTTTACAAGTCTACCTTTACATTTTCATAGTGTTGCTGTCCAAAGTTAAAATTATTTTCAATGTTACGACAATTTTACAATAGTTTAATTAGGAAAAACGAATAATTGATTATGGTTGGTTTAAGAGAGTTGGTACTTAACGCGTGCAAAGAGATATGGGGAAAAAGTATATGTTCAAGAAGCCTAAAATACGTGTTAACAATTACTTCTTTTTTTTTCTTTTTTTTTTTTTTGGCTTTGCAGTTCAACTCCGCAGTTAAAATACGTTGAGAATAATATTTAAGTGGGAAATTTTTCAACATAAAGGGGACATTTAGTTTTATCATTGCTAGCCTTGATATAGATGCCCTTATTTGTATTTTGGTCCTTAGATTTCTATGATATTTGGGGAACTTGCTGATAAGATGCACTAAAATTCCTCTACCACAGTGTAATATGTACAATATTACTGCCAAAAGCGGTATAAAAACATCATTTTTATTTAAAAAAAAAGGGAAGTCGGATATAATTCAATTGCTAGTGTCAATCGAGTAACAATGACTACGCTAATTGTTGCTCTTCTATACACTTTATTGATTGTTTTTATGTTAACTCTTGATATATTTTAAACAAATGAAGTTATGGGTAGAATAACTAAAAGTATTTTTCCCACAAAAGGCACTAGATTCCCGCTTACAGTGTTTCTCTTTATATGAAAATGTTTTTGCACACACATTAGTTAATCGTGCTTTCACATTAGCCAAGTGTAGGCTAAGATTAGAAGGTTAAATAGGTTCGAAAACTGCATTGTTCACTGAATTTGCTAATCTGATTCAACTATCCAATTTTTTTTTTAAATTCCTTGAGTTTATGTAATAATCTTTTGTGTATTTCGGTGGCCTATGGAAGTCTATAAAGCAACAGAGCTGTTTTAAGTAACATATTTAGAGTGAGGCTGTGTTTATAGCCTAATATTTTATGTATTCAGTACCTACTAAAAGCAGACATAAAGATAAACATTGGCGCAGTTTAAAGGTATTGTAATACACTTAGTCATTTTCTATCAAACATTAATCCTTACAATTGATAAATTTCTTACAGTACCACTTTTTAAAATTCGACCATAAGCTTGATCTCATTAATGCATATGTAGCTTGTATCCGCCAACCGTGAAAATTGAATTTTTTTTAATTGAGTATCGACGCTCTTTAACTGCTATGGTCCTTAGCGTCCCTTCTATATTGGGCGTGAAAGACCAGTAATTTTACTCAGAAGCCTCTTATCAGGCTTGAGGTTCTTTTACGTGCCGTAAATCTACGACACGGGACCACCAGCATTACTTCCCTTCCGAAGGAAGCCATGCTAAGGATTTTTACGCCCGAAAAAAAATCCATCACCCTCCTCCGGATTTGAATCCGCGACCTCGGGAACTAGAGGCTAGCATGGTAATCACTACACCACGGAGGACGACTTCGCCAACCACGAGACTGTATAGGTAGACTGCGTTACCAGTTACTATTCAATAATAAATAAATAAAGTAAATATGTATGCAAGTGATAAATAAGAAATGGCAACATAAAATAATAATAATTAATAATAATAATAATAATAATAATAATAATAATAATAATAATAATAATAATAATAAAGGTGGTGGTGACAGGAAAAGAATATTTTATGCTCGTAACGATACATATGATTGCAGCAATTTAATTATTTGCATAATTCTTATTTAAAGGTTTATGTAATATTTTGTATTAGAGCTGGAGCTGAAAAAGAGCGAAAGATTTAAGGGTAATATCATATTGCGCCGATGGACAGTTTCTCCCCCGGATCTTTTTCCAGGAAAGTCATTACACCCTTGAGATGCACGATGGGTTGCTAATTACCTTCTTAATAGGTGCTGGTATTGTGCCGATGAATAGTTCGTTCTTAAAGTTCATCTGGTTTGTATTACTGTGTTTACTAGTCAGAATGTATCGCATATATAGCAAACGGAACCGCAAGCTGGGAGTTATTGAACATTTCTAGAAATAAACCACTGACGTAAAGCTTTTCCTGCAAATCACGTTTCAAACCACCAGCAAAGCTGTATAACAGAGCTTCCACACCCAAGCCTGGGTAAAAGTGCGAGAGAAAGTATTTTTAAGCTAATGTGCCTATGAAAATTTGGAGTAAATTATTATAAGAAGTTAAAAATTAATTTTCAAAAGCTTTAACATAATGTAGTTATATCCCAAAATTTCATTTAGCTTCGTTAGTTAATTTCGACAACAATTAAAGCTTTATGCATAGATATAATTAAATATTCCTTTGTATAGTATTGCAATGCACGTTAAAATTATTTATAACGCTTTACTGTCAGTATTTTATATTACGTAAAATGAACTATGCTGCATGCTTTTGACCACTTAAATGGAAACTTTCAGCAAAACTTAGCAATTATTACAAGGAACATTCCAGTTTTTACTTCCTCTACATATTAGGTAAGAAACTGTGGTATTCCAACCAAAAATTCCATTTCCTCCTATCAAAAGTGATGCTTCAAATCCTGCCGCAATAACGCTCAAAATGTTTGGCTAGAAATTATTTCAAGTGAAGCTACTTGACTTTGCTATATTTATTCTTCCATGATTATATTTATACAAGACAGTCAGCTGTTTCAGCTGGTTTTTACTTTCTTTACAGGTTACCTGTGGTATGAAAAGAAAGTAGGCACTATATTCCACCCAAAACATTCCAAAGCGAGTTTTCACTAGAAATACACTTTTGAGGTCCCGGAGAATTTTTAAAAAGGGTTGTGTATGTGAGAGAGAGAGAACAGCATAACTAAAAATCAACAAACTTTATACTTAAGTTTTGCATCTTCTTTTCACGAATGTGAATAGTAGGTTCCCAAGAATAGAATGTTTTATTAGTTGTTAGGTAATTGCTGTTATATCTGTTGAAATAGCTTCTCGCAATTTCTCAAATGTTTTGAATGGATTTAAAGTGTTTTTCCTCATAAATCTAAATACAGGACTAATCAAATAGTTCGTATATTAAAACAAAGCTATTCAGAGTTTCTGCATTCAGTTATTTAAATTAGCGAGTTTTTATTGTTGGCTTCTCATAAAATACTTACACTTCCAAAATGTTATATCATTATTTCATCAGAACGACTTAATGATGACTCATTATTAAATTAATCTAAATATATCAATAAAACCTAAAAGTAAACATTTACACAAAAGTTACTTTTATAGAAACATCATAAACGTTTATCAAAGATAAAATAAAATTCAATCAGTTTTAAAAATCTACTGTTTACAATATGCCAAAGAGATTAAAATGCATATCAGTTTAAAATCGATGCGGGTTAAATACTAAAGGGTGGTTCGCAATAAACTGGGAAGGGGAATCAGAACGAGAACGGAAAGCAAAAACACGTAAATTTGGTTCACAATACACCGGGAGCGGAAAGGGGAATGTCTATCGAAAATTAGCGATAGTAACGTAGGAAGTCGATTTTGCGCATAGGGGTATCATTTGCTTGCGAGTTCCCAATGTAATGCAGGTCAGCCACGTAATGCAGGTTAACCAACTTCGAAATTCGATGCAATGAACATCCTCTAAAAGCCACGTCATTACCATTTCTGATTCCTCTTGCGAAAACGTCAACCCCATACGTTTGTAATAAATGTTGTACATTAAAGGTTATTATTCTATACTGTTTTAGATTGATTGTTGTTCCGGGTTTGTTTTTCCAAGCTTACGATTAGAGAGAGCTCTAGCGGTGGTTTTAGGTCACGGCTTCTTTGAATATTTTCTACCATAAAGATAGGTACTCACAGTATGAACACAATATGCCGTACTGGGCTCTGGTAAGTTTGCTTTTAGTTTGAACGCTTACATTTTAATGTACGTATTTTAGCTTTACCGCTCCCGTTCCCGGTTATTATGAACCAGCCTAAACTCGTATTTATATTTGTCCATATACAAGGTGATTTAGGACCTATGCAACCAACCTTGTGGAATGATAGGTCTCACAAAAGTTACCGATGCGTTGTTTAGAAGCCACATGATTGAGCAGACAAGACCCAAAGGTTACATAAGCTCATTTATTGGTGTAAGAACTATGCAAATTAAGTGAAACAGCAATTCAGAGAAGGCGTTCAAAGTGTCGCCTTCGGCCCCATTGCAATCATGACAACGTCATTTATTGCAATAAGTGTGGCCTCTGGCGAATGCGGTTAAAGGCAACGTGTATGCGCACAATCAATTCTTCCTTGGTGTCAACTGGGGTGGCATACGCGACACTCTTCACATGCCCCCAAAGAAAGAAGTGAAACGGCGTTAAGTAGAGCAATCGTACTGGCCATGCAACAAGGTCCTCCTCTCCTTAACCACTTCTCTCTGTAGGTGTTGTTCAGAAGTTCTATTACAGCATGGCTGAAGTGAGGCGGAGTCCCGTCATGCTGGAACCACATATCCCTTCGCCTCGCAAGGAGCACATTCTCCATAAGCAGTGGCACTGATTGAAGGATCTTAAGATACAAACCTCCGTTTTTAAAGTAACGGCACCTCAAATGGTAAGACGGGAGAACTGTTGTATGCAGCAGTGCGGTCAAACGGATGTATAATTCACTGGTTCACTACTTAAGTATGTGGCTCCTAAACAACGCATCAGGCAACGCCAGTTGTCTGACAAAAAATGATCCTCCTTGTGAGACCTATCACCACTCTATATAATAATGTTTTAACTTTAATAGCGAATAATTAAATTTAGAAGGACGCTTATTAATAATTGGATAAATGGCAATATGAATTAATCCAACAGTAATTTGTCCATATCTATGTGCAAAACGTAACTCCTTCATTTGTATTGTTGTTTTAATTTATACTTTCCCTACTGCTCACCTATAATAAGTATCTAGAGGAAGTATTAGATTCCATCCAAAAATTCGATACAGGTTTTGAGACTCTCTAAGAAAAACATTTTTAGAAAAAGTTCCGCAAGCGCGGTGTGTGTGCATACTTACGTGCTCCCCCCCTTTCCTTTACAGGAAAAAAGGTTGTAAAATTTATTTTCTCAAAAACGGCTCTAATAATTTTGATTAAAACGCTACATATTTATGATATTTCGATGACAAATATAATTATAACCTTTGGTGTCCTCTTCATTCGAAAGGGATTTTGTATAATCTTGTATAACAGATAAACTATAAGAGATAGACAGAAACGCATTAAACAATAATTATAGAACTTTTTAAAACACACGATTTATTTCAAATAACCTTTTTGTGGCATAGCTGTTTCCTAGATATCCGTTATTTTAGTTTGAATTTTTCAAGTTTGTCATTCTTAAAGTACCGTCGCAATTGTTTCTTGTGATGTCGTGGGAAGAGCATCTAGCGATTAGGTTTTAAACATCCGACCATCGATTCAGTTCCCTCTGTGCCCCTTGTACCTGCAACGAAATGTGTGATGAAACTGTTTCTTTTAATTAACATTAAGTAGATAGTAAAATAAACTTTGGTAAAAATAATTTATAGAACCTATATAAAAATCTGATGTGTTACATTCATATAACTTTCTCTACCCACTATCGCTTATTAGTGGGTGTACCAACTATTCCTACGAAAGTTGATTTTACTATCTACTTCATTTCACTCCAAATAAACTTTTGTAGAAATAGCTACATTAAATGCTTCGTTATACATGCAAAAGAAATAGTGGCAATCAAATGTTTAAAAACTGGGCGTATATGGTATCCTTAAAATGTCTTATTGTTTCCATGCAATCGCGAGAAACAACTGAAAAATCGACGTAACTTAAAAAAATAATGGCAGTTTTGAACAAATCGAAGCATTAATAACGGCTGCTGCCACAAGAAATGTTATTTATTGAGTGTTTTAAAGAGATCTACATTTGTTCTGTAGTACGTTTTCGTCTATCGTTTGTTTACCAGTTACACAAGATCATAAAAAATTCCTTCCAAATGAAGAGGACTTCACGGAAATTTCGGAAAATTAAGGATATACATTTTATTTGTAATCTAAATATCTTTAATATGTCGTATTTTAATCAAAATCGTTTGAGCGATCTTGTAGAAAATAAAACATTTCGAAAAATGTCCCATGTAATGGTAGTTTAGGGTGGGGGGATTTTCTTGAAAAATCCTCTTGTCGCATCTTTGGACGATACTGAACCTAAATACCAAGTTTAGTATTTATCCAATTTTTCGTTTTTGACTTATGCTGTTTATAGGCACACAGACACATATACACTCACACAAGGACCTTTTTCTATTTTTTTTCATTCAGGGGACCTCAAAGCATGTATTTCCGTTGCAAACCCGGGATCTAGCTTTTGGGTGGAATGTCATACCTTCTCTACCTACTATATATATGGTAGAAAAAGCAATAAGCGACATTGGTAGAGAAAATCATGTGAATGGAACACATAAGATTTTTACACTACTTTTGTGCTTGCTTTTTCAACCCGAGGGACCACTAAATTGGTTATTTTCTCCTCGTTTATAACTATCGTCATTTTAACCCAGGTGACGAAAAATTGTTTACATACTTCTAAGTGCTTGAATAACTTCAACATTAAATTATATTATGCATATCACATCTACCTAACCTGAAAGTACATCGCTAACTAAGGCTCTAATTTGTCCGATAATCTATCTTTAACTTAAGTTCCTCTTTGTTTACTACAAAACAATGAGAAAAGTTCAAGGAAGGATTAAGAATTCAAAATCCGCTGAACGCGTATTCAAGCGAGGCATAACACTCACTTGTTCTCTTTAAAGGAGAAAGATTCCGTAAAAACTGCGTATGCACTACTTCCTGATAAAAATATAAGTAAGATGTGGTCCTAGAAAACAAAAAGTAGACAAGCAGCATATACTTTAGCATCAAGTGAAAAGAACCGTAAGATTAAAGAAAAAGAGAGAGAGAGTTATAGGTGTATATAGAGACAGTAACTTTCCTTGGTCAGTCAAGAAAAGAAACAGAACGGGTCTGCAGATATATCTACACGTTCACTCTCGTCATTTGATTAAACCTGATATACCTGAATTATGTTGTTTGAAAGCAGTGAGAAGGGAGATGCAACTCCTAAAAGAGCAAAGTTGAATTTAATTATTCACTGATATATACACATTAGTATAAGTAGTATGTAAACATTATAACCGTGTATGTTAAATATCTTTTGTGTGTTAAAATCTTGTATCCATATGTTAAAAACAAAATTGTAGTTATAATACTTCTGATAATATACGCACGATAAAAAAAACTCATTTACGTAATGCTAGCGATAATACTTCTGGTTATCTTTCAGTTGTTAAGTGCAGGTCAGGATTTCATGGAAATTGGAGAAAGTGGAAATAGAAGAGGCGAGTTATTTGATTTAGTTGTCATGCGGACAAATAAGAAGTTAATCAATTATATTAAATGGGAGTTTGTGTAGATCTGGTAGCTGTTTTATTACTTCTTCTCTTTTACATATAGCAAGTAAAGGAAGTAATATATTCCACACATGTAGGTATATGGATTTCACTGGAAATACATGTTTTGAAACTCCCTGAATAAAAAAAAAACTTTTAAAAAGAAAGCGTGTGTGCGCGCGTGCGTCTGTGAGTGTCTTTTTCTTCACGTCCTACTGAATCAATCAACTAACATCCATAAAATAATCACATAACCCAAATGTTCATCTTGGCAGTCAATAATCCGTCATGTTGAAAACAAACGTTAAATGTAATTAAATTCCGTGTTTAACTAAAACATACAACCGAAAATTCTATTCCAAATCACGATAGTGATTTGTCTTAAATAAAATTGCCAAACTGCTCAACATAACTTTGTTCGGTTCGAAACGTCGTGCTTAAATCAATGACCAGAGGTACAAGATATTGACAGAGGAGAATTTACACTTTGATCAGATCTAGCTCTACTAAACCCTGGGAGAAGGGAAAAGTAGGAGTGAGGTTGGGCACAGCGCAGCGGGGTCCTTAACGTCATCAGACTGTGCCTTCCCGAAGGGCTTCTTCCAATATCCTATTCACAAGGATCGGACGTATCGATGCTAGGGTGGAAACAGTTCTCTCCTCGAAGTACGGTCACCGCATACGCCGCACACCGCAGTTTACCGCGCCTGGCACTGCATCGCTAGAAGGTGAATATGGAAATGGAACGTATTATACAAGAATCCAACCCAGTATTCACCAGGGCAAACCACGAAAAAACCCTTTAGTTAGGTTGGCCGTTACCAGGGGGTTTGAATCCGGGAAAGAGAGCATCAAATGCTACCGCCCGATACATCCTGCTTGATAAAGTTAACCAATCAAAACCTATCACAGTAATAAAACGAAATGTATCAGTTTTGGTGGAATGAGCGTAAATAAGCGAATGTGGGCTTGTCCCTATCTTATGTACTACCTTGTAGGATTAGGAATGAAAAATGTAACATTCTTAGATTTGAAAAGGCTTCCTAGGGAGTGCAGTAAATTGTTCAATCCATTTTTGCCAAAACTGTCGTAAACAGGGACAGTTGGTTATATTCACCTGTATAACTATATTAGTTATATGCAGGCCTTAGATATGTAAGTACTAGTCATTCACAAAACATGCGCAAATATATGCAAATATCTGTCTAATGCGCAATATTACGCAATTAATATGAAGGAATTAAAATATGGTATATTAAGAATAAACATAGTTTGCAACATTTTCTTTCGTCCTTTATGTTCTTAGTGATTCTACCTATACTTATATGTTCTAAATGTGTTTTGCTTAAATTGATTTTTATCTTTATTTTTTCAGTTCTAATGTCGCGATACTCCCTTGAAAGTTATTTTCAGTATCTTATTTTACTTAAAATAGTTTTTCCCATACTTTTTAGAAACAAAGATGTGGCAAAAATTTAAACAAAAGGCGCAGTAAGGTACTGGTAAAGGTTACATTCTTTCCTAAAGCAGACAGCAGTTACACCGTTATCAGAGCCTGATAGCTAATTGTGGTGCGCTATCTTTTTCTTACCTGGTTCTCCTGTTCACTGAAACACACAAAGGCCTCACGTGGGAAATTAACGCATGGCTGCTTGAATGTTTTTGATACAGAATGATTCAATGAAGCCAATTTTTACAATTGTATAGTAAACATTCATTATGTTATTTTTTAAATTAACAACTACGTGATATCAACATCAATAACATACCATTTTATGTTACACACAAAAGCAATACATTTCATGTCCCCCACAAATGGCATTTCTATGATCACAGTCTACGAAGCATATTGTCACACGATTTTTGCAACATTTCAAATTGAATAACACTAAATTCTCTATGAATATTATCTTTAAGGTCTCCAAGGGTTTGTGGACGATTTTAATAGATCTTCCTATTCAAATGCCCTCAGAGAAAGTATCGCAAATTGATTATTTCAATTTTTCGAGGTGACTTTATCAAAGAAACGACGACAGTTGGCATGCTAGAATTTCTGGGTCCATTTTGGCTGTTTTCTTGTAAAGCCAAAAAACAATATTCACAAATAAATTAATGTTATTCTAGTTGAAAAGTTACAAAAATCTTTTGATGATTGTCTGGTAGATTGTCGTCGCATAAGTAGACGCCATTTGCGGGGCATAATTTTCAAGATGTGAAACGTTTTCCTGCATTCCATAAAATGGCACATTATTGGCGTTGATCTCATGTGATTTGTTAATTTGTTTTAATTAATATTTACTGCACAATTGTAAAAATTTGGTTTCAATAAAAAGCCTGTGTATATTGAGAGTTGCCGGGATCTATTACCGGCGCCTTATATTATATTATTTTCTTCGGCGGTGACGCCTCATTTTTTTTGTAAGTGGGAGGGGGAGATGTGGCGTATTAATAATTTGGGGGTTACATTGTCATTACCAGTATTTTCCTTTCATGTTGACTGGAATGACGTCATTCCTGGCTGGCAGTTTTTGCTAGCCACAAGTGATGGAGATAGCGTCCGTCTTAGCATTCCGTGAGAAGCGGATCGCGTGTGCAAGCCGGCTTTTGGATCGCTGGACATCTCCTATTACCTTTCATATTTAATAAAGTAGCAACCCCCAAACGGTTGGAAAATAAAGCTAGGAATGTGTGAGTAGATTTTTACAGTGAAAAACCCACGCCTTCCTCTTAACCTCCACACCACTTTCAGTTTTCCGCAGCCAAGGCAGTATACGTCCCCTCAATGTGCGTGCTGGGTATTGAAAATTAATTTAATTTTCATATAAACTTTTAGACCTCTTCCCAGCATGTAATAATATTATGAAGCAGCATATATAATGCCGCGATGGTGAGAAAATTTTGAAGCAGTATACTTTACCTGCTTCTGAAATTGTCGTTACATCGTGGCTCGTTCTGTTGTCTCGTGCGCCAGCTGCTCTAGTGAACTCGCTATGAAATTTTTCTCCCAAGGTATGCGTGGGCACGTGTGGAAGGATAACACCTGTTTAAATTGACTGAGAAGTTTAATGTGATCTAATACTTGAGCTGTTGAAGCGAGTTGTCAACCGTTTGAAGATAAAGAATGAAATTAATTATGAATCGTAGCACTCAAAACTATAACAATCTTATTATACCTACTAACTTCTGCAGTATCAATTTAACGGTTTGAAATAACCTGCCGCAATACTTGCCGTGAGTCACTAAAATGCTTACCGGCGAAACCCCTCGCGATGGTCGCTAAATATTTCTCGCACAATCGCGTCACTGAGCGCTTAAAATAACACACGGGACGTCACAAGTATCCAGAATGACGAATGTATGCACAGATGTGTGCACGGCTGTGTGCACAAAAAGGTGTCTCCGATTAAGATTGCAAGCCTTTATATTAAGACCCGCCTACTTTAGAACTACCCTGTCAAAATTCTACGTACTTTGCCAAAGCTCACGCTTCTGAAACGCAACTTTTACTACTTTGATTAACAAATTCTAAGAATTCTTTCTCTCATTTTCCGAACTGGCCACCTGCAGTTTCTTACCTTGTTGCTCTGATGGGTCTGGCTAACTCTTAGGATTTAAGTGCCTTTCTCTTTTTCAGAATTTCTGCCAACGTGACCCTGCAAACGTACTCAACTTAACTGCCTTCCAAGAATCTTTATGCTAACGCGTTCGCTACTTCGGCCATCGCCAATGACTTTGTTTAACATGACTCCGCTAATGACCTTTTCTCCCGACAAATCTTTTCAACTCAGGCTTATTCATTATACATTGATTTAATATATGGAAATTATTTATTCCAGTTATTTATTTATCTTTCTACTATTTCTTTATTTAATTATTCTTATCTTCCCGGCAATAATTACGGTGTCACTTATTTAATGGAATACTGTTTGACTGTTAGAATTTTAGGTGACAAATTATACCACAGCGTGAAAGTTTTTAATGCATTATGTGTTAATATATTAAAACTTTCTTTCATTACATCATATTCAAATTTATATTTAGTAGGAAATTGCAGAAGCCGCAACTCCCCTCATAATATTGCTTTAATTGCGAAGACTTCGCCAATTCTCTCACTCTCCTTTCCCTCTCTTCCTCTCTCCCTATTTTCTTTCTGCCGCTCTCTTCTTCTCCAACTCTTTCTATCATGCTATCTGTACAATGTACGTGATTTTTGGTAATCGGTGAAAAACTGTTGTGGCATTAATAAAAATTAAAACAAGTAAACTTGTCCGTAAACATGTGCCTGTTAATAGTCGGGAAACAAATGCCTGCTCTTTATACTTGTTATGGGGATGGAAGTATGTTGCTTTCGATGGCAATTGGTTTACGTACATGAATATTAGTAATGAAAAATTGGTATAACCTCTGAAATATTCATCCGATAGAAATGTAGTAAATAAAACTTGTCAGATTCATTAAACGTCTAAACTCTCCTTCTTAATACTTAAAAAAATTCGGTATTAAACCAAATGTTTTACTTCGTGCGCCATTAGAAGCACATATTTGGGAAAAGTAATTCAGATACCATATAGGCTGTACTCCAAGTAGGACTAATATCAAATTTCGTAACAATGGTCATTCTTGAGTGAAAATGTAACACATGGCGATTCTTGTCTTATGGTTAGCATCAATTATTCATTTAAAATAGCAAGTTTCCGGAATTTTTTCAATTATCACTTTATTATGTGCTTCTAACTACTTAAATTCTGATTTCAGGTGCACATGACCATGGGGGCACACATGGAGAAACAGATCATCATGGAAGTTATAACCACAGTCATGTTCATCATCATTGATGGAGTACCACAACTTTTTATAGCATCTATGTCTTCCTAGAGAGAAAATAAAAGGTAAGACTGTGGTTAGTGTAGGTATAGCTCGCAATTACTTAAACCAAACAAAAGTTTTGAACATTTATTAATATTCGTGTTTTTTACCTCCTTGTTAAAGAACATGTTAAAAACAAATAACAATTACAGAAGAAAGAATAATTTTATTAAGTTAAAACTTAAGTTATGCTTCCTACTGAATATTTTCGTGGTAAGCGTTGTTGCATATGCTGTTATTTTTATGGGGATGATAGGTAAAAGGTTTGACTTTCTCTAACTCTCTTCTCCAAAGTATTCTTAGAAGATCTTACTCTTTCATCTGCTTCTTTTTAATTAACATAAACATTTCAGAATTGCTTCTATTAAATATTCCGTTGTAAGTACAAGGGGGGGATAAAGTAGGCTAAAGTAATAATCTAGCTGGTCGCTATATGTTGACTTTAAAATTCTGCTCTTCGAATGACCCCGGGAAAAATGAATAGCGACAGTAGTATAAAGCATTTGATGATTCATGCCATATGATAAATGGTTAATGCCACAACAAATATTTGACATAAGTTCTATATTTTAACGAGATTTAGATTTTGTGTGCAATAAGTTCTTGTCCGGTGGCACCGTGACCAAGTGTTTAGACCACTCGCCTCCCACCAAGGCGGCCGGGTTCAATCCGAGGAGTTTATGGTGACGAAGCGGCGTCTGGGCGGGTTATCTCCGGGTTCTCCGGTTTCCGCGCCACTCATTCCACCCTTTGCTCCTTCATCACCTTTCCTTTCATCGTTTCACCTTCATTTCATATCATCTTCTTCCTCACTCTCATACCTGGCTATGTGCCGATCCCCCGTTCCGGGTGCTTCATTCTCTGCTCCTCTACAGGCCTCTGATCCTGGGCACGGTTGTAAGTCCCAGGGGATGTAAGCCTTACATACAGGAAGGTTAAGCCGACTGAGTAAGTAAGTAAGCTTTTATCCATCTCTTACGGTTTGCCAGTTATACAAAATTAAAGAATAAAGTAGTAATTGCAAATGATAAGGACTTCACAAGCTATTCGTATAAAAATCAAGATATACACTTTATTTGTCATACAAAGATCCTAAACATATGGTGCTTTAATAAAAATCGTTAGAGACTGTTTTGAGAAAAAAAAATAACGAAACGTTTTCCTGTAAAGGGTACTCTGAGGTGGGGATATTCTTTTAAAATGTCGCATCCTTGGAAGATACTGAACTTAAATACCAAGTTTGATGTTAAACAGACTTTTCGTTTTTGAGTTAAGATTGGCACAGGCATACACACGGGCCATTTGCTAAAAAGTATCTTTTTTTGGATTCAGGAGACCTTAAAATATGATTTCCGGTGAATTCCCGATATCGAAATTTTGAGAAAGTAAAAATCGCAATTGAGATTTCGCCAAAAATACATATCTTCAGATTCATTGAAAATCCAAAGAGAACATATTTTTAGAGAAGCATATTTATCCCAAAAGTTTAACATTAAGCTTGGAATTTAATTTCAGTATCTTTCAAAGATACGACACAAAATTTTCAGGAAAATTTCTCCACCCAATGCCATCCTTACTACGTGGACAGTTTTTTTTTTTCTCAAGATGGCTTAAGTAATATTGATTAAAGTACCCATATGATTAATATATATGCATCACTAATAAAATGCATGGCTTGAATTTTCTATGAACAATCTGTGAAGCGCTCTCATACAACCTGAATTTTGTATATATTTGTATAAATGAGAATACATAAGAGATAGACAAAGGATTATTTGAAACTCATTAAAAAATACGGTTGGTGTAAATAACCTTTACCTCGGTGTTAATCATTTTATACTTCATATTTACATTTTCCTAAGTATAGCATCTGACGGACATGCTCGAAAGTTTGCGATTATTCCTCTTTTTTCTCCATTGCAAGAACCCATCATGTTATAGGTTAAACATTCGAATGCTGTTTCTATACGTTTTTAGTAACTGAACACTTGTTGTTTAATTTGAAATTACTTCTATATAGAAATATATCACGAGTACTGGACGGAAAAAATCCCTTTTTGTATGTAGACTGTAATGTACAACGATTTATATGAGTTTGTTAATATAAAAGGTCGTGAGAGTATTCGCATCGGATTTTTTTAAAGACGCCAAACAGTTCAAAGTACAAGTATTCGAAATATAATACCGTAATTATCGACGGGAAGATATAAATAATTAAATCAAAATGATAGTAAGATAAAAGAAATAATTGTAATAAATAATTTCCATATATTAAATCAACGTACAATGTAATGAGCTTGAGTTGACAGATTTGCCTGGAGAAAAAGGTAATTAACAAGTCATGTAAGGAAGACATTATCAGCGGCGTATAGAACACATTAGTTTAAAGATTCTTGGAATGCAGTTAGGGCTTAGTTCAGTACGTTTGCAAAGTCACATAGGCAGCAATTCTGTAATTTAGAAAAGTGAAAGGTACGGCTTAGCAACAAGTTAGGAGACGCATACGTAGGATTTTAAGATTGGACCGCGCCAGTAGGAACGTTGGTAGTGATAGCCATAGGTAGGAGAACTTAAGTTAAGAAAAGAGCATGCTTCTAAATCAGAGATATTCGTGACTTTCGTGTGTAATTTTTAAGTTGTGTAGCGCACATGAACGCGCTGGCGTTTGGAAGACTTAGGGACATTGAGGGGGATCTCTCCGAGCAACATTTCCGACTTACGACAACTGACGCTTCGCTTAATTATTGTTACAGAAGTAAGTAATTCGTAAATTCAACAAATCGGCGACTCTTCTCAAACTGAACATTTTATCAAAATTAAAATTTATCAGCTAACTAACCTAGCGTTATTCTTTCAAAATACACTCACGCATACCTGAGATAAGGAACTCATAGCTATACTACTAAGCGGCTGGCGCAAGAGACAACGCAGAACGAGCTACGAGATAACCACATCATAAAACTCATTTACAGAGCAGGTAGCATTAATTCTTATAAAAATTTGAAGCAGAGAGAGGCATCAAAGCTGTCGCACCGAGAACTGCTTCAAGTAGTAAGCTGTCGGGCTTAAATACGTCGTATTCAACGTCTGCACCAATTTACTGCGCAGCAGCCTTGAAGCAGTACGTTCTGAGTAGCTAAATATAAAATTATAACCATAGGGAAAATAAATATTAATAACAGTAGGAATAGTATTAAATAAGACCGGGAAGTGAATATTACATCTAAAGTGAATATGGGTTGAACACACAATGTCAGCCAGCGGCTGGAAATGGGGGTTTTTCCCTTATTCTAACCGAGTGAGAAGAGCATACGCTTTGTTAATGTACCTTAGGTCGCCTAAAAATCACATGTGTAAAAAAAGGGTCAATGTTCTCAAAACCCCCAGGCATCCAATAAGAAAGAAGGTAGAATCATACGAAAGTGAAATGGGGAGATGGGAATTTGGAAATAAAGAAACAAGAGGTTTTGAAAATACTTCTTCGTTGTAGTTCCTTGGAGGTGGTTCTTAAACAATATGTCGACGGATAGGGGCGATAGCATGAAGCACATCAATAAAGAAATGCGCATGTGCGGTGGCGAGGTAATATTTTAAAACGGTGACGGGAAATAAACGAGCAGGAAAATGAAACAGTCGTATTAACCACTAACCCTAGATCCAAGATCCATGCAAATCCCTGAGCTAGCATCGAACCTGGGAGCATTCCTGCAAATCCCGTGCCGCAAATAGGCGCACAGCATGTACCCCCGCAGCCTGTAAACATTAAAATACATTTTCGTAAATTTTAATTTCCACTACGATTCTATACAATATAAACAATATGGGATCTGCATGTTGGATGCTGGAAGCCGAAATTGTTACTGCATGCCTTATAAAACCTCATAAATCAAGCATGGTGTTTAAATTAAACAACTAGTTTTTTAAATTCCAGAACAAATGTGTGCGGAGGCAATCGTAAACATGGATATTTGGGCATGCGATTAATATAAAAAAGTTCTGCTTTTGTAGTCAAGCTGATGCGTAAAGTTTTGCTAAGTATGTCTTTTGTTTTAAGATTGCTTAGTTCTGCAACAAATTTAACTTTAAAATATGCAGAGTGTAACAAGAAAATCTTAATAATCCAAATCTTATACTTCTAGAAACAAAACTGTATCAAATCATTACTTGTTGTATTCTTAATCTTTACATACTAGTAGTTTATGCACTCTTGAAAGTGTATCCTTGTTTCTCTAGAGGTGATATATTATATAAGCATCTTAGCCAAGGACTCACTTAATTGCTTGACTGTACTAAACGCTAGCATTCTCCAGGGATATATAAGGGCTGTCGCAAAAATATCCGACCTAACAAAGAAAACAAAAATTTTGGGAAAAAACATTTATTTCTCTATATATTCTCCTTTCAGCTTGATACACTTTTCCCAGCGATGTTCAATAGCTTCGATACCTTGTTTATAGTGAGAACCGTCGAGTTCTGCAAAATAGCCATCAACCACAAACTTCACCTCTTCATTGTTGGCAAATCGTTTACCACCAACCCATTTCTTCAACTTTAGAAACAGAAAATCATCAAAGTCTGGCAAATAGGGTGTATGAGGAAGCAATTCGAACTTTAACTCATTGATTTTGGCCATGGCGATAATGGATGTGTGAACTGGTGCATCGTCTTGATGAAACAGAACTTTCTTTTTCGCTAAATGCAGCCGTTTTTGCTTGATTTCATCATTCAAACGCTGCAATAAGTTTGCATAATGCCATTGATTGCTTTTCCTTTTCGAAGATAATCAATGAAAATTATCCCACGCGCATCCCAAAAAACTGACGCCATGGCTTTGCTTGCAGATGGAACTGTCTGCGCCTTCTTTGGAGCCGATTCTCCCCTTTCAATCCACTGTTTAGACTGTTCCTTCGTCTCAGGTGTGAAGTGATGGACCCATGTTTCATCCATGGTTATGAATCGACGCAAAAACTTTGCTTTATTGCAGCGAAACATCGCCAAACACTCCACTGAAACATTCTCCGACACTGCTTTTGTTCCATTGTGAGTAAACACGACACCCATCTTGCGCACAGCTTTTTCATGTCTAAATTTTCAGTTAGTGTGCGATGTGCAGCACATTTTGAAATGCCTATGATGTCTGCTAGCTGTCAGCCGATGGTCATCCAATACCATTTTGTGGATTTTCCTCACAATTTCTGGCGTGGTCACTTCATTTGGTCGACATTCGTCTTGGCAAATTGTATGGCCTCGCTTAAACTCTGCCACCCAACATTTTACTGTTGTAAGCGAAGGAGCAGACTCCCCCAGAGTAGAATCCAGCTCAGCTTTAATATTAGTTTGACTAAGACCTTTCAAATAAAAGTATTGCATCACATAACGATGGCCAGTTTTATCCATGTTTACAAATTCGCTGAGAGAGTTCACTATTGATGGCTGCCAATTACTAAACAACGTAGCATTGGCAAACTTCAAACTTAAGCTTCATAAGGTTGGTACTTTCTTCCATAGACATTTCTTTGAAGCAAAAACCGCATTCGTCAGGTCAGGTACTTGCACTGCCCTCGTATTAGCCCATCCGGGATCCAGTTTGTTTCTCAGCGCTAATAAGGCACCTTTTTGATGACTTCCTTTCATACCTACTTTCATTTGGCATGTTGTTGTTGTTGTTATTATTATTGTTATTATTATTATTATTATTATTATTATTATTATTTCAAATCCGTCGCACAACTCCATGTCTGTAGAAAAAGGGTTGTAAAAAGGGAGCAAAAGATTTTCGGGCCCAGGTTCATAAAATAGCATCCATCATTTTCATAAAATGAATATATCCTAGATTTTTAACATATATTTTTGTTACTGTTTGTATTAAAATATATTTTTAAAAAATAGTTGCAAAATAAATCATGCCTATGGGTATAATAAGGAAGCGCAAACTAGCTAATGAAGAAAAGAACCAGTTTAGTCTTAACGTTAAAAAGCTACGGTCTGATCTATTCTTTGTACCACTTGTTATGTGTAACAGTTCATCATTAGCATGCAGCTAAGACTCGTCTCGGTGCATTAAATGGTTGGCTGCATTTCAAAACAATGACATTAATTTGCTTCCATTTAGTGATCGTTTACTGTGTCGTCGTCAGAAGAAAAATAGTCATTACAAACGTGAGGTAACAGCACAATAGAGAAAGCAGGCCATTCCATAGCTTAAAACAAATGCGGAATATGAATTGCAGAGATGTAGTTAACTTGATATGTTTCTATATTAAACACTGACCAGCACTGTCGGTTCAAATAGATATTAGAGAATATTTAAATAACTTAATCAGAAATGCTACAAAGATGATACCAGAAATAATACACAGAGTTACATAATTACAACAAATGTTATTTTTACTTATCTGTACCACATACATAGTAGGTAAGGAAGGAAATCGATACCGAGATTTCACCGGAGGAAATGTATTGAGGTCCCCTGAAACCAAATAAAAGATTTTTAGAAGCATGTCCGCTTGTGTGTCTGTGAACAGCATAACTCAAAAACGAAAAGTTGGATAAATACCAAACTTGGTATTTGAGTTCAGTGTCTTCCAACGATGCCACACATAAATTTGAAAATCTGCCAAAAAATATTTTTTTTAAAATAATAGACGTCTAAAGGAAATCCCTCACCCCAAATACCCTTTACATGCAACAGTTTTAGAAAATTTTGATTTTCGAAAAAAATGGTTCTCAACTTTGATTAGAATATCATATATGAGAGATATTTACATGACAAATGAAACGTAAATCTTTGAGTTTCTGGGAATAGCCTAGGAAGCGCTTTTCACTCGGAAGGAATTTTCTATAATCTTGTATAACTGGTAAACGTTAAGCGATAGACGAAAACGCACCACACAAAAAATGTAGATCTCTTTAAAACACACAATTTATTTAAAATAATTTTTTCATAGCTGAAGTCGTTTCTGAGATATTCGTTATTAAAGGTTCAAATTGTTCAATACTTGTCATTCTTTTTAAGTCCCATCGATTTTCAGTTTCTCGGATTGCATGAAAACCCTATGGAATTTTAAAGCGAGCATATAGCGTCCAGTTCTTAAACATTTGAGTTCCTTTGTATCTATAACTAAATGTGTAATGTAGCTATTTTTGCCAAGTTTTATTTGGATTAAAATGTGGTAGATGGAAAAATAAGTTTTAGTAAGAATAGTTTATATACCCATTAGTAAAGACCGAGGTAGAGAGAAGACATGTGAAAGTATCACGTCAGATTTTTTTTCAATCGCCTTACATCAAAACTACTCGAATAATTCTCTTGAATTTAATAGCTTCTTCCTTGGAATATGTCAAATCGTTGTTCTTGTGTACGTTTTGTCTATTGTTAATGATTACAACTAACAATTAGCTGTTGCCATCCTAGTGTGTAGTTATCTGTTACCGATAGCAGTAACTGCTAATGTATTTCTGTTACAAGAAAGTATCAGTTGCTCTACAACACACTCGGATCGTGATCACAAAATAAATTATGCAACACTATGCACATTTACAACTAAAAAAGTTAAATTACAAACCGAAATTTTATCATACAGCACATTTTCGCAACTAATTACAGACGCAGTATTATACCAACTATTTACGCTCTGGTAAATCAAATTTTGTGTTGCTATTATCTACAGATGGGAAATAGTTCCACGTGTAATTAATTTTCGTTCTAAGAGTTCATGAATGATCTCATCGTTTGAATAGAAAGTAAGGTGGAAGTTAAACTATAAGGAAGACTAAGTATACAAGATGAAGGGGAACTTTTTACATTCCTTCCAATATTACTTCATAGAGGTATTACAAACAACAAAAAATAGAATAGCATTTGTTCTGTAATCAGTCGTTTCCGAAAAAAAAATTGTTTTTCCAAATTAGATGGTTTATTCTATTCCACGAGAATGTATAAGGCTAATAGTTCGTTACTTATAAGATGGGTAGAGTAACCTATTTCTGACCTAGTTGCGGTAGTAACTTGTGATATCATTCAAGGTTTTGAAATAATTAAATCATTTTCCGAATACCGTTTTGCAGACATAATGCGGTTGGAGATAAAGGCAACGTTGCTAGGTCAGTGGTCAGTGTGAGAACTGGCTTCTGGATATAACCAAAACGATATACTCGAACTGGGAAGTGGGGGACTAGTGGTTTTATTTTCCGTACGACCCTTAATCCAAAGAAACGGTGATATAATGTTTTGGAGAAATGACAAGTACGACTTGGTAGCTATTGCCCTACACTAACAGTATGGAAGTAATGTCTTCATCATCCAATACGCGTTTCGCACTCGACGACTGAAAAGCACATCATGTTTATGTCAGCTCCACTAGAAGTTGAGTCATTTTTAGAGTAACATGTACTACGCATTGAAACTTACAGGTTTAGTGATAAAAGAACCCAGGTATGTTTAGTCGAAATGATACATACGAGTATAGCACAAGGTTTACGAGATACCAGCCTTATCATCTGGCATCTCTTGAACCTCAGGGAGCGTGCAGTCATAGAAGGGGGACTAGCATGAAATACCGTTGCCGCAGAGGAAGCAATTTTAAATCTTGTAGATGAACAACCCAGCAGCATTAATTGGGGAATAGCTTACATGGTCGGTGTGTCCCATTGGTTTGTTCTCAGGACGCCTAAAGAACAGTTATTGCGATCGTATCATATCCAACGGGTACAGTGTCTCGAAGCAGCGGATTACATGACTAGCCGGCTTTCGTCAATTGGTTCCTAGAACAAGGTGCAATTAATTTGGCAACAGAAGAAGCTACCTTTATAAAAAATGAATTTTCAATTTTCATAACATCCATACATGGGTGGAAGAAAACCCTCACAGCACCAGGGAGCATATTTTCAACAGGAATTTGCTGTGCACTTATGGGCACAGCAAACGTTTATCTACACTCGTGAACCACGCACCAACCAAAGTGAAACCTGTTTACTCGCTGACCTACATCTGGTATTGAAAGGGAGAGCTCCACCCGCGCTCGCAGCTACCGTTCGGCTACCGCGCGTTGCACAACGTTGCCAACGTGTGCGTTTTATATTCTCGAAAAATCTAAAATATCTCCGCAAAAAAGGGCTATAAAAAACTGAAACATACAAAATATGCTTTAAGTGATGAGATCTGCAACTGGTTTAAATTAATGTAATGACTTCTCTTTCACCCGGTATATTACGTTGGTGCATAAGTTCTTAGTGTTTTTTGTTCATTATCGCAATACCACGTTACTAGGATATTGTTGAACTTTGTTATTTGGAGTATTGTGTTTGTAAATGTGCCTTGAATTTTACATATTTGAAGAAAATTTGTGTTTTTTTTAACTAAAGATGGGGTGTAAAGTAGGGAAAAAATGAATTATTGCGAAATAATCTTTCTATTTTTTTAATTTAATAGAGGAACAAAGGCATTTGTGTCATCTACGGGGATCGAACTATTAAAAAAATCAAGGCACAAATGAGTGTCATTTCAAATAGACCCACTTTGAGGTGAGTGATTCGCCACGTTCAGGAAGAACATCGGGCTTTGATGAGCAACTTCTGTACACCAATCCATCCAGGTTTTAATCCGTGGAAATTATCAGATATGGTGAACCGTAACCATCATCGGATGGCATTCATATTTTATGCTGAGGTTCAACCCAATACGTGTATCAAGGCACTTGATGTTTCCGTCGCCGGATGGTCTAATACAAGGATAATCCTAAGGAGACGGACAATATTACGTGATGGCGTGTAGTAAACGAGTTCCAGTAATAACAATGACCAGTTTTACTACGGATATGCAGTGAGTATAGTTATTACTTATTGCCCCTATTACTTTTATATTCGTTACTGAATTTTTTTCTGTTTTCGCATCCTTTCATAACTATTACGACAATGTAATTGTTTGAAAGAAACCGTTGTGTTACTTTTCGGTTCCTACTGCTTCCTAAAGGCTGGTCCATAATAACCCGATAACTATAACCAAAACGGAAACGAGAACGGTAAACAAAGCTGCACACAAGATTTTGGTTCATAATAACCCGGTAACGAGAACGGGAATGCATATCGATGATCATATCGATCACAAAGTGGAAAGTCGATTTTGCACATTGGAATTTCATTAGGTTTAATTGACCAATGATATTTTTTCGACCTTGAGGCAATATTTTATATCATAACATGCTGTGAATGCCAGAGTGATTATAGTGTAAATTAATATTATTGTATGTACAGGATTTTAGATGTTTGTTAGCCATAAGTATTGTTAGGAAATAAGTTTGCACGACCTAACTGAAACTGACAATAGAAGTGGGTAACAATAAACCGAGGGGGTGAGCTGTTTATCACTAAGAAGAGATAAACAAATGACGTCAGGATAGCGTGCCTTTTTTAGAAATGGAGGGAATATCTTCACTAGAGTATATATATGTTAGTAGTAGTGTTAGCTGACCAAAACAGACGCTAAAGTGGGAGCAATTTGGTAACCAATAGGAGCTATATTATAATGTTTAGGCAATTCGAGGTGAAAGAGTATATATTCTCGAGCCATAAGCAAGTGTCGCTCAGTTCTGAAGAATCTCTTACGAGGTGCACGTCGCAGAGTTAGTTACAAAAATGTAAAGTGCGCGAAGTAATTGGTGCGCGGCAACTAAAAGGACTGTAGTTACATTCGGAAATATCACAGTTTCAGTCAGGCGTGTATAAAGATTAAATATGTCAATTATTAATTAAGTGTGACGGCAATAAAAGTCTAGATTCAAATTTTTTTATCATTGTGATCTTTTAGCAACAGCTCCTTTCCGTTTACACACCCTGCTTAGAGACACGTGCTCGACTGAGTTATAATAGCTAGCCGGAGGACAAAGAACCCCAAAAAATAATTAAACAATAAGCGCCCAACAAATTAGGTAACACAAGATATTGAGAACCGCGACAACCTGCTTACAATGTAGCCAACATAATGCGAGTTATCCAACGTCAAAATTCGATAGAGTAATCATTATCTACATGCAGATCCATTACATTTCCGATATCTTTAGTCGTGCCGAGCTTTCATTCCTTTATTAATGGATATTAAAGTAGTTTTTGTTCTTTGGTAATTTCTACCGGTTTTTGTTGTTCTTTGTTTTTATATTGTTTTTGTGACAATAGCCAGTTTTTAGTTGCATATAGACCAACTAGAGATGACCCTTTCACTGGAAAAACCAACGCTGAGTGGATCTACG
Source organism: Deroplatys truncata (assembly GCA_030765065.1). Taxonomy (NCBI): domain Eukaryota; kingdom Metazoa; phylum Arthropoda; class Insecta; order Mantodea; family Mantidae; genus Deroplatys; species Deroplatys truncata. Next base: position 69,165,871 of record CM060986.1, read on the forward strand.
TGTGTCAGGATCTGAGGTTAAGACGCACATATGCTAGAATTTCTTCCAGTTTTGTTTCGCTTGCGACCAGCGGGAGCACTGGCGGCTGTTTCATGCCAGGGGCAGATGATAGCGAGTAGAGAAAGTAATGTGAATGTAGCACAGATCAATATTTTTTTCTGGTATTGCTCTCGTATTTTACTTAGTTACTAATGTGTTGTAGGTACAGCTTAAAGCTGCAGTAATCAGAACGGCAATTTCGCCCATGATATTACTTTCAGAACGGAGATACATTCACTTCTAGCCGATACTGCTTCTGAAATCTCCTAAGAAAACGTAATAGTGACATGAGCTGAAGAAACCTTATATGTAACAAACATGGGATTTTCATATCTATATATTTTCATACCTTTGCTACTGTACAATGTTTAATTGTGTAATTTTTATAATACCTCTTAAATACGATAAAGGTTTGCAAGAAGTTTTTCTCATTAGGTATCCTATGGTAATACACATTTTGTTTTATACAGGAGGTTAAAATTGTGGTCGTCTTTTTTATGAGCAACAGAAAAAAAAGTATATAAGGTTTACATGAATAGTTTAAAGCTCATTGCTTAAAAGGTGGAAGAACGTAAAACAAAAACAGTGAATGGTCATCTCCATAAAGAATTAATTTACATAAATGTTGTGTTTTCATGACACTGCGTTTTTTCTATTTCTGTATTATACGATTTGTCAGTTAAATAAAGAACAGGAGCTTTATTATCACGGCAATACTCATATCTCAATCAAATTAATCAAAATCGTTACAGCAATTTTAATAAATGTATTATAAGATGGAGAAATCGTATAGAAGTGCCTCAAGAGGCTTTAGTTCGTTGAAGTAAATAATAAAGGTTTCTCCGTGATAAACCATGGATACAGACCTCGGATAGAGGTTCTATCTTTCGGATAGACGAGAGTGGAAACTGTAGGTTCTCGTTCTACAGTCAACTTGCAGTTGCGACATCTTTAACGTGTGTAAAGAAGCGAGTGAGGAACGACAATCTATTATTATTATTATTATTATTATTATTATTATTATTATTATTATTATTATTATTATTTATTCACGCTCTTTAACTGCTATGGTTCGTATCGTTCCATTTTATATTGGGGGTGAAAGACAGAAGATTTTGCTCAGAAGCCCCTTTATCAGACTTGAAGTTCTTTTGCCGTAAATCTACGACACGGGACCACCGGCATTACTTCCCCTCCGAAGGAAGCCATGCTAGAAAATTTTACGCCCGAAAAATACCAACCCCTCTACCGGGTTTGAACCCCGACCTCGGAACTAGAGACTAGCTGGTATAGTACGATTTTTTCGTCGTGACAGACTTACTGTATGCGCAGTAGTTGGCCAAGTCTATTTATCCTCTGAGAGGGGCGTTGGTTCAGTTCTAACAGAACAGCAGCGCGTACGCAACGTGAGATAAGGTGACATCACCACGGTTCCGAGTAAATGTTTGTTCCACGCAAGGGGAATACTGCCAACCGTTCTCCCCCCCCCCCGTCCTAGACTACCTTCTCCTCTGCGTTTCTGGCTTTTCACGACAAAAAAATCTGCCTGTACCTTTAGACCATGGTTGACGACGATAATATCTTTGAATGAGATTACCATAGTGTTCGGGAAGTAGATAGATGACATTTGTTTTTAATATAGGCACACAATTGTGTTTCAGTTCTGCATACTTAAAGTAGAGTTGTTTTGTGATAGGAGAATCACGTGAAAACCTTCACGTCGTTAAAAGACGTACCATATTTCTCCAGCTTTTCATTTTTGTGCGATTTGTTCAGAGACTTCTACGGTCGTTTTTCTACAACTCCTGAATTTTGGGGTTCAAGCAACTCTTCCTCTATTTTCGGTAAAGGGTACACAAAATAATAGCGTCGTTTGGAAACATAACTTATAGAAAGCATCGGAAATAATTTTATTGTCATTTTTTACCAAAGTTTACTTTGGTAAAACCGTATCTCACATCATATCGTGATTTTCTGCCAAAATTTATATCACTAAAATTTCCAGAGAAGTTCTGAAGAAAAACTGCCTAAAATTAACACGAAATATAAACCCACTATTTGGAGAGTCGTCCTCCGTGGTTCAAACCCGGCGGAGGGCGATGGATTTTTTCGGGCGTAAAAATCCTTAGCATGGCTTCCTTCGGAAGGGAAGTAAGGCCGGCGGTCCCGTGTCTTAGATTTACGGCACGTAAAAGAACCTCAACCCTGAGCAAAATTACCGGTCTTTCACGCCCAATATAGAATGGGCCGCTAAGAACCATAGTAGTTAAAGAGCGTCCGTAAATAAAACTCAATTTGTATTTGTACTATTTGGAGATAGTGGCTGTGCGTATCTTTGGTCAGATGTTGGCGACGATCTGATGCCTTAATTCCGCCTGTAGACCGCAGAAGATTAAATATGAGGTTAAAAACCGGAACCACAGAGAAGAAAACAATGAAAGGAAGTTCCACTAAACGCATTATTCTTTTTCCACCTGAACGAACCTTTAAATTCCTTGGAGAAAGCGTAGCTTGAGGGGAAAAAATACGGAAGGGGATTGCGTTCATACCAATTATTTATTTTATTGTCATTTAATGGCAAAGTCGTAAGTGAAGCGTTTATACAAGGGCATAAACATGACTTTCATCGAAGTCAGCTCTTCCTCAACTCAAGAAAATGATCTCTCATCTTTAACAGCAACAGAATTCAGGACAATGTGTACGGAGTCGAAGCTTCCCTTCTACAGCTAGGGAGGACGCCACCCGAGTGGCTCTTCTTCCGTGGTTTTTTTTCCCACAAGGCCAATATCTGGTTTCCTAAAAAGGCTCACCCTTTTGCGCAGGGACGGAAGTGGATAGGCCACTTACGCTCGTCAACCCAGAGGGAAGAATTCCGAAGAGCCTCGCGGGCGACAACGATTGATAGTCTCCCAGCCCTCCAGGCTAATACCGGACGAAATAAGGCGTATCAAACCCCGCCTAAGCATCATCGCCTACACGCACCCAATCTCCTACTGGTATCAGGAACCACTGCCCAACCGAGTCCAACACAATCCGAACTACTCCCCGAAGAGAAAGTCTCAGTCGTTCGGCCCGACGTACTTCTAGTAACTTCAGAACAGTATTGCCAACCAAAACACATTGAATCTTGCTAAAGGTCGAACAAATTTCTGCTACAAAAATACTACATTACATCATTAGTATAAGTCACACAAAAAGTTATTATAACCTCTCTGTTGTTTAGTTAGGCCTATTTTAGTTCCGGTAATTTGTCTTTTTATTAAGTGAGTAATTACGTTAAAATGAATTGAATCATTGTACATTTCTTAGTAAAATGTAAATAAATTAATTTACTAATTCCTGAGAAATGTTTGCTGTCAGTAATTTTTAGATTCTTCGTGTTTTTCTGGCTTTTAAGTGTTTCAAGAGGTCAATTTACTTTTGCACTGTCTTCTTTAACTGGTTGTAATCATTTCGAAAACATATCTTATTTCAACCACGTATCTAAAAACAGCTATTTTCTCAGAAATATGGGCTGAAGCTCTTCTGGCGCTGTGAATACTCTAGATTTTCTCGAACTTCCAACCAGGTGTAGAGTTGGTTAGAAACCGACGTTTCGGGAACATACATCGTCGTGGTTTAAATCCCGGTTATGGCATTGAATTTTTCAGCATAGTTCTAACATTAGCTTTATTAGAATAGGTTGTAGAAACTACACAAAAATAAACCACAGTGGCTAGAGAAAATCGTGTGACTGTAACAACCATTTTTTTTCTAAAAATGCTCTTTTTTGGGTTCATGGTGCATTAAAACACATGGTGCATTTCTAGTAATGCATGTTCTGGAAATATTACAAAAATTTTGGATGGAATACCTTACTCCCTGCACCTACCATGCGCAAGCGTTAGAGAAAGCAATAACAAAATAAAATAAGCAAGGTTAATTTAGGAAGATATTACTTCACAAAATAATCTAAAAAAAAATCTGATGTGTTACACTCACATGACTTTCTCTACTCTTGTACAATCTATTTTTACAAACGCCTATTCTCCATATGCTTCATGTTAATCGAGATGTCGATATTATTGGTAATTTTCTTGTAGATGCAAGGGGAATATGGTAGTTTTTAAGCGATAGTCAAATATTTTAACGCTGGTTGCTATGTGGCGCATTCCATTCTCTTTGCATGTCCAGGACATAAAAAAAATGAATAACGAATTTGAGAAAAAGTATAAGTATTGGAAAATTTAAGGAAATAACAAGCAATATCTCGAAAACGGTTCACTCAACAAAAGAAATGTATATGACATAAGTTGTGTATTTTAACGCGATCTACATTTTTTGTGTAGTAACATTTTGTCTATCTCTTATGGTTTACCAGTTATGCAAAAGTCGTTCACAATGAAGAATACTTTTGAAGACATTCCCAGAAAATTCGAGATATACATTTCATTTCTCATTACATTATCTTAAACATATCATATTTTCATCAAAATCGTTAGAGCCATTTTTGAGAAAATTAAAGTTTTCGAAAAATCTTCCATGTAAAGGGTAGTCTGGGGTGGGGGATTTTCTTGAAAACCTTCGTGTCGCATCTCGGGAAGATACTGAACCTAAATACCAAGTTTGGTGCTTATCCGACTGTTCATTTTTGAGTTATGCTGTTCACAGACACACAGACACACAGACACACACACACACACACACACAGACACACACACGGACATGTTTCCAAAAATGCTTTTTTTGGATTCAGGAGGTCTCAAAACATGTATTTCCGGTGAAATCTCGGTATCGAATTTTTGGGTGGAATGCAATACTTCCCCTACTTACTATACGTAGTAGAGAAAGTAATAAATTCTACAGGGTGATTAAAGAAATAAATGTGTCAGTTCTTCCTAAATTATTCTTTTCGAAATTCACTGAATGCCCCAATTTTAGCACCAAATTAAGCAGAAGGCACTAGATGCGCAGATATTCATGTTTTATTCGTAATTGTTAGCTTTATTGTCGGCAAACTGTTTTTAAGATTTTGTTCTAGTCAGCGTTAAAATGGAGTACACATTAAATGAACGACTCTTCCTTGTAAAGCAATACTGGATTACGAATTCAATTGCAGTACTCAAAGGGTATACCAGAGAGAATTTTGTGTTCAAAATCCTCCCCAAAGAAACATAATACAGGGATTGGTAGACAAATTGGAAACAAGTGGATCTCTGGTGAGTGAAAAAGGAAAAACTCATTCATCTAGGCTTCCCACGGTTGTTGTTGACGTAAGAGCACGACTGGATCAGTAGCCCAAAAAATCATCAAGACATTTGTCGCAGGAGACGAGTACACCTGCTATCAATGAGTCGGAGAGCTGTGAAAAGTGCAGGCGTAAAGACGTATAGGATTACGTTTGTCCATCAGTTACAGGAACCAGATAAGGATAGACGACTGAATTTTTGTCGTTGGTTTCAGGCGTTCATTGTGCCAAAACCTGCCATAATGTCCATCATATGGCTCACATATGAAGCATGGTTCCATTTATCCGGCTATGTGAACTCAAATAACTCACGCTATTGGGCCAGCGAAAACCCACATGTTATTCATGAAGCACCTATGCACAAAATCGGAGTTTAGTGCGCAATATCCGCACAGAGAATAGTGGGACCAATTTTTTTTAAACAATGTGAACACTGCAGAGTACCGACGGATTTTCATGGAGTTTACTGAGTAACTAGTCGATGTAGAGCTGAGTCAAGGATATTTTCAGCAGGACAGCGCTACATGCCATACATCAAATGAATCCGTGGCACTAATTGGAAGTTTCTTTGACGACCGGATAATTTCCAAGAACCTGTGGCACCGAGATCTCCGGATTTGACGTAGCCGGACTTCTTTCTATGGGGTTACTTAAAAGACAGGGTTTATGCACACGTTCCCAGACATTGGACGACCTGAAGGACAACATTACACAGGAGATTCAAGCTATTGACAACAGAGTCCTCCAACGAGTGGCCAATAACATGAAACGACGTGTTGATTTGTGCCTTATGCACGATGGAGGACATTTTCAACATTTGCTATAGAGGTAAATAATCTCCCAAAATTCCTCTGCATTTCAGGTATAATAAGTTGTCGCTAACATAACTCGTTTTGAAACATTTAAAGAAATAAATGTACGAGTTCTTCATAAATCATCCTGTAGAACGAATCCAAGTTATGTTAAACATACAGTAACGCAAGTAATAAACAAGAAGTGGGCTAAAAAGGAAGAAAATCACGATGGTAGTATAAAATGGGAAGCCCTAAAAATCGCAGTTACGTAGAGTCACGATTATTTTTCATGTATTTTTGTTGTGTGTGACTGCACATCGTAAAGCACCATACAGAGCACATAAAAGACGTGCTACAGTGAAGCTATGTCTTAGTTTTTTAAAAACATGCTTCTGTTTCGTGACTGGGAAGTTTGAACTAGAGAAAGTAGCTGTTTTAAGTTTTTGCCATCCAAGTAGGTACCTGAAATACCAGGTACAACATTCAGTAATTGTATTAAAGTGAAATATTAATAACCTTAATGCTGCTAAACTCGTAATGCTGCTATATTGCACACAACATGAGGGGGGTAAAATACTTTCAACCATATTAACACGAACCAGCTAGCTCAATTAAAATCCTGTGCTAATTACTCAAATTTCAGCATGATGGACTCATAATCATGCATTATGCCCAACTAGAGATTACACATTTATTATATAGCACTTTGACATTTTAGATTGGGAACCACGCAGTGAGGTAATTATGTTACCTGATGTATTTGAGAGCAACAATCATTGACCACACAAAAATAATAATAGAAATTGTTTTGCGTTTTCTCGATAACGGCGCTAAATGACGTATCAGACTTGTTATAAGTGTGAAGATCTAGCTGTCATTATTTGCATGATTTCCGCCTTTAAAACAATAAAATTGTATCACACTAGCCCTCGTATGCATCGTTGCATATGTGGCTTTATAAACCTCGAATGGATATTCAATTCCTTTCATTTAGCTCCGTGTTTTTTAAGGATACCAACTATAAAATTTCAAAAATCCGTTATTTCAGATCATTCATTTGAAATTTTAATGTAGTAATGTGGTATATGAGATTAATGCATAATGTGTAGACTAAATGCTATGCATTTAATTTCTCTGCCACGTACATAGTAGATAGAGAAAGTATTGCATTCCAACCAAAAATTTGATAGCTAGATTTCACCGTAAATACATGTTTTGAGGCTCCCTGAATCCAAATAAAGCATTTTTGGAAACCTGTCCGTTGAGTGTGAACCCCATAACTCAAACACGAAAAGTCGGATAAATACCAAACTTGGTATTTAAATTAGTACCTTCCAAAGATTTTCAAGAAAAACCCCCCTTCCCCAAACTACACACTACATGGAATATTTTTCGAATTTTTTTATTTTCTAAAAAATTTTCTAACCGTTTTGATTAACATATCGTACATTAAAGATATTTACGTGACAAACTGTATATCTTGCGTTTTCTGGGAATAGCCTTGAAGTCCTCTTCATCGGAAGAAATGTTGTATAATCTTGTATAACTGGTAAACGTTAAGCGATATACGAAAACGTATTACACAAAAAATGTAGATCTCTTTAAAACACACAATCTATTACAAGTAACTTTTTTGTGGCATTTCCGAGTTATCCGTCATTAATTGTTCGAGTTGTTCAATACTGAGCCATTGTTTTAAAGTCCTGTCAACATTCAGTTGTTTCTCGCGATTGCGCGGAAACACTATGGAATTTTAAGGCCAACGTATACGTACAGCTCTTAAACATTTTACTATTGCTGCTCCCCTTGTACTATAACAAAATGTGTAATGCAGCTACTTCTGCAAAAGTTTATTTGCATTAAAATGAAGTAGATATAAAAGTAAGCTTTAGTAAGACTAGTTTGCATATCCACTAATAAACGATAGAGGGTAGTAGAGAAAGTCAAGTGAATGTATTACATAAGAATTTTTAATATTTCATGCATATTCTAAATTTAGTTTTAGTTTCAGGTATTTTTTTAATATTTTGTTACTATTCTCAAACATATCTCCATACAATGAAACTATTTTTGTAAAAATTAATAGTTTGTAATTTAACTCTTTAATGGCGCATAAATAAATTGTAGAGATGAATGTTTAATTATGCTACTATTTTGGGAGAAAATAAACGTTAAAAGTATGAATGTTATTGCTTAATAACGTTAAAACTAAGCGTGTTAACAAAAATGCATCTAATTTTTATTCTGCTATTAACAAGGAGATAAAATCTGATGTGTTACGCTCACATGACTTTCTCTACTCTTGTACAAACTATTTTTACAAACGCTTATTCTCCATCTACTTCATGTTAATCGAGATAAACATTTGCAGACTCTATCTTATTGCTAATTTTCTTGTAGATGTAAGGGGAATATATATTTACAAGGGCAATATAGAAATACAGTAGCCTTTAAGCACATACATATCTCTTAATAGCTGGTTGCTAGGCGCAGCACCATTCCCTTTGCCACAGATTAATACTCTTTGCATATCCAAGACAAAATATGAATAACGAATTCCCATTTGAGAAAATAAGTATTGAAAAATTTAAGGGAATAACAAGCAATATCTCGAAAATGGTTCACTCAACAAAAAAAATGTATATGACATAAATTGTGTATTTTAACGGATCCACATTTTTGTGTAGTAAAATTTTGTGTATCTCATATGGTATACCAGTTATGCAAAAGTCGTTCACAATGAAGAATACTTTTGGAGACATTCCCAGAAAATTCAAGATATACATTTTATTTGTCATGAAAATATCTTAAACATATATTTCAATGAGAATCGTTAGAGCCATTTTTGAGAAAATTAAAATTTTCGAAAAATCTTCCATGTAAAGGGTAATCTGGAGTGGGGGATTTTCTTGAAAACCTTCGTGTCGCATCTCTGGAAGATATTGAACCTAAATACCAAGTTTGGTGTTTATCCGACTGTTCGTTTCTGAGTTATGCTGTTCAGACACACACAGACAGACAGACACACACACGGACATGTTTCCAAAAATGCTTTTTTTTTATTCAGGGGGTTTCAAAACATGTATTTCCGGTGAAATCTTGGTATCGAATTTTTGGGTGGAATACAATACTTCCCCTACTTACTATACGTAATAGAGAAAGTAATAAAAAATGTAATTGATTTGTACCAAAAGTATATTGCGTGGAATTATTTGAAAAAGAGGATTTGCCGACAAATGAAAGCCGAGAAAAGAGCGTTTAAAAATGATAACGATAAAATGACCTTTCTGACTTGATTGCTGTTTAAAAAGCAGTTAGAGGAAATAAAGATCCCCTTCGTCTTTTTCTGCACCTCTGTAACTAATTTAGTATTTAAAGTTTCCTGAGGCCATGTCTTGAATGGTTTGTTTACTTTTGTGTAGGCAAAACTTATCGCTTGTTACTACAATTTTATAGGAAGCTAGGCTTTAAATTGATTTAAAAGTTCGTGCAGTTATAAAAATTACATAGAACTAAAAGGTGCTTTTTAGTATTTGATAACGCTAAGATATATGTTTATAAAGTTTGGTAATTTTTGGCCTTTTTTCATAGATGGATATCCCTAAGAATTTACTGTACGATAATCTAGTAGTTTTTAACAATAAATCTTGCCTTTTTCCTAGAACTGCAATTTCGTAAAGCCCCTTGTAAACCAAATAACAAACGAAAATCCCCTGATATTCATACATATGGGTATGAAAAATTCGGATATTGTACTGCTGAATTTCCTTAATTTTCTCCTCCTCCTCCTCCTCCTCCTCCTCCTCTAAATTCTGGAAATGTTTTATATCCTGTAAGTAATGTGAAATAATTACAGGGATGGGCAAGTAATTCTTAGATAATTACAGTAGATAAACGTTTAAACTTTGTATATACTAAATCACTACGGGACTAAAGAGTAACGTAAAGGTTTCAAGTTTTCACATAATACAGAAACCTCTGACATCAACATTCTACCATAAATGATCGAAACTGATGAATATGAAGGTTCCAAACTTTCATGTCACCAGTTGAAACATTTTGGAAATGACATATTGTAACCATCCAGAAATTAATTTTCTCAGTAGTTAACAGTGACGTATACTGGGTATACTAGATTTTAAAAATTGAATTTACAAGTTTTTAAATGATCCACAAATTCCCATACGTTAGTGTTTCATATAACAGTGTGTATTTTCTATTACCATTCGATTATTGTTATTATTATTATTACTTTCTCTACTACGTACAGTAAGTAGGGGAAGTATTGCATTCGACCCAAAAATTCGATACCGAGATTTCACCGGAAATACATGTTTTGAGACTCCCTGAATCCAAAAAAAGCATTTTTGGAAACATGTCCGTGTGTGTGTCTGTGTGTGTGTGTGTCTGTGTGTGTGTGTCTGTGTGTGTGTGTGTCTGTGTGTCTGTGAACAGCATAACTCAGAAACGAACAGTCGGATAAACACCAAACTTGGTATTTAGGTTCAGTATCTTCCAGAGATGCGACACGAAGGTTTTCAAGAAAATCCCCCCACCCCAGACTACCCTTTACATGGAACATTTTTCGAAAATTTTAATTTTCTCAAAAATGGCTCTAACGATTTTGATTAAAATATCATATGTTTAAGGTATTTTCATGACAAATGAAATGTATATCTCGAATTTTCTGGGAATGTCTCCAAAAGTGTTCTTCATTCTGAACGACTTTTGCATAACTGGTAAACCATAAGAGATAGACAAAATTTTACTGCACAAAAAATGTAGATCGCGTTACAATACACAATTTATGTCATATACATTTTTTTGTTGTTGAGTGAACCGTTTTCGAGATATTGCTTGTTATTCCCTTAAATTGTCCAATACTTATACTTTTTCTCAAATTCGTTACTCATTTTTTTATGTCCTGGACATGCAAAGAGAATGGAATGCGCCACATAGCAACCAGCGCTTAAATATTTGACTATCGCTTAAAATCTACCATATTCCCCTTGCATGTACAAGAAAATTAGCAATAATATTGACATCTCGATATCTCGATTAACATGAAGCATATGGAGAATAAGCGTTTGTAAAAGTAGTTTGTACAAGAGTAGAGAAAGTCATGTGAGTGTAACACATCAGTTTTTTTTATGTCCTGGACATGTAAAGAGAATGGAATGCGCCACATAGCAACCAGCGTTAAAATATTTGACTATCGCTTTAAACCTAGCATATTCCCCTTGCATCTACATGAAAATTACCAATAAGATTAACATCTCGATATCTCGATTAACATGAAGTAGATGGAGAATAAGCGTTTGTAAAAATAGTTTGTACAAGAGTAGAGAAAGTCATGTGAGTGTAACACATCAGATTTTTTTTTTTTGTTTTAGTAGTCATTAGCATCACTACTAATTGCTGAAATTGACTGAACATACATTTTAAACTAAATCGATTATAAAAATGTAGCGTTAGGTAACCTGACAAACCTTTGTGTGATTGTAAATCATGAAATCAATGCAGGTACTCACTTAGATTTTCTTGTATATAAGCTCCAGTCGGCAATTTTTATTGCAAGCTTTTCTTTCAATATTTTTAATATTTGATATTCCTTCAACACTCCTTCCCTTTTCCCCGTCAAAAAACAAACACACACTTTGTTAGGAATGTAACTGCCAGTTAACCAATTAAATTTAGTGTACCAGGTTGTTTGAAATGTTGTTGTCGTTGTTGTTGTTGTTGTCGTTGTTGTTGTTGTTGTATTTGTTGTTGTTTTTTTGTTATTTTCCTGGAAGACAATGCCAAGGTTAGGAGTTGGTCTTTTGCCTTTAAGTTCACACTTTTCTTCATAAGATAACTCGAAAACTGAGTTTTTAATAAGTAATCCGTAATCCGATAATATCATCTTACAGTGTGCCCCACGGCGATGAATATGATGTGTTATGTTGTCCAACAGATGTCACACTATGCCATGCACTAGCTCAACACATGTCACGTATGTCATATGTTTATGCTGCCAACATATAACAAATTAATGCCGCCAAAACGAAAATTAATGCCGCGAATGCGGAAACGACCACTGAGTGTAGCCCAGGGATCTTAGACAACCTGTGCTTTATGAATTAACGGAAGGTTACGCTTACGTTAGATTTTTTGTTTATGTAAGCTTTCGAAAGGTTAGGTTTAGGTTAGTTTTTTATATAAGCTTACGTTTCTGAATTCACGAAAGGTTAGGTTTAGGTTAGTTTTTTTTATATAACCATAGGTTTCTGAATTACCTTTATATATATCCTTGTTTTAATTTGTTATCACTGTTTACATCAGCGTTCCTAAACTTACGTTTCTGATTCACGGGAGGTTAGGTTTAGTTTTTTTATATAAGCTTACGTTTCTGAATTCAGGAAAGGTTAGGTTTAGGTTAGTTTTTTTATATAAGCTTACGTTTCTGAATTCGCGAAAGGTTAGGTTTAGGTTAGTTTTTTTATATAAGCTTATGTTTCTGAATTCACGAAAGGTTAAGGTTAGGTTTAGGTTAGTTTTTTTATATAAGCATAGGTTTCTGAATTACCTATATATATATATATATACCTATATAGGTAATTCAGAAACCTATGCTTATATAAAAAAACTAACCTAAACCTAACCTTAACCTTTCGTGAATTCAGAAACAATTCGTGAATTGTTTTAATTTGTTACCATTGGTTACATCAAAGCACGCTCGCGAAGCGAGCGTGTGTTCCTAAGATTACGTTTCTAATTCACGGGAGGTTAGGTTTAGTTTTTTTTATATAAGCTTACGTTTGAATTCACTAAAGGTTGGTTTTTTTTTATATAAGCTTAAGTTTCTGAATTCATGAAAGGTTAGGTTTAGGTTAGTTTTTTTATATAAGCTTACATTTATGGATTCACGGAAGGTTAGGTTTAGGTTAGTTTTTTTATATAGCCTTACGTTTCTGAATTCACGAAATGTTAGATTTAGGTTAGTTTTTTTATATAAGCTTACGTTTCTGAATTCACGAAAAGTTAGGTTTAGGTTAGTTTATTTATATAAGCATAGCACGTGTTGAGTTAGAATGCTAAAGACAGTATTCTCACATTCCGTGCAAACCATTTTGCTTTATATTAAATACGCACTGTTAATTTGCATGCGTTGCGTTTCAACAAAATCGCAGAACAACAACAACAACAACAAATAGCGGTAACAACGGCGCATCGCATTTTTAGCTGATTTCACATTTTTATTTACGTTGGCAGTACCCAATTTGCATGTAATGTTTTGTAAAATGGCGACGTTTGTTTACTTCCTGACGCGATTTTCCTATATGACTAAAATACCTTAAACGGGCGGGCAGGTTGGCACCAGCTATAGACGAGACCACATCTGTTCTAAGCTCACTCTTAAGGTAATTTATTCGGTTTTCTTTTGATTTTATAAGCATTTTCTACAGGCACACTATAAGACAATATTAGCCCACAGGTTTACGTAAAATTAACACTTTACTGTACTGCACGAACATAATACTGGTTCGCCGATAACTGAGGAATGAAATATTTATGTTACTCTGAGGCTGTCTTTATTTATATGTTTAAAATTTACTTATTTTCTTGGCGATTTATTTATGTAGACTCAGTGTCAAAATCTACCCCTACGCTACGCCACTGGTAGTTAATTGTAAATATCATTAAGTAAGTTCTGAAGTTACGATGGACACACTGTTCTCTCTTTAAATATTTATCATACACTGATAATGAACTTGATTACAATACACTGAGAAATTACAGCAAAATGTTCTTGCAAAAGCACCAGTAAAGGTTTGAGCACCCAAAACTTCATTACATACATCTAGAATTAGAATAAAGGTTATTCTGAATACATGCAACATTTGAATAAAGTGTAAATTCAAGAAATAAGTGTTGCATACATATGGTATCGATATAACCCGAATCCGATTATATTTTGTTTAGCTGTATCTTAAGTTTTCTCAGTTGCTAAATCATGACCGACTTGGAATTAAATATCCATCGCGTTTGTCTTATTACTTTCTCTACTACGTATAGTAAGTAGGGGAAGTATTGTATTCCACCCAAAACTTCGATACCGAGATTTCACCGGAAATGCATGTTTTGAGACCCCCCTGAATCCAAAAAAAGCATTTTCAGAAACATGTCCGTGTGTGTGTGTGTGTGTGTGTGTGTGTGTGTGTGTGTGTCTGTGAACAGCATAACTCAGAAACGAACAGTCGGATAAACACCAAACTTGGTATTTAGGTGCAGTATCTTCCAGAGATGCGACACGAAGGCTTTCAAGAAAATCCCCCTACCCCAAATTACCCTTTACATGGAACATTTTTCGAAAATTTTAATTTTCTCAAAAATGGCTCTAACGATTTTGATTAAAATATAAGATATTTTCATGACAAATGAAATGTATATCTCGAATTTTCTGGGAATGTCTCCAAAAGTATTCTTCATTGTGAACGACTTTTGCATAACTGGTAAACTATAAGAGATAGACAAAATTTTACTACACAAAAAATGTAGATCGCGTTAAAATACACAATTTATGTCATTTTTTGTTGAGTGAAACATTTTCGAGGTATTGCTTGTTATTCCCTTAAATTTTCCAATACTTTTACATTTTCTCAAATTCGCTATTCATTTTTTTTTTTGTTTGTTCTGGTAATGCAAAGAGAATGGAATACTCCACATAGCAACCAGCTCTTAAAATATTTGACTGTCGCTTAAAGCCCACCAATTCCCCTTGCATCTACAAGAAAATTAGCAATAAGATTAACATCTCGATTAACATGAAGCATATGGAGAATAAGCGTTTATAAAAATAGTTTGTACAAGAGTAGAGAAAGTCATGTGAGTGTAACACATCAGATTTTATACTCCCAACGGCGGCCCGTCCATATGGGCTAGAAGGGCTGGGTTTTCTTTAAAAAGAAATGCTTAACATCATCATAATTAACCTCCTAGTTACATTCTTACAAATCTAAATTGAATGAATACATCTTATAACATAAATATATTCTAGCTTCTTAGATATATCTTGCGCGAGCACGGTAAACATAAATTTCCTCTGGGCCAGTCCAGAACATCTAGCATGAAGATCCGTTTAAAGCTCATTCATTCATGGGCCAGGGTGTCTTTACAAGGACTTAAGTTTTTTTCCCTGTAGAAGGAAGATTATTTCGTCCTCTCATGAACCGACCCTCGTATCTCTTTCTCTCTCTTTCACTGGGATCGTCTTCAAAACTAGACCATCGCCATCGTATTACCCGACTTACAGTTACTAGACCTAGAGCTATACAATACAAAGATAAACAACCTTTACCCATTCACTTCCGTTCTCTACATTAATATGTACCTACTTGTAAACCTGTAAAATCCAATAAAATATGTTTAATGGCTTTGCTTTTTCCTCTGGAATGTGTCATAATAGTAATTAATTCATGAAAAGAAGATATTTAGCGACCAAATATCTATCAAGTTACTGCTTTGTTTGGTCCTTATTACCTCTGGTGGCTTTATATTTTATTTTCCCAGTTTTTGCTCATAAAAAGTAGATTTGTTTGACTTAGTTAAGATATCCGGGCAGTAAAAATTCTTCTTGCAAAATGTGTCCATATATTTCACAAAATAAGAAAACAAGAAAATGTAAGTAGATTATTAGTTGGTAACATTTCCTAGTGTAACTAAAGTTGTATAATTACAGTAGGTAAGCACCTTATATAACTGTTGAAAAAGAAACAAAAAGGCAGTGGGAGACGTTTTCATAATCACAATAGTCATTTTCATACCTGCTTTTAAGAATTCCTTTCCATCAGCGAAAACATTTTACGCCCTTTTTAAGAGTGACATGGCTTTGAACAATGCACTAGTATAAAGGAAATGAAAGGACACTATCAATTTTCATTATATTTACCAACATATTTAGGCTCAAAACATCCAAATTTTACATGTTCTTATAGTAATATGAATCAATTTGTGTATAAACAATTCATTTTTGTTATTCATTAATTTTAAAACATTAAATTAATACATATATCTCAGTACAAATTAAATATAGGTTTAAATAATATCCAGCAAAAAATGAAGCATGAAAAATGTTATTTGAAACTCAGTTTATTTGAACATCAAACTTGTGACATTTGAAATTGTATTGTTTATAGAAATTCAGATTTTCAAAAGGCATAACACTGTGAAACTAGCATAACTTCAGTTATGTAAATAATATTTGAGTTTCAGCATGTTACTGTAGTAAGTCTTCAATTTTTCAGGTGCCTACATAAATAAATAGGTTAATTAATTGACAAATTAACTAATTTTATACTTTATTCATGACTTTAATTTCTTACAGTATATTCTTTAAAAGTCCAAATTGATTTATCGATCAATTATTTCAGGAAAGGGGAATTGTCTACATTTTCACTGGCCCACCCTTCTTTTGATAATACCGGCCGCCACTGACTACGTGGAATTCTCAATAAAAAGTCAAAAGCTTTTCCACAACTATATTTTTACGACTCCAGCATGTTCATCTACTAGTATCCAGGTTTTGTAAATTCTTTTTAGTCTTTTAATCATTTTGGAGTTGGAATTGAAAGCTGTCTTGTAGCCTATGTCTGTTGGAAAGAACAATGCTCTCCAATGGAGAAAGAATTATCAAAGCCGATTGAGTGGTTTCCAGATACATACAAATACCCACAAGACTCCACAAATTTTCTCTCTTTATAATACTAAAATAGATTTGCCATTGCCTTGTTTGGATAAAAATTGTGGAATATTGGTTATAACGTCATAATTTGAATGTTCTTCTTAAAATATCTGATGTATTTAGCATCACTTAATATTTTGCATAGAGTCTGGTGCGCAAGCACTCTCAAAGGGTTGTCGGAAAAGACACCTTTCATATTTCTCATGCATACTTTTGCAACCCTGAACTGTTCTTACAATTCTACATATGGACAAGTTAATTTGTTATTACTTTATTTATTTTACTATTTTTCTAGAGATAGTATGTCAATAACTCGATAATTCGTATTGAAGCGTATCCTGCATAGTGCCTGCTGTGAAATGGAAATGTTACAGTCTGATGAAATGGGACACTTTATCTTTACATAAAAATTGTCAGGGGCTCCAATTGCATAGACATAGAATTAGCATTTTATATTTTAAGGGAATTATAGGGTCGTCAGATTAAGCGGCAGCGTTGCTAGAGGCACCAGAATCGCGGGCGTGCGCCACTCGCCTGCCGACACTTCCCCGCGCGAACCGTCATATGCATCAAAACAAATAGGATGAACGAACAAGGCCAACCCGTACCATTATTATTTCACAAATTAAAATATTGAATGTTATTGTTTAAATTTCCAAATATGATGTTGGAAACTTTCTCCTTGTGCTCAAAGACAGGTATTGCAGCGTCTTAACAGATTGTGATTCACATAATGCAGCTCTTCTTGGGAAATGTTGGTTATTTCTTCCCTATATTATTTTGCAGTTCTTGTAATGTTCGGTGATTTTGGTCATACGTTTTGTCTTTTAAATTGCCCCACAAATAAAAAATCGCAGGGCATGAGATTTAGGGATCGAGCGGGCCACATCCCCACGTTGATTACTCCGCAGCAAAGACGTCAGCAATTGTATACAAAGAACTCCGAGCTTTAGCCCCGTTTTGTTTAAATACGCCGTGCATTCGCTCATCTGTCAACTGAGGGAAAAACTGCTCCAAAATTAAGGTTTGGTACGTGAAGCATTAATTTTTCCGTGAAAAAAATAGGGCAAATTATTCTAGCCGCACTCACAGCACGCTAAACACCGATCTTAGGATCATGTAATGCACTTTGATGTATGAGCATGGGGCAGGCGACGCAATAGTGGAGACTGGAATCTCGGTAGGGAAACGGCGCGCGACCGCGACCCAGTGCCACGTTACCGCTTTATCTGATGGCATCGTATTTATATTGGTTAGATTCATGTGAGGTATTTTCTACCACAGATTAATTTCTCTTTCTAATATTAACTTCAATGTAAATGCCATTGAATTACTAAGAGGTAAACACTACCTAAATTTAATATTACAAAAGCTGTCTATGTCTTAATCCACTTCTAGATCATACTGTAAAATAAATTAGTATGTCCTTCTGTAGTAAATCTATCTAATTGGTAAGTTCAACAATTTCTGATATGACAAATAAGGCGAAATGTTTATGTTGAAAGTATTGGTATTATTTTAAGATAAATTGAGTTACATATACCTACAAACAGAATACGCAAGCATCATGCATTTAAAACATATGATAAAGCAGTGACTGTGTTTGCTTGGATTTTATCTAGGGATTTGAAAAAAGTTAGCATGTCAGAGCTATGTAGCATGTATGCACTTAAAGACGGAAGCAATCAGTGTGCATGAATAAAAGATCAATTATAGATCAGTGGAACAGATAATTATGCAGAAAAGGCAGTCTAGTGGAAATTTTAACTAACACTCTTTTTGAATCCTTCGATGAAAAACTGAACATTTTGTGTCCAGGCTGGATTCTTTTAGGAAAAGACATACTGTCTAAAGGTGGGATTTTCTCTACTTTAGATAAAGCAGATACAGTTATGCAAAAATGACAGTATTTCTTATAGGTTATAATAAAACGATATAACATGTACATCAAGTTATTGAGCTCTTAAGCCAAAAGGGCGTATTTTAATACTCGTTTTGCAGTGAGATTGTAGTAATTGGTAGCTTTGAGCCTAATGTACAGTTGAGTGAAAGCAACATACTTCAATTACAAATGCCTTATCAAGAAAGCAAAACGTGAAATGTTGTTAACTGAAACCCTTATTTTTATTTTCAGATCTCACTTATGGTGCTGCAGCCTTCAAGAGGTTTTGCTGTCACCATTCCATTAACCATAAGAAGTATACTTGGCTGTTGGATTCACAAAACCAGAAAAGTGCCAAGATCTCTGCTTATAAAAGATCAGAAGACCAAGAAGTAATATTTTCTAAACAATAAATTTTATAATGCAGCGTAAGCATTGCATTTAACCTCTGTTTTTACTGTTGAATATAAGAGATATGTAGTCGGATAGATAATATTAAGGCACACTTAACTGTAGCTGTAATTGTTACTGATTAGGTACGTATTTAGGGACCTGATTTGTGTATTCAAGGCTGTGTTGCTGTGTTATATTAAGTGCTTGGGTATATATTGTTAACATTTAAACATTTTCACTTTGAATTTATTTTATAATAAAGCAAATGAACATAATACACCTGTTACAGTCTAATAAAAGATGTAGACAATGAGTTGGTTTGATTTTACAAAATGGAAATCAATCTTGATCTCTGTCAATAACATTATTAAATTATTTGTTTACACCCGTTTATCCTCTTAGGAATAATTGCCTTTCCCAGCCTCCCACAGAGTCTGGAAGTATGAATGTGGGAGTGATGATAAAATCCAATGTTAGAACCTAAAGTTCAGAGAGTTACTAACGCTATCAGTTGTTTCTAAAGTCAAAGTCCACCCCCATATGACCACGGAAGTTAGAAGGTGGTGTAAAAATAAAACAATACAATTATATAATGCTAAGGTTTCACAGCCGGCGTCATCAACTCTATTGTATATGTTTTCCGGGCTTTTGGGCTGTGGTCCAGTTGTTTTCTTCTCCAACGTTTCGCCAAAAGCTGCGTCCGGCATCTTCAGGGAAGTCAAAGCCATGAATACAGCTCCGGAGTCCAGACAAGGCTGACTGGACCACAGTCTACAAGCTCGGAAAACATACATAATGGAGTTGCATAAATTATTATTATTGAATTTATTGATTCAAAGAACAAAAGAGAACAAAAAATAAGTTCCACATGACACAGCTTACCATATCTGTACATTGTGTATATAATTTACATGATTGATATGCAAAATTGATTTTACATATTATTCATTTGATCTGATTTTATAAAATACTTTCCATAAATTTTATACAGATTCATGCAAAAAATAAACACACACACACACACATAGGTAAGTAATGGTTTTTTATATTGATCTATGTTATATATATATATATATGTTATGTATGTATATATATATGTTATATATTTTTGGTGCCAAAAAATGTATACACATTTCAAGGAAAGAAAAAACTGTGTTAACATAACAAAGCTGAATTCACACAAATAGAAAACGATGAGTACTAATCAGTGATGAAATTTACAGCCCCCATGATGCTTGATATTCCAGCCAAGTGTAAGGAAAAAATGGTTAAATCAACTGCGGGACCAGCATGAGCAATTGTGGCTGAAAGTGGGGGGTAAACTGTTCACCCTGTACCAGCCCCACTTTCTATAACTCTTCTAATAATAAGAAATAGGATGGACTTTTACAGTTACTACAGTCGCTCACAATGCCCACCATCGGCGTCGATACATTTCTGAGTACTACTGATCGAGCAACGTTCGCGAAAGTGTCCTTAGCGATTGCAGCACATGCCGTTTTAATTTCTTCCCGAAGTTCTGCCAGCGTAGCTGGTTTTCTACGGTATACAACATCCAATTCCCCATAGGTAGAAATCCAACGGAATAGATCCGGAGAATGCGGTGGAAACTCAATCGGACCTCTTCGCCCTATCCAGTACCCTGGAAGAAGTCTCACGTGCACATTGCTTTGTAGATTTCTACGGTGAGTGCTTAAAACGTTCCAAAAACATAGCGGGGCTTGTTCCTGTGCGAGGTCTCCCAGATCTGCCCTTGTGAACATCGCATACGGTACCATGAGTCTCAAGTTTGTCTCGAATGCGTGCAATTGTTACTCGCGTTGGCGGTTCTGTTCTGTACACTCGTTTCCATTGTCGTTAAACTTCAACAACATTATAAGTTTTCCAATGCCACTTCAATATTGCTTCCCGCTGTTCAAACGATAATCTTGGCTCCATTTTGTTGTAGGAATGCTAGCATAACGTAATGTGAGTCACATCTCTTTACAGAACATCATACTACACATTACTGTTGTTCTTCGGTCCAACTTTGAAATATATTAAATAGATATCTCCTATCAAAGTGTGTGTACATTTTTAGGCACCCTCTGTATGTGTGTGTGTGCGTGCGTGTGTGTGATGACTAATTGATATCGAATCACTAATTATATTGATCATTATAAGTAATATTTGTTGTTTCTTTAGTCTTAGTTTATATAAAAAGTCAAATACATCCTTATAGATGGTTCCATGGGCTCCAAATAGGTGACCTTAACTTGGAAATGACGTTGACCGAATTGAGATTTGTATTTCTCTTTTAAAAAAGGAATACAGCCTTTGTGAATGGTCTTCTTTTCTTTATCCACCATTTTAGCTTGGTCAGAATTATTATTTTCATACCTAATTTTTGGATCCAGGATGTAAGCTTCATGTGATCCATTTTTGAAAGCTATAATGTCAATAAAACAATTGGATCCATCACCATCTAGTGCATGTACTTCTCAAAGCACTCAAATTCTCTGTTTTGCAACATGCTGGTAAGTGCATGCTTGACTTTGTGTTTCATTCTCTTTTACACATCTCCGGCAAGGGAAGTGCAATTCTTTTCTCCTGTATTTCTGGTACTCCTCTTAGCTTAATTGACGTTAAATTTTAACTATGATGCTCATTTAGATGATGCTATATGAGTACCACCAATTACTATATGGTTAGCTGGTTTAAATTCTGCAAAATGATTCACACCTAGACCTTGCCATTGCAAGGAGGATAAATGGTAACTGCCGTAGATGTTTTCTTAGTTTTCTGGAGCTTCCAAATGTTTTAAATGTTTCCTGGGAAATATTTAGGCAATTTAAACTTTCAGTGATTTCAAGGTCAATGTAAAATTGTTTATAACACAAGTGTCCTCACAATTGGATAATTTATTAACAATAGAAATATGTTGCAAAGGAGCTTCCTATTCACAATTTAGCAGCCCAAGTCCTCGTACGTTACATGGTGCATACATCATTGCAGTGGCTGTTCTATTGGAAAGACCTATTGTTTCCTAAATAATTCTTAAATAAATCATCAAGAACACTGAGCAAATATAATGATATTTTGGTCAGAGGTGCACCTGGAGAGGATAAGTTAGTGATGGAAAAATATATTTATTTATTTATTCTCCAAATTGAATAGCTCTATTTCACCTGTAAGGTGGTTAGGTTTCTAGTTTAACAAAAAAGAAACAAATAACATAAAATGTCCAAAAGCTGAAGTGCAACATTTTTAAAGAACACGTTAGTCAACAGTGTTTGAAGATCTGTATTACAATATAATAGATGTTGAATAAGAATATCTCTCTTTCTTGAATGAAAATCACATCTATAAATTAAAAGTTCAACGCTTTCTTCAGAGCTTTCACATTTACATAGTTATCCATCTGGAGAGTATGTGAAATCTTTGAAAGTAACTTTTAAATTTACCAATACCGGTAGCAAACCTGGGTCAAAATAAAATTAGATATAAGGTATTTACAGCTTATGTGATCACTAATAGTAGGAAAAAATAGATCTCAAGTGATTTGTTCTTTATCACTGCTTATCCAAGAGCTATACATTGATTTATGATACTTTTTTATGAGGTTTCAACAAAGCCAGTTTTTGAGATTTTCATGAAAGGTTGTATTGATTCATGATTAAACTCCAGTTCACTGTTGAAGTTACCAACCAAGACAATTTATCCTTTCATCTTTTGAAGTGGACATAATTATTTATTCTGTATTAAATTTAATATGTTTGTATAAGCCCCCCCCCCCTATTGTATTATGCAGAGCATTTTGCCATATTTATTTTCAGCAAGTGGTTTTTCGCCATATCTATAATGTGAACAGCTGAATTGTTATTGCATGCAGTTGCTCCAAAGTCTGCAAAACCAGCTAGGCAAATAGCTTCAATATTTTCATACAAAATGTAGCATGTTGTCCTGGAAAGATTGGGTCACATAAGTCTTTATAATCAAAATCCACAGCTAAATTGAATAGTTGGTGATAAACGTCCTCCTTGGGGAACATCATGTTTAATAGGTATGCTTTTGGTGTATTGGTTACCTATTTCTACTTTGACAAAATCTTCTTTCAATAAAGATGCAATTTACCCCTGTAATTCTGGCAATATATCCTAAGCTGCAAGAGTTTTCAATATGTGTGTGACTACTACAACCAAATGCACAAGAAATGTCTAAAAAGGCTACAGTGCGATCCTTTTTTTTCATCTACATTAATTCAGTAAAAATGAACTTCGTTTGGATTATGTGTGTTATTAACTAGCAGAATCTGCAGCTCTGTTTGAATTATCCCTTGGGTGTATTTCTCTGTCTCATCTGCCCTCCTCTCTCTTGTTCTCTCTTTATCCCATATTTGTTCATATAATGTTTATAAAATACAAAATAAAGCTGCCTTTCTGGCATATATTTATGGAAATAATATTAATAATAACAATAATAATAATAATAATAAATAAAGCATTATAACAATAGAAACAACTACTACTGCTGTTACTGCTGCTGCTGCCGCCACTGTTGCCACCACCACCACGCCAGCCCTGGCAGGACTAGGAGACCAACATAACTCCTGCTCTCATATCCACATGTTGGACTATCATCCAACCAATGTCACCACATGTAGTTCCCTCATCAGAAGGTTGATTTCAGTGACCTACAGATCATTACCTATCTTAACTCATCTAGGCATCACAAAGCTGAATGGACACCAAGTACTATACATAGGCTCAAAAATCTGCACTCCCATGGTTGGGCTCAAATCTATGCACATACATGACTGTGAATTAGAACACTACTCATAACACACTATGTAGGTAAGTGATTTAATAATATCCTTAATACTTGCTAAACTTTTGAAAAAAGAGAGAAAAAAATTAATTTCACAAAATACAAAAGATAGTTTTGTGTTTTCTATGCGGATGTGAATGAAGTTTTGAAATAGCATTCACTATCTCTTGAAATTGAGGACATTCTAGAACTTTAAACTTTGAGAGACGTTTCACTCAACATTAAGCAGTAAAAACTGAAAGCGCTGTTTTGTACTCCAAACAATACTTTTTGCTAAGGTTATCAGAAGTTGTAGTAACTATGCACATCCACTAGACAAAAAAAAAATAAGACTCTCAAAGAGAAAAGTTTTCTTAATTCCATCTGAAGCAACATTCCATGGTCAATTCACATTGGTGTCTTTGCATACAAGGCATAAGCTTCATTCTGCCCACAGTGATCATATAAAGTTCTTAATATGAAATATACACTTATAGCCAAACAATTATAAGCAGGAATCTAGCAATAAGAACTATCGAGTTTCAGTTCTTAACCACACTTAAGTTCTTTTGTTTTTGCTTTTTTTTTTCAAATAAATGCAATGCTTATTATGCACAAGAGAATACATTTTTCAGTTGAAAAGGTTTATTTAATTCTGAGGCTTTTATGCTCACACTTCTCTTGTTTTCAAAATAAACGTGAAATGAATAATATTCTTGAATAAAAAACCAAATCAAAAGTATAAATTAATCTTAATGAATATTTTAACCCTGTGTTGTTATCACTAGCTTCATTTTTGGGGTGTTTATTTTGAAAACAAAGATGATTCATTTATATTTTGCTCTTAAGATAAATGCCTTGTAAATCCAATTTATACTCTAAAATCAAGAAATGTTGACATGTACAAACAGTGATAAGAAGCACACATTTAATTCAAACAATAAAACTGCTTCAGAAATAAATGGTAGTCCTACAAATAAGTATTTTTCTCTTTGAAGCTTCATATCATGAAAACAAATTCAATAATTATTAATATTGCAGAAAAATGTCAACACATCTATATCTAAAATAATAATTTCTAACTTCTTTGTGATCTCAGTTATTATGAAATTAATGCTCTCTTTAGGCTTTCTAATTGAAACAGATCTAAGTTTAAGTAAACACTATCAAGAGAAAGATATTAGTTACAGCTCAGTTTCATGTTATGTTGGGTCCCTTAAAATCTTGGTATGTCCAGCTTTCTTGGCGACATGTCCCTTATTCTTCATCTATGGGACTTAATAATTATCTGATTGAGACTTTGTACATTGTACATGAAGATTCACAGTAATCAGTTTAGTCATTCTTGACTAAATTAGACAACCAAAAGTGGCATTCACATGCATTTGCAGTGTGGAAAGAGCGCACCAAAACTGTAATTCTTTCTCACCCTATTGACACTAGCCTGTGCTTTGAAGTAGGTTTATTTATTTTTTAAGAGGAGTTGTATTTTATTTCGACTGTTGGGGAGCCGAACTTGAAGCAGTTACAACCGCGTATGGTAAAAAGTTTCCGGTAGCCTTCGCCCCCAGTTTAAAAATATTAACTTTGTTGCATATTGTTAGAGACATGGATTTCTTTGCAGGGAATAGTGTGGCTAAGAATGTAGGCTTACACAGATTATAATTTGTACTTCACTCCATTTATTAATTTTTTAAATGATTAAAATAACACTTCACTGATATAGAGAGCTGTGAGATTGTTTGTTAAATACTTGCCCTTTTTTTTTAAACACGTAAATTATTTTTGTCCCACACTGAATATGTATTAAAACTTCCCGAGGACGCGTCTCGCGTCTGGTTAGTAACGTTGTGTACAAGCAACTGACTTCTGAATTTGTAAATTTTGCTCCATTTCAGTTTCTGATTGGCTAATCCTACTCCAATAGAATACTTTTATTTAACTTAAGCTTTTTTCTGGTTGTTGATTGGCTATTTATAAACTGTCTCAAAAATTACATTATTGCTGCTCCAAGAATTACTAGTAGCATTATTAAACATTCTAATTCATTATTGCCTCAAGGCTACCTCATTGTTAGCAACTTTTAACCTATTATTCTCACAGCTCCTACATTATTAAATTACGTAATACATTCACATAACATTATTGAACATGTACATAATAATATAAACATTAATACTATGACTGTTACATGCACTTTATATATGATATTATACAGTAGTCTTTAAGGCTGGCTGTTATTATATTTTATATTATATAATTTGACTGAAATCATTTAAGTGTTAAAAATACTGCCTCAGCTTCCAGTTCCCACTGCAGTATGGCAAGTAAGATATGCTCTTGGCTGGAGAATAAAATGTATGTATACATACAATAAAAGAGAGAAAATTAAAACATTTGATTTTTTCCTTCATGGAATCCATTATACTGAGTCCTCATTATACTAAGTTAATCTCAGTTATTTATCTAAAATTAATATAGACCTGAAAAATTTTGATAACAGTTTTGTTACATGTATAAGTTGCCCATTCACAAACATTGCAGCAGGATTCAGGATATTTCCATGCATAGAAATTAATTTTAAAAAGAAAATTCAAACATAATATGCAGTTTTCAGTTCTTGTTCAGTTGTCTTCTGGCATGCTCAGGTATCAAAAACACGTCACATGATGTATATACATAATTCTGGGAAAAAAAAAACTACAAGACCACCTCTATCTTTACTTTATCCACTCATTCCAGAATTTTCAGTTTGATTGCAGGAGAATATTCCTCTCAGTACAATTGTTTCTTACTCAAGAGTTCCGGAAGTACATATGCAGAGTGTTTCAAAAGTAAACAGAAATATGAAGTAAAACTCACCATGAAATGTAATGAAAAATAGCCTAAAGTGTACCTTGAAGGGCAAAGGCCACCTATCAAATAGGGAAAGCTCATTATTACTATCATGGTGAGCTACTCCATGTTAGACATTGCACTTGTTTATTTAGACACTTTTGTCTGATGTGGTGCATTATACAATCACTGTTTAATAACAACACTACTTGTTCACTTTTACTGTTTAGGCACTACAAAGAAGTCTATCCAATGATTTCCAATCTCTACTTCCTCTTGCCTCTTGTGACCATTGCCAACCTGTGCACTCCATGAAGAAGTCTACCCATCTGCATCTCGATCTGCCTTGTAGTCACTGTCTTTTGGGAGTCCCACATGGTAGCCTTGTATGTCCATCTATTGTCCTGGAGTCTTGCAACATAGCCTCCCCACTTCCACTTAATTCCGGCAGCTAGTTGTGCCATGTCTATTGTCCGTGATAACTGGTTTATTGTTGCAATAGAGATTCTGTCTTTCAGAGATACATCTAGGATTTTGCGTTGCATCTTTCTGTGGCATATTTGGATTTTATTCCTTTGTTTTGCTCTTAGTGACCATGTCTGACATTCATAGAGTAGTGCAGGGCAATAGTGAAGTCAAATTTGTGATATGACATGAGCAATTAAAGCTCCTCTGCATGCCATACTGCTTCACATTGTGGTATAAAGCCAGGAACATAACCAGGGTCCCCAAATAAGGACCCCCTGCCAAATCTCCCAATAAAGGGTGGAATTCCTTTTCAAAAAGATTTTGAAGGTATCTCATGGTAAAAGTTCTGTAACAAATTATACACCAACCAAATACTTAATTATATTCTTTATTATTTTTGTAATTGTTTGTGAGAATTATTCAAAAAATCAAATCATATTTTGGCAGGAACAGTGGTTGAGTGAGGAGAATTCTCAGCACCCCCGCCATGTCATCATATGTTTTGTACCTGGTAGTCTGCAGAGCAACTTGTCCAACTTCAGTATGCATGTGCCACTTTCAGTCTAGCTTCCACAGCTTCATAGTATCCTAAGATCGATATTATATGCTCACAACTTTACTATCGGTATAAGTTCAAGGAAATGAAGTTAATAGCAGAATCATGTAGGATAGTTCAACCCTTTTCTTTTTGGCCTCTTCTACTGATGATCAACTGTAAAAGGAAGCTGAAAAATTTGTAAAACCTTTTATCATTGTATAACACTTTTGTTTAGAGCACAAATATTATCAGTTAAAATTTCCATCAAATCTAAGATTAACTAATGTAAACCAGCTTGCTAATCTACTGTTGATTGAACATTTTTTGACTTCTGCTTATTCTTCCTGTATGAAGATAACTCTTATTGTTGCAATGGTCAAAGCTGAAAGATCACTTTCTAAATTAAAACTGATTGAAAGCTACCTTAGAAGTTCTATGACTCAAGAGTGCCTTAATGATTTGGCTCTGTTGTCAATAGAAAATGAAAGGGCATGGCAAATTAACATTGATAAATTATTAATTTCTTTAGCAATATGCACTAAAAATCAAAATCTTCAAATCTTAAATTTAATTATGTTTTTACAGTGAATAAATAATTGAATTGAATAAATAATCTATTTTCATGATAACAAGAAAATTTTGACTTTTAAGCATTGTTAAATGTTAGTTTTTGTTTTTATTGGATACTTTAAATTGTCCTTTCAAAATGTTTTACATTTATTACAATATTTCTGTTAGCGATTTGTTGAACAATATTTAGCTATTTTATATGAAGTAAATTACTTTATCCATGCAAGACCAAGTTATTTTTATTTTGAAAAGCATAGGATTATTTTAGTTTGGTAAGACCTTAAGTCTACAATAACACCTGTTCTGATTCTGTTGATCTTATTGTAATGATAAGTGAATGCCAATTGGCCTACTTTTTAGACAAATACAAAGCTAACTCAGACACTTAACATCTCGCGATTTAATCCATTTTTTTTCAAATTTGTAAAACCAAGTATTACATATGCATAACTGTTTACATGAGGTTAAATCTAATTTTGCATAATGTCTATATAAATAAAATATAAGCTCCTGTATTCATGTTTGGCAATTTTAGTTAGAGACCCCATTTGGTTCTTATGTACCGAGGTCTCTGAGAACCTATCTGTGCCACTATATAGAGCATCTTGGAGGCTACATAAAGAAATTGGGCAGTAATTAATGACATCTGCAATATTCATAGTAGAAAATATTCTTGTACTTTCTGTGTTGTGGAGTTCACTGGTGACTGGCTGCTTAGGTGATGCCTAAGAGTGTTTAGTCAAATATACATGTTTGTCATTATATATTCTATTAATTTGAAAAAGTCTCTCTCTGATGAGAAGTAACATCTTCAAATACCAAACACACATATGCACATGTTGGTCTAAGAAAGTCTGAGAGGCAGAAGTCAAAAAGTGTCATTGATATTTGTTATCTGAGAACTAATTGCTGAAAATGTTAATATATCTATCTCAATGGTCTGTCATTCGTATAAAAGCTTTAGGCTGCTGATTCACAATCTTACTAGTCATGTATGTCCTCATTCATCTCAAACCTCTGTGCATGAAAACTACACAGTGAAAGCTGTGGACTTTAGGAAGGATGTTGATGCTGTTTTCAGTCAAATCCCAAATTGTGTACAACTCTGTGTTAGAAAAATACTACAAACTTGAATATGCTACAGTCAGAGAAGATCATCATCTTGACTTTGCCAATAGGTAATTTTTTTTTGGGGGGGGGGATGTTTTAGGTGCTTCCATCAATAGTCTGTAGTTATGATTTTCACATTTTTAACCCTGCAGTAGGCGCATAATATTTTGTTAGATGTTTGAGCATGTGGTTGACATGTATCACCCATTGTTTTTCTTTCTCTTAGAGTCAGAGAATATGAATTAGATGTATGTTGTCTTGTGGATAATAAAGAATCTGTTGTATTATGACTTTCTCTATCCATTCTTCTACAAACTATTCTTTGAAAAGCTTATCCTTCTATCTGCTTCATGTTAACCATTAGCAGAAATTTTTTTACTTGTTGTTACACATTTCATTGTGCGTACAAGGGGAATACAGTAAACTTAAGTGGCAGTCAAATTTTTTAAAAATGGATTGCTATGTGATGGTTTTGAAATTCCATTCTCTTTGCATGACCATGAGAAAAAACTAACAGTGACTTACCACTTAGAAAAAATATAAGTATTTGAATATTCAAACCAATAACAAAGAGTATCTCAGATATGGTTAATGCCACAAAAAGGTTTATATTCAACATAAATGGTGTGCTTTAACGAGATCCACATTTTTTGTGTGGTAATATTTTTATATCTCTCTTATGGTTTACCAATTATACAAAAGTCATTCAGCATGAATAAGACTTAACAGACTATTTGCAGAAAATTCAAGACATACATTTTATTTGTCATGCAAATATCTTAAACATGATATTTTAATCAAAATCATTAGAAACCGAGCGGGATAGCTCAGGCAGTAACATCTGTGGCCTGCATTTGGGAGATCCCAGGTTCAAATCCCATGGGCCAATCCATCTGTCTGAGGTTTTCATGCTTTCCTTGAGTCACCAAGGTAAATACTGGATTGGATATTTAATACCATGACCCAAAATTCCATCTTAAGTCTAAAACAATAGTAAAAATGAAAAATAAATGGTAATAGCAAATGCTGTGCCATCTATCCACAGAAAATGAAAGCAGGTAGACTGAATGGTACCCAAATGCCATCTGCACGGCACGAAGCAGAAGATACAGTTGCTGTGCACTAAGGTCTCTGTGGACATGTGCCAAAGCATCCATCTGCCTGTCACAGAAGCAGAGATACAGTTGCTATCCACTAAGGTCTCTGTGGACATGTGACGAAGCAAGATGGTATCATTAAAGGGATGAGACCTAGAAGGCTAACTGTCTGCCACACATCGGTCCACGAGTTATCTACTACAGATCCGTCGCGATATGACCATCTAATTAAAGCAACATAAAATAAATAGATAAATACTTGTAATAACAAAATCATTAGTCATTTTTGTGAAAATAAAAGGTAATAAAATTCTTTAAATGTAAAGTGTAGTCTCACTCTCTCTCAACAAACACACACACACATACACACATGCATGTATTCACAATGCCGTTTCTGGATTCAGGCAGCCTCAAAACATTTAATTTTCAGTGAAATATCAGTATGGAATATTGGGTGGAATGCAATACTTCCTCTGCTTATTACAGGTAAGTAGTACAGAAAGTAGTAAGATCTTTAGCTTATAACAAAGAAGGTAGAAGGTATAAATTAATTATTTTAAGATCGGTTAAACTTAAAACACCTAGAAACATAACTAATGCTAATGTTTATATTTCTGTCACAATTCTCTACTCATGTGATCACTCCGGCTACCCAGTCATGAGATTTTCTAGCTTGTGAACATCTTGATGAATTTCAGCCACATGTTGCACTAGTGGTCATAACATAACCATATTTTGACACAACCTTCTTGAAGTATGGTATCTTATCTTCCAGAATCAGAACAATAAATCCAGGAACCCTGTCTCGGTTTTCATTAAGGCTTCCAGGTTTATATTACTCTGAAAATAATGCATCCAAATTGCCTTGATTAGCAGGTACTTGTGACAATACTGATTTGTTCTATATTTTGCATTTTATTATTTTCAAGGCCAACTTCTACAGAAATTCTGTTAAACTCAATGATTTACAGCTTTAGAATTTGCCCTACATATACCTACATATATATATATATATATATATATATATATATATATATATATATATATATATATATACAAAGTGCATTCATGTAATCAGTAAGTTAGAGAAAAGAACCAAAGTCAACCCTAAGGTATATATGGAAACATCAATCTCTTAAATCTGTTCTTCTAATAAAAATCTAAACTAATCTTTCTCATCTTATAATATGTTGCTATAAGATTTCTGCTTTCATTAATTTCCTGTTTCTTCTTTCACTGCATCCATATAATGTAAGTTCTAGCACACAATAACTTGATCAAATGAGGTATTACTCTTCTTTTCATTGTTGATTCATCCAAGTTTGTAGATCAAAAAATGTAATTTTAAAAATTTAATCAAGAATATAGGTAAAATGTATTTCCTGATGTGACATAACATAACTTTAAACAAGTTTCAGAACAATGAAAAAACATAAAAGAAACTTACTAAACTTATATTGGTTGATAGTTAAGTAAAGAGGAGTATGGGGGAAACCTGTAACAAATCACTTGAGAGGGTGAGTGAAATAATTATTTCATGAACACTTGGCAAAAACTATATAAAATTATTAGAATTGCATCTCCATACAACCTGAATTGAATAGATCAATACATTAGCATTTACATCTTCTCAAGCAACCGTAACACTGTAGAAGAGAAAAGTATTTACATATAAACAAAACTGTATGAAAAATGAGAGACCACAAAATTACAACTTTTCACAGTAGTGCAAGCAGATCATCACCTAAACCAGGGACGCCACTGGAGGGGACATGAGATTTATCTCATCGCCTGTTTTGTTCTTCATTTTGTCTAGCGCGCAAGGAGCTTTTATTCTTTTAGCACTGTGTTGCCATAAAGTCCAATCACTCCCAACATGCAAAGTTGGAAGCAGAATGGAGGAGAATGAGACAGAGTGTTACAAAAAGGCATCATTATGACTCTCAAAATCTGGTCTATGTAATTTTCAAGGTCAATTCTTTGATCAGATTGTGCCTAGAATATGCAATGTTCATTCAACACAGAATAAATAAGTTTGATTTTATCATAATTACTATGACCTGATTCTTACAGCCACTTATTTTGGCTCCATAAAACTTTAGACCTAAAGCATTCATTCACTGCCTTCTGTTTGAGTCACCACAATAACTCAGCTTTTTCGTATATCATTTTAGAAGTAAATTGACAAAAACAGTCAGAAATTAAAAAAGTTGACATAGAAAACAAATACCCAAGCAATGCAATGTGGTCAGAATCACCACAATATATTTTGTAGTGTTCTTTTTATGTTACAGAATAAATATAATGAGAGCCCACAATTTGACAGTGAGTTTATGTTGAAACTAGAAGCTATGAGTTGTTGACAATAATAATAGATAGGAAAACGTAATTTACTATAATCAACAGCACGTCCAGGTCTCCAAGAACATATACTAATTAAAGGATAATCATTCATTTTGAAATTAACTTCATTCTGTTACTTCATCAGTAAAAGTGAATATATAAATGTTGTTTATACTATTGTTGATACTGTTTCTTTCTTGTGCATTCTAGATACCTTAAAAAAAAATCTATTATAGCATAGGGTATCGAAACACTTGCATTCATGAAATGCAAGAGTGTACATGGTTAATAGTACTGGACTCCATTAGAAGAAAGATAAATTGCTAGTTTATGTTTGCAGTTAACAGAAATATTACTGTGTTTAAAAGGCAAAATTTAACCACCATGCCATATCTTAAGTATCTTAAATATATTCAGTACCTATCTTAAGACATTCTGTGTGTTTTTCTCAACAAATGTTCAAACTTATATAGCAATGATAATATTCCATCTCTTTATCCCTCTGATACCTTTTATTTTGTCTTATGATGTGGATATGTGCATCTCCCTTTTAGTAGAAACCTACTCATGCATTGAAATCCGTGCACAAATACTGAAATGAAACACACAACATCATATAGTTCAGAACAACAGAATATACCATATAGTTTCTATAAATAAGAAACATCTGGATTACCAAGGTAAAGATAACAAGGAGCTACATATTGAAATATGAGCACTTTTTTGGTTTTATTGTCCATAGACTTATACAAGTTTCAAACATTGTCAAGGAATCTACATTTACAATTTTCACCTATTGTATAGTACATAGTATTTACATTTTCACATTTCCTTACAATAGATTTCTATTTACATAATAAGCTAAAGTTTGTCTAACCTATATAAACATTTATGTGTAAGGTATGTTTGAAGTTTGCTTTTAAATCTTTTTCCTTTGTGTAATTTAACAGTCATTGGTAGTTTATTGTATAAAATCAGTCTTTTGATTAACGGACCCTTACATGTAGATTTGAGGTTAACTTGCTCTTTGTGGTAATTGTCCTTACCTTTAGTATCATGGCTATAAAGCATACTGTTACATAACCCATTATTTTCTTTCTCTATTGCAATAACTGTTACCTTATACAAATATAATTCTACCACAGTAAGAAGTTTATTTTCTCTGAATACAATTTCTACACGAGTCTGTGTTAGTCAGACCATATATATAACGCAAACATTTTTTCTGTAATACTAAAATCCTATTCACATTAGAAATACTGGCTCTTCCCCATAATTCTATACCATAGGAGATATAGGTGTAAATGGTTCCAAAGTATAAAATTTGTAGCATTTTTTTGTCTAGGTACAATGATAGTTGTCTTATTGCATATATATTGGAGCTGATTTTATTACATATGTAGTCAACATGAACTTCCCAAGTTAGTTTATTATCTATGTGTATGCCTAAGAGTTTGTGATTGTCGACTTTTTCAATTTTATTATTATTTAAAAATACAGCAAGATCAGCTTCTTTATTCACTTGGGGATGTTCAAATAGGATCAGTTTACTTTTCTTACAGTTTGTTTTTAGATTAATGTAATTATAATTAACACATTGTTTATGCCATTCAGCTCTTTTAAAAGATGTAATCATCCAGGTAGGAAGGGTGGAGCTGCTCTCTTGTACTTCATCTGAGGTTGGTTTTGCTGTGCCTCTGTAAGTATTAGTGAAGTCCATAGAAATGCTGTAATTCTTCTTCATGTGAAGGTATTTCGCTTTGGGACATTTTAAATGATTTTTCATAGCTTGAATCTCCAGCTTTGCAAATTACCTTGTTGAGACAATAGGCTCCCAACCATCCAGAAGGATTAAATAGGCCTACTCAATAAGAATCTTTCTACACTTTCTCTCAAGAAATTTTTATACCCAGAAAATATTTTGTTTCTGCAATGTCTTTCATTCTGAATATAAGTAGAGCTTTGCTTGCTGAATAAAAAGATATCATCAACATAAACAGCACACAACAAAATGTCCAAATCCTTAATAAGGTAATAAACACAGCAGTCCATCTCACATTGTTTTATGTCAAAAGTTTTCAAACATTTATTAAGTTTAAAATTCTAAATTTGACTTACCTGCTTCAACCCATATAGTGACTTGTTCAATTTACAAACCTTCTCATTAGTAATTTAAAATACTGTAGTTAGCGCATATAGATTTCATTCTTCAGTTTTCCTTGAAGAAATGCTGTAACGGCATTGAACTGCTCCAGATCCAAATCTAGCTCTGCTACAAATATGAGAAGATATCAAAGAATACTGTATCTTGAAATTATTCAAATTAGAAGCACTATTAACAGCGAGGAGAACTTTCATATTATAACCTTGCTTAGTCACTTTTTTAAAAAAAGTTATTTCACTCAATGTTTGATGTTACTTTGAAAAACTACCACCAGATGTCAGCAGGGTAGCTAAAGATGTGGGTGAATGTCATGTTTTTCTGATTGAAACTGAATAAGTTTCTTGATATTCCTCACACAGTCCTTAATTACAAGAGCTTTGTGCTGTACAATTTTGCCTTCAGCACCTCTGTTTAGTTTTAAACACCCATTTACAATCAATGGATCTGTGTTCAGGGATCACAATAGCTGGATCTGAGGATTTTGCAACCTTAGCAGTGTATAAGTAATAATGTTCAAATGATTTGGTGTTCCTTCCCTTTCTGCTTTCCTTACTGGCTGAGTACCATTCTCTGATTATCTGAATCAACTTCTCTTGAAGCTCGAGATAGTAATCGACTTGTCTCAACCATATCTAAAGCTTCAATCAGACTTTCATTTGCATGTGTCTCCAGAAGATGAACATCTTCATTTTCTACATGGCAATTCTTAAGATAAACACAACCCTTTTCTGATTCTAAGAAACTTAACATTTCTAGAAATTATAAGTTTTCTTGTACTTGTATCATACAGTTGATATACTTTGCTATCAAGTGAGTATCCAATAATGACACATGTATTAATTTTTGGATCAAGCTTTAAGCATTTTTGCTTAGATACAAATACATGAGCTTCCAAAAAAGCAAAGATTTTTAAGATCGGGTTTCTTCCTAGTCCAAATATCAAATGGTCTTTTGTCACCTGTACATCCATTCAGCAATTAAGAACATACACAGCCATTGATGCAGCTTCTGCCCAAAAACCTTTACTTAAGCCTCTCAGTAAGCAAGCAATGAGTTTTTTCAATAATCAATTGACTGAGGCCTTCAGTCTTTCCATTTTGTTCACTTGTATACAGTACTGACTTCTGTTGGTGAATACCTGATTGGTGTAGCAGTATCAACAGATTTCTTCGATAATATTCTCCATTACGCTTGTTCAGAGAATCTTTATCTTGCAACCACTGAACAAATTGTTTAAATATTTGGAAATAGTGATAAACCTGATCTTTGGTCTTCAGAAAATACACAAATGACTGAAGGTAAGATCTACTTTGTTCCATTAAGCAAGTTCTCTTCAATTAGACCAAATAAATTAGAATGGACTTACTTCAGAAGCAGTAACTAACTCGAAATGTGCATTTCACTTTATTGAAATGGTAAACTAACCTTGAAAACAAGTTTCATATGAAAAATCTTGAGGAATTTCTGGTATCAAATTCTATTCCAACAGCCATTTCTTTTTTCAGTTTTCCCAGATTATTACTATTTAAATAAGTAATATGGTAACACATGCAGTTAAATCAAAATTAAAGTTGATTCCAAATTCATTTCTCAATGTAGCACAATACAGAATGACATCAGTACAGCATGAGTCATTTCTTTTAGTCAAGTCATGATTAAGCATAGGATTTAGATGCAAGCTAGAGAAGCCATAGTCTATCATTCCTTATATGGTTACTTCCTGAGTGTAGGCAAATTTCATTTTATAAAAGACCTCCATAATATAAAGTAAGAGGGCAGTGTAATTGTTGAGATAAGATTAAGTCAGTGGCACTATACTTTACATCTGTAGCCAAAGGTAATTTCACAAAGTTCATACAATTTTTCAATAATATGCTAAATAGTTTGTTGGCTATCTTCTTGTAACTTCTCACTCCTTTATTTACATTAAATCCACATTATTTTTGTAGCCTTTGTGTTTACACATGTGAGTAGCCTATCATCCCTGTTGCGTCCCCAAATATAATGTCCTTAACTCCCATACCTATGAAGTTACAATATACTTATGCCATAAACTTGCACTGTTTCTTGCATTATGTGCCAGTGCAACGGAGTTCTGATAACATTTAGTTGAAAATGTTATCATCAAGACTACCAGTAACAACTAGCTCTCTGTTGGAATTAAATATATTGCATTACTTAAATGGAGGTCTATCAACTTGGCTCCTCCTCCTGGGCTATGGTTTTAGCAGCAATGTTCATTTAGCATTGGCTTCAGTAGTGTTCAAGTCAAGCTTACTGACAAGTGGTATTTATTACTTTATTTTAGATTTGTTACATGTGTGAGCATCTAAAGCTCCAGTAGCTTGCTTATTTAGTAACACACCTAGCATTATTGTGCAGATTTTACGCCAGAACATTGGTGAATAACTAGGAAGATAAATAATATGCAATCTTGCTTGCTAGACCATTTTAATGTGCAGTGAAGAAGATAAATCAAAAGTAAAATGAATATGTTGGCCTACACCAAACATTTGTATAATGCAAACTGTTATACGAAAAATAGAATTTTTAATAGAAATTTCAACTCTGAAATGTGAATGTAAAACCAATAATACTTTCTATGCTTTCCATGTCTATTTTTTGGAGAGGAAAATTCATGGGTAAAGCAAGGAATAAAGGACACAACATCTGCACAATCTCATTGAAAAATGCAAATCTCCATCACACATGAAAAACTCATTAAGTATGGTAATGTTTGGTAATGTTAATATTGCTGCACAAATGGAAACCATGTACAGAAAATATATATAGCAGCACAATGATAATGGCAAGCAGAAGAGGCACTCCTAAATATTGTAATAAACTGAATTAATTTTGTGGTTTACTTGAGCTAGCACTGAGGGGCCATGATGAATCTGAATCGTCATAAAATCCTAGTATTTTTCAAGGGTTCATTAATTTCAGCACTGAGCTTGACAATGTCTTGAGAGGTCACCTGGAAAACATAATTGTTTTTATGGACACCTGAAAAAAATACAAAACTAAATCCTTTAGTGTATGTTAGAGTTGTGCCATAAGAAAATTACAAATGAAATTAAAACACACAGAAATTTACACTTTCATTGCAGATGTAACTAGTAGCTTTCTCTGTGTACTACAAGGCCATTATCTACAGATATATGTATCTAATGACAAGCCTGTAGAAAGATTCTGAAGCTTTATTTGGCCTTCTTGTCATGATACACTTTCTCTTTTGGCTGTCATAATGTCTGACTAGCTGTGTATCTGGAAGAGTGCCCAAAGAAACTTTATTGAATAAATGTATTAGAATGCATCCTTGCATGAGGGCAACACTGATCATTTTTAGAAAATCAAACAAGAATTAGTTTTAAAAGATGTAAATGATTTTATTGTTTTTCAAAATATTCCCCTTTAACGTCAATACATTTTTGCATTTCATAAAACCAGTCCTTAAAGCAATGATGCCACTATTCCTGAGGCACTTCAGAAACCAACGTTTTATAAGGTTCCACTGCTTCATCATGACGAAAAAGAGATTTCATGTATTTTATCTTTAATTTTTGAAAACAAAAAGAAATTACAAGGTGCTAGGTCAAGACTGTATGGTGGAGGGTCCATGGGACCTTTAGGGCATCCAGATACTCAGTTGTTAGTTTTGCTGTTTGCGGCGATGCATTGTTATGATATAACATTATTTTTCTTTTGAGCGTTTTTTACAAACTTTTTCCAAAATTTGCAGTAAACAAACATTTGTGTACCAATCAGCAGTAATGGTATACCTATCTAATGCTATAGCAGTGAAATGGCCCATTTTAGAAAAAAAAAAACTAGCAAACATCATCTTACTAGCACTGCAAATTCCCCAGACTGTAGGCTTAGGTTCTGTTCAAAAGACCCATTGAGCCAATTGACTTTTCTTTTGAGGATCATAACAATAAATCCGTCACTAGTAATGGTATTCCAAACCAAATTTGAAGTGCCTTCTTGGAATTTTTCCAGAGCTTTTCTGAAGCAATCAGTGCATTGTTGTTTTTGATTGCAAATCACTTTATGTGGACTCCATTGACAACAAAGTTTTCTCACATCTAACATCTCACATTTTACATCAGTAAAATGTTTTGCATTTGATTCATACCAATGCCCAATGTCACCCAAATAAATTCATAAGATGTCTGTCGATCTTCTTTAAGCATTGCTCGAACAGCAGTAATATTTCATCAGTAACAGCAGTTCTTGGGCATCCTTCAAAAAATTATCACTAAGAAAAAACCCATTTCTTTTGAATTTGCTGCACCAAATAATAAAGTGTTGCCTTAGGTGAGGCTTCTTTGCTAAATGCATTTCTAAGCCAATCTGCACATTATTTAGGTGTTGATTTAAAATCGTAAAAATCTAACCCTGAAATGCTCATTAGTCAAATTCATTTTTGGGTGAACACAAAACCTTTAAATGATGATAATTAACAAACTATTAAAGCAAATCCAATGCACTAGATGGCAATCAAACTCGCCAAACATTAGAAAGTAACTGTCAAATATAAACAAATTTCATTTATTTTTTTAGAAACATGGCGTTCCAAAAAATTTTTATATCGACATGGCATTCCAAAAGTTTTTTATATCGCCCTTGTACAAAATTTGAAGTTTAGGTTATTGTGAAGCATAAATATCCTTCTGCCTCTTATACACACTACCATGCACATCAACTTATATAATCATGTTGAATGCAACTTGAGTAAACACAAATAGGCAAATATTTTTTACAAAACTTCTAGGAATGCACACATCCCCACCCCCTCAAAATTCTCTTCAAAGAACTGCTATTCTAGATGAACTTGTTCAGAAATAATTACCACATATGGTTGCAACACAGTAGAATTATAATTCCAGAACTGTTAATACAGCTTTTGAGCAAAAGAAGATTTAATTGAATGCATGAAAATAATTCATATGAATTATCTGACAAACAACAATGCCACACTTGTACAGACTTCTGGCTTTATAGGAACTCTGAAAGATGAAGATTTACATACTGGCTCTCTTTCTTTCACAAAATCAAGTTCCATGTAGACTTTCTAAAGTCATTTATAGAAACATAATCATAATCCATCTCACATTTGAAAGATAAATGCAAAAAGTAAGAAATAGTATAAATTGTGAGGAGCTGCAGGAAAATGCAACAATGAAGAGAACAGAAAACCAAACTGCAAAAAAGAGAGCAGCATTTCAGGTCTGTGATGTAGTCTTAAGAGAAGCAAACAATAAAGCATATCGTTTCATCACTGAAAGCAAAATTTGCATAGAACTGACTGTAATTGACACTCTTAAGAGTTTTGAAGTATATCTGGTGCTTAGTGTTTAATAGATTTCATATACTTACTATGTTTAATGAATGTGTTTAACTCTTGAGCGTTATATTAACTATGCCAAAGTCTACTGCGGAAGCAGAACAATGTTTCTCAACCCTAAAAGTAAAAACATTTCTGAGGAAACCATGTCAAGATAGATTGTCAAACTTGGCAATGTTCCAATAGGGCAGGAATTTCTGATGAAAATCAGTGATTTTAATGCAAAAGTTATAGATAAATTTGCAATATGCAAGGAGAGGAGAGTAGACTTCCCCCGAGACTTGTGGGAGACTGGGTACATCTGTATGCAGGTAAGGTTGTGAGTCGCCTCAATATCCTCCGGTACTGCCCTGGATAGCCAGTAGATGGGATGCTAAATAGCTGTCAGACCACTGAGGTTATTGGTAGTTGTCCTTTTGGGATGACGCTCATAAGTGGCATATCCACTTCCATCCTCGCGCAAGCGGGGGGCCCTTTTTAGATTCTAGGTATTGGCCTCATGGGAAACCCCCACGGTTGGAGAGTCACTCAGATGGCACTAACCCTGGGATTTAGAGGGAGGGCTTGGGCTAAGGCTCTTGCCCTGGTAGATCTTCACTCAACATGTATAAATACATGTTATGATTAATTTTAAATGCATTATGGGTAATTTTATTTAATATTGTGCACCATCTTGGTACTTTCTCTACTACATATAGTGAGTAGGGGAGGTATCGTATACCACCCAAAAATTTGATACCAAGATTTCACCGAAATACATGTTTGGAGGCATCATGAATCTAAAAAAAGCCTTTTTAGAAAAGTGTGTGTGTGCGTGCATGCATGAGAGATAGAGAGAGAGAGAGAGAGAGAGAGAGAGAGAGAGAGAGAGAGAGAGAGAGAGAGAGAGAGAGACCCTTACTCTTAATCACTCAATTGAAAAGAACAAAAACCTAGAAATCGTACACAATTAAGCGCAAATGTATATAAGTCACATTGTGATTGTGCACCAGTAATTCAAATTCAAATTAATTTATAAAATTGGATAAATCTGCATATTTTGGCCTGTTGGATTGAAACAAGTTTACTTCTTACAGCTTGAAAGCCACATTTTCAGACATAGAAAGAAAACCTACAGTAATGCATACAAATAAATTTGACTCTTCATTATTTAAGAACAGATTTGTTGCTTTTTATGGTTCAGAGATTTTAAAGGCAATGTCTGTATATTATGTACTTCAGCCATACCATAAGAATAAAACGTGGAGCAACTGTATATGAAGAGAGCTAGAAACT
Organism: Deroplatys truncata; assembly: GCA_030765065.1. NCBI lineage: Eukaryota > Metazoa > Arthropoda > Insecta > Mantodea > Mantidae > Deroplatys > Deroplatys truncata. The sequence goes on from CM060986.1 coordinate 69,207,464, forward strand.
AGCTATAATAGCATCAGTAGAGCAAATTTTTTGGCATGCAGGAAAATCAAGGCATATCTTACACAAGACCAAAATAGGCTAAATAAACTATTTGCACTATCGAGATGAAAACCTCTGTCAGAATAAAGATGAAACCCAAGCTCTGCAATGCTTTATAGATAATGCATGCTAGTTCAACTTGGAATAACTAAAAGATGTAACAATGAATACAGTGAAACTTAGGTAATTCAAACGTTTTTAATTCAAATATTCTTTAATTTTAACCTTTCCTTTGTCCGCCTGAATTTGTTATGTAAACAGTACATAAAAATTGTCTTTTATTTTAATATAATTTTGTTCACTTCAAAGAAAATTTCTCTGGAATGACGCTGAGTTATAAAATGTGGCTGGGATGTGTTGGGGCAGTAAGGGACTCTACTATGACAATGGGCACTCTACTATGACAATGGGAAAGCTTCTAATTCTAAAACTGAAATGTTTTACAGTTTGTGCTATTTCTGCTTTTTAGAAGTGAGATGTAACAATGGACTACCTCTCAGGGTGGCTTTAAAGTGCTCCACTCATGAAAACATATCTGAGAGGAATTTGCAGAATCAGCAAGTACAGTGACAGCAGAGCTCGAGTACAGCTCAGATGCCAATATCAACAAGGAATACTATCTCTTAAAAAAACATATCGTATCTGAGGGCTGAACAGGCGTATGTTCCATTTTTTTCAATAGAGCTTAAAAACCATAATCTAGGGTATTATTCATATACTGTTTCTTGTTAAAATCTAGGATAAAGGTAATATTGATTATACTTTTGTCCCTTTTGAGTTTTCTAAAAAGTTAGTTATTGGAGTTTTATTGTTTGCAGTATCAAAAGATTACCATCAACTACAAAATTAATAAATATAGTGGTTTTTCAATCCTGAAATACAAACAAAATAATAAATCAAAAGAATTATAAAATGAGAAAAGAGTAGTTTCAAACCAAACTGTTTAATAACCTGAAACTTTTGTTATGTTTTTCAGTATTGTGAATATTAATTTATTAATGTTTCATTAACCAAAATAATTACAATTTTCTTCTACAAACCTCAATGGTTTCACATAAGAACTTGCAATGTCCTAATAAATGTTTTGCCACTGAAATCTTCTGAGTTAAGATTTACCTGAAACATTTTGACAAACATTGCTCATCAGGAGCATCATCACCATGATTTTCTGTGCCATATGGAATGTCTCTATAAAAGGCAACATACTGTTTCAGAATCCACTAACTCATTGTTTGAAGATCTTCATATTTGCTGAACTGATAGGTTTGGGTCCATTCCTTATGGTTGGAAATTCCTTTGGTAGCCTGAGAGCCTGCCTGTGATGACATTTTATATCAATTTCTTGGAAAGAGACATCATTGAAGGAAATTTTGTATTCAAGAATTCCAGGTTTGTCCACAGAAACTTTCAGCCATACAACCTTTGAGATTAGAAAATCACCTGTTTGAGATGTCTTACGATTTGTAAAAGAAGATGACGATTTTTCAGCCAGTGACTGTGAAGTTTTTAAAGCCTCTGCACTGCATTTCATGGACTGCAAGAGGTTTCTTTACCTGGCATGTTCTAATGAACCGAGCTCAATCTTGCTGCACAACAATCTTCAGGTTCGAGAGCTTAGATTTCTTCCTTTCGGTGACTGAGTGAATGCTATCGACTTCCATATGCGTATGGCCTTTCAGCAGATATTTGTGATTTATTTCTTTAAGATGTGGATACTGTGACAGAACCCAGTTTAAATGACAGCAATCTGAATATTCCTATTCTGCAGCACAATTATCACACCAGACTGTTAACACTTGGGTTTGGTCTGATAAGGAATTCTGAATCCATTTCAAAGACATGATGAGATTTCATTACCCCCTCTCCCTGCAACTATCACATCCCATAGCATACAGTAACCATCATTTGTTGTGGTGTCATGGATTGTGAGGTTGAATGTCCAGAGCTTGCAAAGGTAAAAGCACTGAGAGTTTGATAGACAAGGCGTGGGAAGACATTTCTGTAGATCTATTGAGATGAATTTCTTCTTTACATCACTTTTCGCATTATCTTTATTTTCTTTCCACAAAACATATGTGTTGTTAACTTAAGAATGGTGTTCATCTAATTATTTTTTTTTTATTTTCTGCTTGTCTTCATCATTACCAGCATCATCCAACTTCTTTTGGTTTCAGTCACAATTATTATAAATATCTTTAGAAGGAAAATGGAAAGAGAGATTGAAATCTTCATAGAAACTTTTCTATAAAGCCATTCTTTGGCTACATTCTTACCAGAGATGCCACTTTCCATACATTCATTGTTGTATTCTCTGTACATAATTGATAAATTAAGATGTGGACCAAGATCTTTTCTTTCTGTTCTCCCCTTGAGTAACGGCTTTCAAATTGCAGAAATTTTGAAAAATAATGCTTTAATGATTGTATCAACGCCTGTGGTATTTTACTGGAAGACTCAGCTTTACCTCTGATCAGGTATAATAATATCATTCAAATTCTTTGATATACAAACTCTGACAAACTTGTCAGTGATAGACATTGTGTTCAGAAACATTGTTTCACACACAGCAATTACATTTTTATTATATTCTTTAGGTGTAAATTTTTGTCATCTTTCTCCTCATTGAAGGCTCAATCATTTCTTTGCGAGATCTATGTCTATTTTTTGGGATTTCTGAACCAAAATTATCAACTATTTGGTGTCTATAATCTCAAGAACTAGAGTTCTTTCAAAATGTCTCAAAAATATTTTTCCCTTCTTTTTCAGTCAATTTCTTGACATACTGCATTCTGCACTTACACAGAGGTTTAAGTATATGAGCCTCGACCACTTTACCAGTCTTCACTGTCATATACTGGGTCCAGTAAGACTATTCCCCTTTGCAGTATTTGTTTTCCATCTTGAGGGATCAGGGATCCTCTTTCTGCCAAGTTTTTTTTCTTCTTTATCACTTACCTCAGGTGCCTCACAGGTCTCCAATGATAAACTTTCAGATTCTGATAGAGTGATGAAAATAATGAATAAATAAAACAGCAACATTAATATTTAATAATAATAACAATAACATCAGCGTTGTTATCGGTAAATTAAAACTAACCATCTAGCAATAGTGAACAGCTGCTCTCACTGCTTTCTGATCTGTAATCAGGGTCCAGTTAGGATAAGTCAGATCCTATGATATCTTGTTCTTCCTGCATCTCATTAATATTCTTCCTTCCTGCAAGCTCAGTTTCTATGTTCTCTTCCTCTACTGCCTCTTCAGCTAAAAATATTGTGTGTTTCCTGTAATGCTAGTTACAGTAGAAGGGTATATAATAAAATTAATATGTTTTTATGTCCATAACAGAAATAATGATTTTTTTGTCAGATACAGCAACCACATGATTTATTGAGTAATTAATGAGGCATTTTTTTGTTGTTGCTGCAGAAGAAGCTTTGGTTTGGGTTGTCAACCATGGAAGTAGGCCCCCTTTCTTTGTAAGACCAAAAACGTGTGCATGCAATCCAGGTTAATCCCTCTCATAACAGGTCATGATCCGTAAGATCTGAATGGTAGAGATCATAATATAAAATATGAATCTACAAGGGAAAGATGAAATTATAAAAATGAAGGTAATTAATGATATTTCAAATGCTAGTAGAAATAATATAAATATGTTTATACCTGCTTTATTAACTGCTTTTGTTAGAGGAAGATGAATCATCTTCCCTCTTGAAGAACTCATTTTTTCACAGATTTCTGTATTCATCCATAACAAACTTCAGACTGCTAGCATCTTTACTTAAATGCTATGTTCACATTTCATTCACCTTCTAGCAATGAAGGGTTGCTGAAGGTTAAAAATAGTAACAGCTGTAACAATGGTGTCTGGAGTCATGCTTGTATTTTTAAGTACTTAATTGTTTACATAGATAATATTAAAGATCAATGATTTTATTTCTGATTTATGACATCTGTGAGGACTAATAATTTTCTTATAAATAAGCAAAAAAGACAATATTAATGGGATAAGGAAAAAAGAAATATTTCCTGTTGACACAGAGGGTGGATGTCCATATGTATTTTTAGAAAACTGAAGATGGGTGTGACACATAGGTCCTTGCAGTACTAAACTCTTTGCTGCCAAAGGAGAAGTCCCACAAGCATCTTTTTCCTTCTTAACATAGTCTGGACAACCACTGTTAGATCATATTGCGCATCTGTAACATGTAGCAATAAAACAACTGCCTTTATTCCACTGAAGCGTTAGACTCTCCTGATCTCAATACTGAACATATTTCAAAATTGCCAAAAACGGACATATGCTCTTTTGGCTCTCAGGTACAGATATGCTCTTGTGCCTGCAATGTTCTATAAATGATTCATGGCAAACCTATGTTAGAATGATTCATAATATCATTAGGCCTATTACTGCATACTGTTGTTACTGCTGTACCATATCTTTTTGTATTATTGTATAGTATACTCAGCTGACTTCAGAATACATGTTATAAAGATTGCCTATATCATTATTTTTAAATTAAAGTTATTGGATAATTAGAATATTTTCTTAGGCCCTTCATATTCAAATTATACAAGTTTCGCCATATTTTCAAAATGGCTAATTCTACAAAAAGAGTTATTTGTCATGAATTGTGTAGCTCTTCCTTGAAAATCTTAGTGCTTAAATAGATTCAAATATGGAATTTGATTCCTATGCAACTTTTCGTTTTTGAGTTTAATAATTGTTCTTTCTCATTACCCATATGTAGGTTACATGGAAAGTGGAATCAGACTTTAAAAATTCAATCCACAGTTGGGACTCAAACCATGCATCTTTGACTCTACATGCCGAAGCTCTTACCACTAAGCTACTGTAGCGAGATGCCCATATTTGCATTAAATCTTCTCATGTGATCCAAGTATCCCAATAAACCTTCAGGTTGATCTCAAATGTTTGAGTTATCATATCTCAAAGGCAACTTGCAGTGTTGCAAGTGCTTTTAATTTCTGTGCTTTATAGCTAACTACTATTAGGAATATTTGTGTTTGATAATTGTTTTTTCACATTAGCTGTGTGCAGACACTATCAAGTACAGAAATTAAAAGCACTTGCAACATTACAAGTCATCTTTGAGGTATGATATATGGAATATTTGAGATCACCTTGATCTATCGGGACACCTGAATCAGATGAGAAAATTTAATGCACACACAAGCATCTCAGATTTAGCTCAGTGGTAAGAGGATTGGTACCTAGATAAAAATGAAGATCCATGGTTAAAGCCCCAGTCATGTCATTGAAGCTTTCAAGTGTGATTCAGCATTTACTTTTCATTTTTAAGTTATGGTACTCTCTCTCAACATGCACAAATGGACCTTTCTTTAAAAATACTTTTTTTTATTGTGAACTTCAAAATACGCATTTCTGATTACTTCTTCTGCACTGATATGGGAAATCTTGGTTGTTATGCCATTCTTCCTCTAGCATCCTAATAAAGTCCATCAATTCATTATTTCCTTTGTCCAAAATAGGACATTATAACAAATGCTTCCTGCCCATAATTGAATTTGGATCATTGCACAGTGTGTAGTTGTCAGAATTTAAAATTGTTAGTGTATACACTAAATCCTCGATTACCAGACCTCCAATTAATGGTCTTTGGGTTTAACGAACTGAATTTGATAATGTAGCAAATGTGCTTGGCAGAAAGAAACCATTGAGGCAAAAAAATGTTATTAAATTTTTAAAATGCAAAAGCGATTGTAATTTGACAGGCGGCAATGGCTCTCGTGATTTACACCTTGTTTTACACACAGAATAACAGTGCCTCCCGCACCACAACTCATTCAGAATTTCGAGTGCATTCATAAAACTTTGTGTGCACTCGCAACTTCAAGTGTCAGTTCTGATCAGCACACCATGCATTCATTAACACATTCAAATTCAACCTGTTTTCTTTAGTGCATAGCTGTTTTCCAGTTCACATGGTTGCATTTCTTCTTCTTCTTAATAGGCACTACAACTTCATTAACTGAATGTTTCGGCGTTCTCTACAATTTTCTTCCATTTTGTACGATCTTTGGTCAGTGCAATTCAATTTCTTATCTGCGTGTTTTTCAGATCTCTATGATATCATCGTATCCTCTGTTTTGAGGCCTACCTTCTGATCTGGATTTGAGAGGGTTCAATTTATATATTCTTTTGTCAGTTCTCTCATCCAGTATAATGTGCAAGTGTCCAAACCATCTTAGTCTCTGTACTATTATAATACTTATGATGGTTTGTTTTTTAATTTTATTTTGAAACTCTTCATTTCTCAGGGTCCTCCATTGTCCTCTATCTTTAATTGGTCCGTATATTCTTTTTAAAATCTTTCTTTCAAATATTAGAAACCTTTGCCTTTGCACTTCTTTAAACACCCAAGTTTTACAACTGTGTGTTACTACAGGCCTTATAATTGTTTTATAAATTCTTATTTTTACCCTTACAGATATCAGCTTACTTTTAAATAAATTATTTTACATAAAAATACTTTATTTCCCGGAGTTATCTTTCTTTTACTTCTTCTTCTATTGAGTTGCTATTGTTTACTATGGACCCCAGGTATTTAAAAGAGTTCACCGCCTTATGGTGTTATCATTTATCACTATATCTTTCAGTTTATTTGATACTTTAATGCATTTTAAATCTTTTGTTTTTCCTATATTTATCATTAGTCCAAATTGTTCGGACTCATCTTTTAACTTTTGAAATGTTTCTATTGCTACGCTTTTTGTCCTGGCTATAATAAGAATGTCATCTGTTGGCTCTACATTGTTTTAAGTGAAATGCTATGTTGCCCCTGAAATCTAGTTTACTTAGGACTGAATCTATTACAATGCTAAATAATGTAACGGACAAAGGGTTATAAATTTATAAATTATAAATGATTCACGTAAGTTATTATTTATTTTAACCCTTGCCACGTTATTGGGTAATGTTAATGCAATTAATCTTATTAGCTTTGCAGAAACATCATAAAACTTCAACTTTACTTCTGTTGACCTTATTGAATTCTTGTGTATAGTTCACAAATATGTTAGATAGTGTAATGTTATACTCATAACATTTTTCAAATATTCATCTCACTGTAAGTATATTATCAATTGTTGATCAGTCCGGTCGAAAACCTGCCTAGCAGTCATTTAATTTATTTTCGATAATCCTAGTCAATCTAGTATTCAGTACATTTGTGAAGATTTTATGTCCAATATTCAATAAAGTGATGGATCTATAATTTGCACATGGTTGCATTTATTAGTGTTATAAAAAATTATTTTATACATAATAATGAATTTATACATAATTTTATTTGTAATAATGTCTGTGAACTTGAGCATAATGCAAAAACTGGAGCTAACGAGGGTGCTCCAGACTACCAGGTTCTCAGCCAGGAGGAGATAGCAGAATCTGTTATGAAGGATGATGAGGACAATGATAATAAGAAAGAAGAATCGATCTTGTCTGATCCTAAATTATTAGAAGTAAGAGGTCAAATGGACGACATCACCATAAATGGACCTGTGTTTTCAGATCCCAAAGTTTTGATTTATTATCAACATTTCAGGCAGTTTGATCTTTTGTTATTAGGGAACAACATTCAACAAGAACACTAAAAGCTTAATACTTTCTTTCAGCATTCAAATAAGCTCATGTAAATATCTTTTTGTCACTAATATGATATGCACATTAAATGTTTTACATTTACATCATATAGCACAATGTTAAGTATAATATTTTATATGTTCATTATATGATTTGCAATTTAATGACCTTCCAATTTTATGAACACCCTTTCGCCCCATTAGTCCGTTAAATTGAGGGTTTATTGCATAAGTGTTTTGCCAGGCAGTCATGTCCTGTTTCCATTCTTAAAATAGATACTGCTTATTTCCTTGGCTTTTATAGATGTTTGTTCTATAATTTTGCAATGGTTTACCAGTTTTTCCTTGTACTTTTTGTTGTTGGTGTTTGTTAAATATAGAATCACATATGGATTTTATCATCTTTCTTACTGATGCCAATGGTAGTCCTTTGCTTTATTTTTAATATTGTAGTGACCCCTGGGGGCAGTAAGCCCCAGGGGTTGCTTACAACAGGGTGAAGAGGCTCAGAAGGTAGGGCTAGTCGGTGCCAGGATGGAGGGTACCATAGGGAATTGAATGAGAATCCAGAAATTTTATAAAAAATTAATTACTATATTCTCCAACAGCTTACAAGGATGTGTTGGGCTCCTAGGTAGAAGGGCATATGTGCAAGAGCTTAATTGTGTCCACACACGGCATACCTGGTGAACAACCACTGATATTGTAGACTACACAGTTATAATGTTTAACTTATTTAGGGTGGGACACCAGGCCTGACTGAAATAGATTCGGTGTCGTTCAAGTGTCAGAGCAAACTGAGAGAGATGACCTACATTTGTGTTCAATATATACTTATCCACAAGCTGAGCAAGCAACCCGGTGCACTAGAAGCTGGTTCTTCTTACATTTCCACATATTTTGACACTTCATGAAATCTAATAAAATCCCCTGACCATGGTTCAAACTCTACAATGGGCCATTACAATATCCTTGTTATGAGGCTGTTCACTTTTTCATTATCAAGTCCCCAACATGTGAGGGGACCCATTACAAGGATATAGCTTCATTCATCTTTAGCTGGGTTTTTATCATGCCTTTTTATTTCTGTAATTGTTGAGTATTCTATCTAGTATGCATATAATTGGCGACTTTTCTCATTGTTGCAGATTTGGAGTCAACTAGAGAAAGTAAAAATGAGTTCATACCTCTTCTGATACCAGCACAATGCTTGTAGGATTTATGGGATACAGCACAGAATGACAGGTATTTATATATTCATTAGAGATCCAAAGTAACAAACTATTAATTTATTTTGATATATATTTATGTACAGAGAGCAAGAATAAGTAGTAAAAAAGTTATTGAATGATAGTACAAAACTTCGCTTCAACAATGATACAGTCATAAATCAGTTCTTTAAGCATAAGTGTCTCTCTTCATCTCATCATCTCCTCCTTCCTCTTCTACAAGATCTCCTTCATCTTCGTAATCATCTTCAGCAGTTGCTTCCTGTAAAACCATAAAGTTATATAATATTCTCTTTCCAGAATAAATAGTATGTTTGTCAGGTGAAAAGCAAGCTGTAGAGCATACTGTTTTCATTTGTATTAAAGTTTTACAAATGTACATATAGAGTTTCAAAAGACATTGTACTGTAACAAGTGCTACTGCTATAATTGTCAACTACAGTAGAACATTGATTATATGTTATAATGGAGAGGGTGGGATTGATGTTAAGCAAAAATGATGGGTAATCCATCTTACTTAATATAAAAAAATAGGTGTAATAAGCAACTACACAAAAAAAACTCGCTAAACACACAAGTCCTATGTTAGATTTCTTGTATATTTAAAAAGTGGCAATAAAGGTGATTGTTGTTTGCAGGGTAGGGCTACATGGTAAGAAGTAACAGACTTTTGTACTCACTCGCAAGCATTATTCAATTTTGTAGGTACATTGCTAGACGACAAAAGTACATTATGATCAGTGCTATTGTCTGACTACATGACCACTTTGTGATTTGAAACTAAAACTTATGTAATACATAGTGAAACGGCAACTCTAGGCCGAGCCCGAGAACTGTAATTATAGATAATTTATTAATTAGTTTTTATTGATGTTAAATCATACTATGTACACATCTTTTTCTTATACTGCTTGTATATTTTAAGAAGGGTGATTTAACGTTATGCATGTATCTAGGTTACTAATATTAGAAGAGTTATAAATGGTTTAATGTAAATAATTTAAGCACTGTGTTAAAATACTGTCCACGACGAAATGTTTTAGCTACAGGAATAGTGCCTTCGAAGGCAGAAAATCTAGTTTTATGACGTCTCTTTGGTCGCAGGGCCATTATTCCTACAGCGAGGGTGTAGCGCCTTTGTCCCTTTATTTGATAATTCGCCGTGACCAAGTGAGAGAGACAGATAGCTTAACGGTAAACTTAGGAAAAGCCGCGATTTATATTAAACTTGGACCAATGAGATTCCTGGAAGTTTATACGAAATATTGAGATGCGTCGGGTGGCGCTAAAAATGGACCAATAGGAAAGGAAGCAGCCTCAGTAGCCTGCGACTATAAATGGATCTGTTTGGAGCAAATTCGAGGCAGTTTGGTAGTTTTGGCAGTTTAGCATTGCAGTTGGGTAGTTTAGCATTGCAGTTGGGCATTGCAGTTTGGCATTTAATTTCAGTTTGGCATTTTGTCATGTGTGGTCAGGGAGAGATGCTGCAAGATGTGTGACATATCGCGCCAAAAAAGGGAATAAAGATAGTTTTAGAAACACACCTAAGAACCGCTACTCGTAAAGAGATAATAAGCATATTTAAATTTGTGTCATATCCGCGCCGCATTTTAACAGTGGCAATACCAGTGTTCTATACTACGTGGGTTAGTAAAATAAAAAGAAACGGCAGTGTCATCTGTTCATAACCAAAGCACGTCTATGTCTTCCTATATCACCACCCGAGATCTACGCTTCCTTTACCGAGGATAAGTCCATGCTCCCATATAGTTTTAAAGAAAATTACTGCAGCTAGCCGAGGATAAAATTGCAGAGAACCAGCACACTGCGAACTTCTGGAATTAACATGGGAACCAGCATCAAGGTAAGCCTACCAGCAGCGCAGAGGAGGAGATGACTGCCGCAATAGCTGAATCTCTTGACTAGAGTACATACATGTTCATTCTGTATTCAATTTGTAACACAGTTGCCATGATCGCACAGGAAGCCATGTAACAGAAACTTTGCGGCTGTACACTGGGAGGTGCTGTTTGCCGATTTGACGGCACGGGATTTGTAGGAATGGTCCTGGGTTCGATGCTAGCTCAGGGACTTGCATGGATCTTAGATCTAGGGTTGGTGGTTAATACACTGATTCATTTTCCTGACCGTTTATTTCCTCTCACCGTTTTAAAATCTGACTGCTGCTATTACCTTGTCACATGCACATGAGCATTTCTTTACTGCTGTGCTTCATCCCATCGCCTCTATCCACCGGCACTCACACTTGTTTTCGAAACAACCTCCAAAAAAATACCACGAAGAACAAGAAGTGTCTTCTAAACTCCCCAGTTTCTTTATTTCAAATTCCCTTTCTCCCCATTTTACGTGATTTCTACCTTCTTTCTTATTGGATGCCTCGGGCTTTGGGAGCACTGACCCTTTTTCACACATCTGATTTTCAGGCAACCTAACGGTACACTAACAAAGCGTATTCTCTTCTCACTCAGTTAGAATAGGAGAAAAACTAACCCCCATTTCCTGCCTGCTGTTGACACTGTCTTTTCAACCCATTTTCACCTTTACATGTAATACTCACTTCCCAGGCTTATTTAATAATACTATTCCTACTGTTATTAATATTTATTTTTCCTATGGTTATCATTTTAATTTAGATATGCAGAACATACTGTCTCAACTCTTGTTCCAAAACAAGGTAATTTTTGCTGCATACAAGGAATTTTTCATTCCAGAACACTAAAAAGAAAGGAAAGATTAGATGATGACAGCGAGTAACACAGTTAACCAAATGACAGTTAAGTGACGTCCTACTATATTGAATTAGATTTTAGGTTACTTAAGTGTTTGAGTTCTTCATAATTATAAATACAAATTTGTTATCCAACCTTATAACTATTTGAACTACGCAAACAATTCAATCCATTCAATCATTGAGATCTACAAACTCTTTAACTTTTATAACAATAGCCTGTACACATAAGTATACATTTTAGAGCCCTATTTTTATCAGATCTAACTGCTGTTATTTTTTCTTGTTATATAGAATTGGTTTAATTGTTTAATATTAACACTATTTATTAAATTCTTAAATTAACAGGGTTGTATAAAACAACATCAGTCAGTTTCCACAAATTTTCAATATGTTTTCCCTCTCTACCAATGCAGCAACATTAATTCAAAACTTATCTCTGCTCCAAAAAATATTCTAACACTTAAATGTTATTTTAGTATCTTTTAAAATTGCACAAAATAGTAAATATGCAAAATGTTCATATTGCATACATACAGCACTGCCCTATCCTGATAATTCAGCTCTTTTTCAAAATTTTTGTAACATTTTGTTTTATATTTGATATTTTAGTTATTGCCAGACAGGAGGTACATGTATAACAGTGCCAAATAAAATATAATCACAATTCATTTACATAAATGAAATATCCATTTAAGTCATAAAAACAATTCTGAACCAAAAAGTTCTGAATATAAAGTTTAAAAGCCAATAATTTAAATTTGTTATTGTCCTAGGTAAGACACACACCTTAAGACATATAAATGAAATTTATCTGAGAAGTATGATAATTACACCCCTCAATTCTAATCAAATCACAATGCCTGGTATTATAGTCATATCAGCAGCAAGATCGAAATAGTTTAAATTCTTCTTAACATACAATAAATATGGCAAGAAATAAATACAAGGGTCATTCAAATGAAACCCAGTCACTTGTGTAAAGTAAGGGTAACGATTTTATTAACTCAAAAATAGTCACATTTATCCCATTGCGACACTAGCCGGTCGATTCCATCTTTGAGGAAGCTAGTAGGCTGCTGTCGGATCCAGGCCTGGACCCATTCACACACATCATCGTCCATTGTGAATCGATGTCCGCGAATAGCTTGTTTTAGAGGTCCATAAACATGAAAGTCACACGATGAAAGGTCTGGACTGTACGGTGGATGTTCCAGTGTTTCCCATCAAAATTGCTGCAATGTCGTCTTCACCGTATTGGCAAGGTGTGGGCAGGCATTATCATGTAGGAAAATAATGCCATTGGACAACATGCCTGGGCATTTCGACTTGATGGCTCGTCTAAGGTTCTGTAAAGTGCCTTGATAATGTTGGGCATTGATGGTGGTTCCCCATTCCAGGAACTCGACAAGCAGTGGGCCCTTGTGGTCAAAAAGGAAGGACATCATGACCTTACCAGAACTGATGTGCACTGCCTTTGATTTCTTTGGAGGTGGTGAAGTCGCATGTTTCCACTACTTGCTCTGATGCTTGCTTTCCGGTTCAAAATGGTGACACCATGTTTCGTCACCAGCGACAATATGCGACAGAAAGCCATATTCCTCCTCATGATAATGTTGCAGATGACTCAAAGATACCATTCGAGTATTGCGCTATTAGGCGGTCAGTTGGTGGGGAACCCACTGCCCACAAACTTTTCGAAATTTCAAATTTTGATGCATTATGGTGTGAATGGTGCCCATGCTAATACCCAGTAACTGATGGATCTTATCCATGGTGATTCTGCGGTTGCCCAAGACTAAAGCATTCACTTCCGCAATCATTTCAGGTGTGATGACACAATGAGCCTGTCCGGGACGAGCATCGTCTTCCAGTAACTCGCAGCCCTCAAGGAATCTTTTGCGCCATTCCACCACACTTGAATGACACAGACTGTACTCACCGTACACAGCCTTCATCCCTCGATACATTTCACGGCCTCCAACTCCCTCTGCCGCTAAAAATCAAATCACTCCTCGTTGTTTCTGCTTACTCGCCTTCATGTTCAGTAGTGGACAATAACTTGTGTGACCACCTTCTCTTCGGCGTGAAACCACACTGTCACTATGAAATGTCAAACGTTGCACATGCTGCAGTCACTCTACCAATAGATGGTGCCACCATACACGCAGTTACATGGTGCCACCTTACGTGTAATGCAAAGTTACACGCACTGACCAGGTTTCATTTGAATGCTCCTCATACAAGGAAGGAATAAAATGTTATATGAAACAAAAATGGATTTACAATGCTCTTTAGAATGAGTTCTATTTATAATATCCAATGCTTTCTTTCTAAGTTTAAATAAATTAATAGCTGAACTGTAGTTGCCCCATAATAAGGTTCCAAAGGAAAGATGCGAGTGTATGAACGTATGATGATAAATTGTTAATAGAACTCTCAAATCCACTCTTATTTGTACGACATAAAAATACCCTTAGTTTACTTCCTTAATAGCATATAAAGCCCATCTCAATCCACATTTCTTATCATTCCTAAGAATTTTAGACTCATTGGGAGTTTTCATCATTCCTATTTCAAATAAATTTGAGATCCATAACTTGTTCACTGGGCACCTGCTCAGTGGTTTTGTTAGCAACTCTTGTGCTGAGCATCTGTGGTTCAACTTCAAGCTCTGGGGTAGTGATTTTAAGTCAGCCTATCCAAACTTTCATCTCTGACTAGCTCATGTGAAGGCCTAACATGGTTAGAGTCCATGATAAAAGCTATAGGCTTTTACCACTATCATCTCTCATCATAGGTAAAGGTCCACCCTCTGGGTGCCTCCAGTTAATAAATGGGTCCATACATCGCTTGGTGGAATGAAGTTTCCCCAGAGATCATCAACCATATAAGGAACATTATAAATCAACCAACCATTTTTGTTTACTCGCAAAATGTCAGCAGAACACCAGTAAAAATATTAACTAAGCAGGACTGGATGAATAACATTTAAGATCATCTTAGATATATATATATATATATATATATATATATATATATATATATATCAACCATTGTGCCCTGATTGCAAAGTACCTATTGCATCCAAGGAGTAATAATGCCTCCTCTGTGTTGGTTGTAGAAAATATTGTCTATCATTTGTTTCCAATTGTTGGAGTTTCATAACAAAATTGTAGCTTTATAAAAAGTGTGTCTTCCAAATTTTTATTTTATGTTTTTATTCATACTGTATTCTGTTAATATAAAATTGTACCTATGCTTTTGAGTGAGGTTATGCACAATTCAGCACAATATAGTTTGATGAAAGATTTATTTTTAGAAATTGCCTTTGTATATGTTTCATAGTAATATCATTATTTATATTAGTTTCTTTCTTATGATAGCCATAATTACAGACCTGGAAAATTTGTGATTTGCAAATTGTGGAAGAACTTTAATACTGCAGAAAAGTGCATTGAAAACAATTGTATGGCAATAGCAGATGTCTCCATTTATGAATTTTTGAAAATTTGTTTGTATTCACCAATTTTTCCCTTTATTCACAAAAAAATAAAACTAAAATAATTTACGCAATTATGAGGGTGACTGAAAGTTTTGAGAATGGGCAACAATGAGTAGTGGTAAGCCAAAGCAGCTTTTCCTAACTTCAGATTGAAGTTCAGATAGCAACATCTGAAAATCTGGACAGCTCCAACAATGTGCATCTTCAGCACCGCATGTGTATGTATAGCAGGTTTTGGTATGCCATATGCTAGGATGGATCTCAAGCGAGAGCAATTCCGTGCTAGGAGAGAGAATGCTTTGAAAGACTGCATCATACATTTGAGGATCTTTGCCCTTTGCAATCCAACATTTATCCATGGTATGCAGAGTTTAGAAGAGGGAGGGATTCCCTCGAAGGAAGACTGAGCAGTACGGCCAGCTACAGCAACAATGGATGCAAATGTGGTGAAAGCAGAGTGCATGTTATGAGAAGATCATCATTGCACATACGGTCATATTCAAGAAGCCCTAAGTATTGGATTGGCAGCAGTGAAAACAATCCTGAAAGAAAAACTTAACATCAGGAAGCTCTGCATTCGCTGGATCCCCCACCATCTCACAAATGAGCAGAAACAAGCATGTGTGCAATGGTACCCAGAAATGATTGTAAAATTCAATGGCAGAAGATCCAAAAGCATATTTAATATTGTAACAGCTGATGAAAGCTGGATTTACCAGTATGATCCAGAAACTAAATGACAGACATCAGTCTAGGTCTTCCCAGGAGAAGATCCCCCAACAAAAGTGAAGCAAACAAGAAGTGTTGGGAAGAAGATGATCTATTCCTTCTTCTCAGCAAGTGGCCATATTGTGACGATTCCACTTGAGGGACAAAAGACTGTTACTGTCAGATAGTACACTACAAAATGTCTGCCACAAGTGTTCAGTGAACTGAGGAAAAAGCGCCCTGAGATTGGTCTGCATGGAATTTTGTTGCACCATGACAGAGCCTCTGCCCACACTTCACAAGAAACAACCCAATTTCTGCAGGAGTCAGATTTTTGCCCCATCCCCCCTAAAGTCTGGATCTGGTCATATGCAACTTTTTTCTATTTCCCAAAATAAAAGAAAAAATTCAAGGTCAATGATTTGAGTCACCTGACACAGCCATAACTGCTTACAAAGAATGTATTTGCACTCTCTCCAAAGAAGAATGGCATTCAGGATTTGAAAAATGGTTTGAAAGGATGAGACAGTGTATAGAATGCAATGGAGAATATTTTGAGAACATGCAATAATCAGGTCTAAATTTTTAATCTTTTATTGCATCCATTCTCAAAACTTATGGAGTGACCCTATGTACCAATTCATAACTGAAGTAAATTATGAAGTAGCTTGAGGTTCCTGATATTCATTAGCTCCTTTAATCTTTATAAACAGAATTTGGCAAATCCAATGCACATTCCATTGTCATAAAAGAAAGAAAGAGAGAGAAGATATGTGTACACTGTACACTACAGTAAGGGGAAATATAAAAAGTTCCTAGCAACTCAAGAAGTGTTGCAGCAACCTTAATTTGGAGAATTGTCTTGAGATCTACCATACCCAATAATAGTATTAGGTCATCAAAATCCTAAGTCAATGCTTTCAGCAACATGAATGCAAAATTTCAGGAAAAAAATTGTGGTGGTTGATTTTATATTCATGTTTAAACTTTACAATGCACTAGCGCAGCTGCACAAGAATTTAAATCAGATTTCTGAGGTAGTCATGAGGGTATTTAAATAATGGCAATGGGTTACACAGTGAAATAGTGCTTGAACACACAACTTGCAGAAAATGAGTATTTACCTGATACTGCTGATATTCAGAAACCAAATCGTTCATGTTTGATTCAGCTTCAGTAAATTCCATTTCATCCATGCCTTCTCCTGTATACCAGTGAAGGAAAGCCTTTCGCCTGAACATAGCAGCAAACTGTTCTGATATGCGCTTGAATAGTTCTTGAATAGCTGTGGTATTTCCAATAAATGTTGATGACATTTTCAGTCCCTTTGGTGGAATGTCACAAACAGCAGTCTTCACATTGTTAGGAATCCATTCCACAAAGTAGCTACTGTTCTTATTCTGAACACTTAGCATCTGCTCATCAACCTCCTTCATGGACATTCGACCTCTGCAAAGAAAGAATATTTCATAATCATACATGTAATTCTTCAAACAAGCATTTTCTCTTACGTTTAACATCATATAAAATGGTGAATGAATAAAATCATAGAGATGGACTGAAAACTTCTTTCCAATACTTTACTTGGGAATTCATCCTCTGCACTGGTTATTTCTTTCAATCCTCCCTCAACCCTTCAATGGGAATATTTTTATAGTGATCATTTAAGATCATGAGAAAGAATATAAGCATTTTCATTAATTTTAATCGCTATGTTTTAAAAGGTTATTATTAGCCAATGCCATCAGATTCAACCTGTTAAGCATTTCTACCCTATCTTTCTGATATGTTGCATTTACACGACTTTCTCTATCTACTAATCATCTATTTTTATATAGCAACTACAAATTGTTCTTATAAACTGTTATTTTTCTTCTTTACTTCATGTTAATCAAGATAAACCTTCGCAAAACTATTTTCATTATAATAGAGAAACATGAAACCAAATTGACAGTCAGATGTTTAAAAGTGGGACACTATGTGCTGGCCTTGAAATTCCATACTTTTTCCATGAAATTGCAAGAAACAACTGAATAGTGATAGTTAGACCCCAGATTTGTATACAAAATACATATTCTCTTTTATATATGCAGTATGCAGTATGATATACATTTAAGTCACACTTTACCAGATAATTTGTGCAGTGTTTGATAATGCATATTTTAAATTTTTACCCCTTTAGCTAATCATTAATTACTGTTACTTAAACCCTTCGCCATTATGGACAGATTGGTTCCATCACATGCAGATGTCTTTCACCTGTTATGGATGGAATGATTCCATACGTGGGTTAGAGATAAGTTAATTTGAATAAAACCTTGTGTTAAGAGTTAATTTGTGGACGATGTCATTTGTCATACACCTAATGTAACAACTGAAGCACACTGTGAAGGAGCTTTACCGCATTAGCATAATGTTTCATGTAATTTCACAATTTATGTGAACATGAACATTTTTCGCTCCTGCTGATTATATCACAGTCTACTTATTCTAACGTATTGCAAGACAAAATCCATTAGAAAAGAAGTTTGAGTAATGTGTACCCCTGTGTTGCTCCATTGTGTTTGTAACCTTATTTTGAAGTGTATCACAGCAAGAAAAATCACTGAAAATAAAGGAATTATGCATGTGAATTTATTTCTCTAATGAATGTTAAATAGGCTTTTTACAAAATGGAACTTAGCCATTGTTCACCCCTGTATCATGTGAGTATCTATTGCATATTAAGGTTACGAACATCATTCATTACATCTTTACTTGTATTTGAGTGTAGTAGCAATAGCGGCTCATGAGTATACATTTTGGGTGTTCACAAAAGTTTAGTTAGATAACTAAAAATGTGAAATAGCATCATAATAGTTATGATTGTGAACGAATTTATACAACTGCAGTTGCTCCTAACAACAATGACAACGACGACAGCGATGACGACGATGATGATGATACATAACTTGTCTGATAAAAGAAAGGTTTTCTTTGTGAGTTTTCTTTGTGGATGTTTGCGTGTACATAATTAAGTACATGATTTAGGCCAAAGACAAAGTAATCTGTAAATGAAATTACAGTTGAGATTATGGATGATATGCAGAAACTGGGAGAAGTTTCTGTACTTATGCATGTTACATACTACTCAGGACATTTAGGAATAGCATTGTTTGGTGGCACTGTTATCGTGTTTAGATTCAAGTAAACAATGACTGTATATAATAATATACATTCAAGTAGCCTTTATATACTATACACAAAATAGGGATAGTTGCTGCATTGGCAGCATTCGCCATAGTGTGCTACCACCTAGTGGCATTGATGTAAAATTGTAGTGATAGTACAGAAATAAGAGAGCAGAAAACGTTTCATCAGCGTGCATGCCTTCAACTCACACAGTTTCATTTTAAGTCCAAGCTCAGCCCCCATCAGCATTGGGAGGTTGAGAAGGGGTGGAAAAATGTACAAAATAATCAAGATAAGCATTGAATCCATAGTTTTAGGATCGCTGAGATGAACAGATTTCCTCATAACCAGTTTGAATCCATCTTTATCTCTTTCTCTCACACAACACACACACATGCACAAGCCTAATCTCAGATTAAACTCCAAAACCCGAGGATCCTGTGCTTTCACTGCAGCTCTCACTAACGGTGGCAATGTGCAAGAGCCCTTACTCTTAATGGTAAGAGATTATCCACAAAACATATAGTTTATCTAATTTTTGATCAGCTGTTTTTGTGTATTATGATGCATATTTTTTACATTTTTGATGCATGTTTTACTATTTTATTATACATACAATTCTGGGCTCAAGCGATAGCACTTTAAAAAATGACAAAGTATTGAAAATTGAAGCCAATAATAATATATATCTTGGAAATGACTGATGTTTACAAATAAGCTATACGAAATGAATTGTTTGTTTTAAAGAGTACTACATTTTCTAAACAATAAGTTTTTCTCTATCTGTTACAGTTTACCAGTTATACAAAATTATAAAAGTTATTTCCAAATGAAGAGGACTATAAGCTATTTCCAGAAAATTCAAGATATGCAGTTTAGTTGTCATGTATATATCAAAATGTGTGATATTTTAATCAGAGTTGTTAACCGTTTTAGGGAAAATAAAAAACTTCAAAATTTTTTCCGTATAAAGGAATCCACCATCAGAGGTAATGGACACTACCTCCTGAGTGATTCTAGCTACTAAATGGGTTCAATTATTGCTAGGTAAATCAAGATTCCTCCAAAGGTCATTGACCATATGAGGAGCATTGGAACCTACAATACGTGTTATTACTGTATTTCAAAATAATACCTATTATCAATCAGTTTATAATATTTAATAATGGAATAGTCTTAATCTGTGGCAGATCGTGATTTTATGAACTGGGGATGTTTGTTCTGTAGTGGTTATGTCAAAATTGTAATTATTAAGTGTAACACAAAAATAAATTCAATACATTACAAATATCTCATTTAGTATTTAAGGGCAGTGTCCTAAATCTCTTACACCACTCTGTACATTTGACATCGCGGTTAAGTTTGAATAAAGCTAGCTCGAACCCTTTAACTTCATTTCTCCACAACAAAAAGATAAGAAAGCTTTATATTCTGAGGTTTGTAAGCACTCATGGTTCCACCAAGTTTCTATAAGCTGTTACGCCAAGAAATGCATGAATACACTGAATGAATAACTGATGGCTTTAAAGAAATTTCCTAATCAGTTCTTTGATATTTTACAAGCTACATTAAAAGAATTCTCTTAGCGCAACTGTACTCAGTAAATATAAGATGTTTTTAGCTAGAAATTTAAAATGCAATACAGTGTAATCTCGTTAGTGCGTTCCTCATTAACACATTTTCCCATGTATTACATTGAATTATAAAAGTCCCGGCACCAAATGCAATAAATAACATTCATTTAGTACTTTTCTCGCTCCAGCTTACTGCTTTCGAAGTCTGACGCCCTCATTCACTATTTTGGCCAATGCTTGGTTGGTCCAGTGGGAGTAGATTTACTACATTCAAAGTTTGACGTCCTCATTCGCTACTTTGATCAAACCAGGCGGGGTGGAACCGGCAGTCAATGGAATGCATGTAGTACATATTTGTGTGACACAATTTGTGTGAGGGGGATAGAGAATGCTTTAGTTTAGCAATGGCTTGGCATGGTTAGTTTCTGCTGTTGAGTGTTGACGAAACATAATTGTATTTTAACTTTTTGTTCGCAATGGAGAAAAATAAAGTGCAGCAAATAACCAACAGTGAAAAACTGAAAATACTTGAAGTAGATCACAATCCAAATATCAAATGTGTGGATATAGCATGGAAGTTAAACATTCCTCCATCAACCTTAAACACAATTGTTAGCAAACGTAAACTAATTAAACTGCTTTTGAAAAAAGGAAAAATGCTAAAAGAAAACGTAATCGCCCTGGACAGTTTCCAGAATTAGAAAATGTTCTGCTAAAGTGGTTTACACAAGCTAGAGCTTCAAATGTGCCAATAGATGGTACTGGGGTTCGATCTCAGGCAACACATTTAGCACAGAAGATGGGACTGGATAATTTCAAAGTGTCCAATGGCTGGATTGAAAGATTCAAGAATCGACATGACTTAGTCTACAGATGTGTGCGAGGCAAGGCTGCTGCCCTAGATAATGATGCTACACTGTGTGAAAATATAGAAATGTGGAAAAATACAACACTCCCATCAATTTTGAAAGACTATAGCCCCAATGATGTTTATAATGCAGATGAAACAGGACTATTTTTCCATCTTTTGCCAGGCAAAACCCTGGATTTTAAGGGCACCAAGTGCCATGGTGGGAAGCTTAACAAGGAGAGGATTACAGTTTTGTTGTGCTGTAACGAAAGTAGAATGGAGAAATTGACATTTTATTAGAACTGCTTGGGATTTGTTTGACGCAAGATACCATTAGGAACTGTTTTAATAAAGTTGGTTTTTGCTGGGTTCTTGGTGATGCAATCACACAGGAAGATGACTTTTCCGAGAGTGAAGAATGGCGCCAAATAGCAGACGATGCCAGCGTGTCTTTTGAAACATACATAAACATTGACAATGAAATTCCAGTGTGTGAAGCAGCGACAATAGATAAAATGCTTGAAGAACAAGTGAAAGAAGAAGCGTCAGTGGGAGATGAAAGTGATGATGAGCCAGTACCTACAGTGCCGGAAGCGATGCAGGCAATGGACATAGTGAAGCGATATGTGTGCAGTTTCAAAGTTGATGACAATGTAATGACTTTACTAAATAAGATGGACAGTGAAATTTTGCCATTAAAACCGACCAAGCAATCAACTATAGATATTCAAATCAGTGTAAATAGTGTCTGCATTTCACATCCATTTTTGAAATAAGATGTATTATTAGATTTTATTACATAAATATGTTCTTAAATTACAGATTTTGTATTTTCATTAACACGTTTTCCTGTCTATGATGTCCAAATCTTTGGGTCCCTGCAAAAACATACTAACAAGATTCTACTGTATTATGCCCAAAGGAATGAAAGTATGGATTTAGAAAGGCTTTAATTCCCTGTTGGATCTTAGTGATCCAAACACATGGGCTCTTTCAAATTTTTCTGCTCCTACCCCTGTATTCCACTCTATCCTCTTACATACCCGAAAGCACTTACCAGGATTTGTCTACTTCTGCAGCACATAGAGACATCCAAATATTGCTCATGAGCTTACACACAGTCACCATGAAAAGAGGAGGCTTCCCATAGCAGAATATAATCTGAGTGGTCTAAGAAAATTCGTAAATATATAAAGCAAAGGAAAAAAATCTCCCAAAAGTTACAACAAATTATTATTTTTAAGTGTCTATTGTATCAATTTGGCACATAGCACTTTAAAACTGTCACTAATGTTTGCCTCATAGTTCATGATTTATTCATTAGGAATGTGTATATATAAAAACTTTGTTTTTGCCATCCACAGCATCGCTATCGCATCTTTAGGTTTTCCCACTTGGGATGAGGCAGCAAAGGTAGTTGGGTTTTTGTCTTCTCATTGAAAGTGTGGAGATCTCAGGGTAAGTTCTTTTAATGGCATAAGTGTTGGTTCACAATTTCATTTAATGGCTTTCTCTGTTTACTTGGCTTTGCTCATTGCATGTTGCCCTTATTAAATACATGTGAAATGTAAAAGAATTTATGAGTATGTGGAGCCAAAGACAGACATTAAAGTATTTTGGGAACTGTAATTTGCTTGTAATTTGAATTTTGGCATGTGTTGTTAATATTCAGTTTATTTGAGTTGTTAAATTCTAGAGTTTATCTAAATTGTTACATTCGCATGGGTTTTGTGTGCTTTTTAATGGGTTATTATATTTTTGTTATTAAATTGCAATTTCCAGAGTTTGGGCAGTAAATTTTATCAAGTGTTTCTTTAATGCATTAATATCCAGGCTTATCTAAATTATATGCTTCCTACTTTTACTGGGTGCCTCTCTAATGTACTAACATTTTTAGTTAGTTTAAATTTATAATTTACAATTTAATAGAGTTGGGAGCTTGGAACAATTTATTGCGAATTTCTTCTGCCAATTTCAAAATTGGCACATTTATGTAAGGCCAAGTGTTCATGAGAAGTGGGACGAATTGTTGTTGCTGCTGCTGGTCATGCTGTAGGCGCGTACCGTAATTTCTCTGACTGTTCCTTTCCTTGAACATTTATTGTAGGAGCTGTCAAGAGAAATGTAACTTGTACAGATAATTCTGTTTATATTCTGAATACTTAAATATTATAATTTAAGGTTCACTTTCTTGAGACGTTAAATCTTTGGCTACATGCAACCCAGTGTATTGTTATTGTGTCATTAAAGGGTTATCTCTATGACTTATTTCATTTTAGTATATGCTTTTAGGGAGCATCTTTTACCTCATTGCAGGTTTGCCCTGACCTCTTTTTAGTATCTGTATGTTTCCATGTAGAGCTCCTCCATCAGTAGATATGAGTATTGAAAGTATGCACTAACTCAGAGGAAATGAATAGTGCACATTAAAGCAGGATAGCTGCAGCCCTGGAGCTCTTATTGACAAGCCTTCCCTAGTGTTAATAATGCTACATACCTGAATATTGCAGCAACAGTGAGATATCTGCCATGTCGAGGATCACAGGCAGCCATCATGTTCTTGGCATCAAACATCTGCTGAGTCAGTTCTGGGACAGTCAGTGCTCTGTATTGTTGACTGCCTCTAGATGTCAGGGGAGCAAAGCCAGGCATAAAGAAATGCAGACGAGGGAAGGGAACCATGTTCACAGCCAATTTTCGGAGATCAGCATTCAGCTGACCAGGGAATCTAAGGCATGTAGTAACTCCAGACATAGTAAGAGATACCAGATGATTCAGATCACCGTAAGAAGGATTAGAAAGTTTCAAGGTTCGGAAACAAATGTCATACAGAGCTTCGTTGTCAATACAGTAGGTTTCATCTGTGTTCTCGACCAGCTGATGTACAGAGAGGGTAGCATTGTAAGGCTCCACAACAGTGTCAGAAACCTGCAAATACAAAGTACTTTTATTAGATATGTGAAAACAAGGATATATTTAAGTATTAGATCAAACTCTAATTTTTTAGTTTATGGAACATTTACAGTGAAGCAAATTCATTAAAGTTTTGGCAAGCCATGCTCAAATATTTCACTTCTTGTTTTCTTTTCTTTCTTTCTTTTTTATTAGGATAGGTTTACATTAACATTCATTCCCATCTTCAACTCTTTGCTAATGATGTCAGATCATTTCTCTATTTCCTTCTATTTTCATGACTTTTGGCCATGAATAGGCTGCAATTCTGATTTATCAATATTTTTATAATGGATATGTCTAAAATATTCAGGACTTTTAAAATCAGTACTCAGAACAAGAGGATTCTATACTTGATTCAAGAGCCGAATATATACACAAATGTGTTCGAAACATCTCCATTTAAACCAATTAAATGGATATACAACATTTTAAAACCTCAAAATATTAATTCCATGTCACATTTCTACTTTCTCTAGCACATATATGGTAGGTAGAATATAACATTCCACCCAAAAATTAAATATCAAGATATTACCAAATATACATGTTTTGAGGCCTCTTGAATCCATAGAAAGCATTTTTGAAATATGTGTATATGTGCATGCATGCATTCAAACTCAAAAAACAAAAATACCAAACTGGGTATTGAAGTTTAGCATCTTCCAAAGATGTGACACATCCTCCCAACCCAAACTACCCTTTACATGGAAATGTTGTTGAATTTTTTTTTCCAGAAATAGCTAATGAATTTGATTAAAATACCACAAATTTAACATGCCAACTAAAATGTATGCCTTGAATTTTCTGAGAATACCTGTGAACATCACTTCATTCAGAAGGAATTTTGTATAATATTGTATAACTGGTAAATGAAAAGCAATAGAGGAAAACATATTGCACAAAAATGTAGATCTCCTTAAAACACATAATTTATTTAAAATGGATTTTTTTGTGGCATAAGTCATTTCCGAGATGTTCATTATTAATGATTTGAATTAATCAATTCAATTTTTTAAAGTCCTGTCAATATTCATTTGTTTCTCACAATTGCGTTGGAAAGAGCATGCCAACATATAGTGTCCATTTTTAGTATTTGACTATCACTATTCCCTTCGTAGCTATAATGGAACACCGAATCTAGCTATTTCTGCAAAGATTAATCTCAATTAAAATGAAGTAGATAGAAAAATAAGCTTTCATAAGAATTGTTTGGATACCCACTACAAGCTATACAAAAATAAATTATAGTGGGTAGAAAAAGTCATATGAATGTAAAACTAGAGTAAATTTTTATATATATAAAAGTAGCATATTAGTGGAGAAAAATATATTGCATTTCCAAATAAATCAACTGGTTCTGCTTGTGTAGAATGGAAATTTGCAACCATCATTCTTCTGCAGATGCTTAAAATGCACACTGAAAAATAATTGTTTTTCTTGTAGAAGATGAAAACAGATTCCCTGAAAATGCAGAAAAATGTTGCTTCATGAAGCACACTGTGATACTGTGGAATTTTGGTATTATTACAGGAAATTCTAGTATTGTGCAATAATCATCTGAATCACAAGGAATCCTTTAGCCCAGGTATGGGCCAGCTGCATGTTAGGAGGGTGGGCCTTGGGGGGGGGGGGGGTTCTCTGACTATATGAACAGTGATGTAATGCAATTTTTAATTTTGAAAAGCTAGATATGCGTATTTACTAAAATGCAAGCTATGCATTAAATGACAAAACAAAATCAAGTGCTTTGTTCATTATCTTTCACACAATAAAGGTTTGAAATTCATATCTCATTCTTACCAAATTGAAGAAGTAAATATAATATCACTTCTAAACTTCCAGGAAAAATAAACATATAATACTCAATTCCTGCATGCACTGCAGCATCTTTGTATGCTACAAAATAGGAAAGAGCCCATTCTTCCCTGAATATCTGACCAACTCTTGTAGAATGCATTTATTCATTAGTCAGGAGCCTTTTAAGACAATGGAAAAGGGAGATACAGACATGTGTGGCTGCATCTGTGGCTATGTCAAAGTGCCATCATGCATAACAGACCTGGACATGAGCAACCTGTTTTCTATCTTCCCCTTTCCATTGTCTCAAAAGGCTCTGATCAAAGTATAATTGCATATAGCAGTGTTCCACCACTGTGTTAGAAGACTGCTTGTGTGTTGCATACAGCAAACAAGAGGCAAGGGGTGGAGGTCGCCTGACATGTAGTGTCAAGAATTTCCCATACCTGCTTTAGCCCTTTATAATATTACAAAATCATAACTTTATTGTTACAGCACCAGTTGTTTCTTGGGTGAACATATACATTTTATATAAATAAATAAATGGAGGTTTTATTTATGGACACTCTTTAACTGCTGTGGTCCTTAGCGTCCCATTGTATATTGGGCGCAAAAGACCGAAAATTTTGCTCAGAGGTCTCTTTATCAGGCCGTAAATCTACGACACGGGACCCTTCTTCCCTTCCAAAGAAAGCCATGCTTCCCTTCCAAAGAAAGCTCAGTCGGGTTTGAACCCATGATCTCGGGAACTAGAGGCTAGCATGGTATACATTTGAAATCTGCATATCAGGATATGAAAGAAAGCAAGCAAGCAATGAAAGGGGTAACACTCATATTGTCGCAGTAACCTGTCATGTTATCTTTTTTTGCTGAGCGCCTGTTATTGATTTACTATTTTGAATTTTGGGTTCATTGTCCTCCGGCTAGCTATTATTACTCAGTCGAGCAAATCTCTTGAACAGGGTGTGTAAACAGAAAGGAGTTGTTACTAAAAGATAACACTGATAAAAGAATTTGTTTCTACACTTTTATTGCCATCACACTTAATTAATTTCACATATGTAATCTTGATACATGCCTGACTGAAACTGTTATATTTTCGAATGTAACTACAATCACTTATTTGCCGCGCACTATTAATTCGCGTATTTCACATTTTGTAACTAACTTTACAACGCGAGAGATTCTGTAGAATTGCATAATGTGTACATCATGAATGCTTCCTTAGAACTGCCTGACGTGTAACTCGCGAGGGAGATTTCTTAGAACTGCATGATACTTCGACTCCGACTCAAGAATTTATACTCCCTCACCCCAATATGCCTAAACATTATAATCGAGCTGCTATTGGTTACTAAACCGCGCCAACATTAGCGTCTATTTTTTTAGCCAATCATAATTACTAAAACATATGCTCTAGTGAAGATATTCCCTCCATTTCTAAAGAAAGGCGCGCTACCCTGAGGTCATTTGTTTGTCTCTTCTAATTGATAAACAACTCACCCCATCGCTTCATTGTTACCCACTCCTATTGTCAGTTTCAGTGAGGCCCTGTAAATTTATTTCCTAACAATGCTTATAGCTAACAAACATCTAAAATCATTGTCATACAATAATGTTAATTTACACTATAATCACTCTGGCATCCACAGTGTTGTGATATAAAATACTGCCTCAATATGTACATATTTTGTAGAAATTCTGTTTTGTTTTAAACAGAGAAGATAGCTACACTAAATCAAAATTGAAGCTTGCTTTTAAAATAAAACATTTTACAGCCATTTGATACGGTAATTTGTATCATAAATTACCTAAATGTAAATAACGATTGTAATATGAATATGTATTTTTATGTGACATTGATTTCAGAGGTTTATTAATTGTAATTATTATTGGTAAATAATAATATACAGCTTTACTGAAACTGTCAATAATAACGCAATAATGCAGCAAAGGGATGAGTTGTTTATCATTACCGGGAACCAGGAAGTTACGTAATGTTTCGCGCCTTTTCGGTAAAAGCTTCTAGAATGTTCCCTAAA
This sequence comes from Deroplatys truncata, assembly GCA_030765065.1. Lineage (NCBI taxonomy): Eukaryota > Metazoa > Arthropoda > Insecta > Mantodea > Mantidae > Deroplatys > Deroplatys truncata. The sequence continues at coordinate 69,235,710 of CM060986.1, forward strand.
AGAAATATGTATTAGTGGTTTTCATTGGATATTAAAATAGACGCTAATGTTGGCGCGTTTTATTAGCCAATGGCAGTTCATTTATAATCTTTAGGCGTATCTTAAGGCAAGCGTATAAATAAGCCAGGCCGAGGTAGAGTGTCCCCCAGTTCAACAGAATTCTCAGTACACTACATATCGCCAGTCAGTCCTTCATTTCGTCATAAGTTACGCGCAGCAGAATTACAAGAATTCTTATAAAATATTATACAGCTAAATATACACAAAGTTGATGTATGCAAGTTAAAAGTGATAAGTAAAAAGTTATTAAAAACAGTTTCAGTTTGGCGAGTATCTATTTCAATATGTAAAAAGTGTTAGTGAACGTGTTCGGCAATAAAAGTTATAAAAACAACTTCTTCATCAGTATCATTTCTGAATAAAAGATTCCTTTCCGATTCACACCCTGCAAGAGTTAAATGTCGACCTAAATAGCTAGCCGGAGGACAATATACAAAACTTTAAATTCTTTCAGAAACTAATTGATACAAATTGCCACGCCAGAGGGAGCTACGAACCAACCAACGAATGACGTCACAGGATGGCAACGCGTGCAGTAAAGCAGCACAACATATGATCTACAAGTTCTCATTTCTTACACTATAAATATTACGTAAGAAACATATACCGTCGCATAATTGGCACCCATAACGTGGGGCGAAGTGACCAGGAAAGGAATACGATGACCAGAACGTGGGGTGAAGTGACCAGGAAAGGAAAACGATGACCAGGAATGAAGCAGAGTAACCAGGAATGCAGCGGTGAAATGATCTACAAGACGCAGATTCCAGAAACAAAAGGAACGACAGACTACATGGATGATTGGACATCGTAATTCCGAGATTACGAGGCAACAAGGAATTCAACTATAAAAACATCGAGACGACGTAGATTCATCACAACACAACGCAGAAGCGACATACAAATCTAGGAGAATGGGGCAGAACGCTGGACATCAAAGTAACAGCAACATACAGCAACACAAAGGTATCGTAATTTTTTTTTAGAAAACAAAAACAATGGCTGCTAGTAATACAGAAGAAACAATGATGGAAAGGGATAGTGTGTTACAAAAAAAGGCTCAAACAATGTAGTATTGAAGAAAAAAAATGTTAGTGCAGAAAGTCAGAATAGAATAGCAGGAAATGTTAATCTTGATGCTAGTATAATGATGGAAGTGCTAAATATGTATAGGGAAATGTGGAAAGATTTTGGTAAGAGTATAATAGATCAAAACAGGGAAGATATGGAAAAATTAAGGGAAGATCTTAGTAAGAAATTAGATCAGAGTTTGGAGGAATTGAGAGAAGATATAAAAAAAGATCATAGGAAATCAATTGAAGATATTGGTAGGAGTAATGAGATATTAGAGCAAAAGGTAGATCAAAGCAGTGAAGAAATTGAAAAGAAAGTTATGAAGCTAGATAGTAGTATGCCAAAAATGAGTGATGAAAAGGAATAATAGCAAGTGAGATAGGAGAAGTTGCAAAGAAAATGCTAGACATGAACAAGGAAATAGGTAACAAAGAAAGTGAGGTTAATACTAAAAGTGAGGTTAATGTAGAATGTACCGAGTCAGGTAGTAGATTGAGTAACATTTCAAGTGAGATAAGAGAGATAAATGAGGTTAGAAATGTAGATGTGAATAAGGCGCAAGTTAATTTCAGAGGGGAGATATCAGAAATACAGAATGAGACAGTAATGCAAAGAAATAAATTGTACCAAGATGTTCAAATTGAAAACTCCAGTCCAGTACAGTTTAGTACAGATTTGTTTGAGTATTCTCAAATTAAAGAGATAGTAAAAGAATTGAAAATGAAAGTTGTTAAAAGATGTATTGTTCAGGAAACTGTAGATTGTTTTCAAATGTTATGTGATGAAATTTCAAATGAATACAAGAGGTTATTCATTAACAAAAATTTGAAGGTTAGGTTACGGCTACGAGTAATGTTTAGCCACACACAATTTGATCCAGGAGGGTAAATAACAATGTGATGTAAAGTAAATGCTGGATAGTTAAAGACTACTTGCAGAGAAATGTATTGGAACGTAAGAGGGTTAATTATTTATATGTCATTTGAAAAGAGAAATAAATTTAAAAAAAAATATATATATATATATATATATAAATAAATAAATTTTTAGTAACTGTAACAACATTTGAAAATTAAGAATGCAAAGATTTAAACTTAATATGATATTAAATTAAAAGTACGTAAATACAATTCCAAGAACATTGTTAAGATAAAGCACAAAATAACAAAAATTGGTAAAACTAATTAAAAACAAATATTTATGTAGTAAACAGAAAAGGTGAAACATTGTCTAGATTTAAGAGATGTAAATATTTGTGTAGAGGGTGAATATTTTGGTAAATATGTGTAATAATTACAAAAATCTTAAATGTATAAATTTTTGTCAACAACTCAAAGTAAACAATTTGGTAGCAGTGATTAAATAATTTAGGGTAAAGTATTTGCTATAAAAAAAATTTGTGATGTCAGATTAATATCTAAATTAATTAAACCAGAGCCAGTAAGTAGTGGCGAGATAGAGGAAAAACATGTCGTGTGTTAAATGCGTGTGAAGTGTTAAGCGAAAGTGATAACGTGTGTTCCAAGATTTAGGAGACTAAAAACACAATTTTAAAATTTCTAAACAAGTTATAAATATTTATAATTATGTTTCTAGTGGGGCATATGATACGGTAATTTGTATCATAAATTACCTAAATGTAAATAACGATTGTAATATGAATATGTATTTTTATGTGACATTGATTTCAGAGGTTTATTAATTGTAATTATTATTGGTAAATAATAATATACAGCTTTACTGAAACTGTCAATAATAACGCAATAATGCAGCAAAGGGGTGAGTTGTTTATCATTACCGGGAACCAGGAAGTTACGTAATGTTTCGCGCCTTTTCGGTAAAAGCTTCTAGAATGTTCCCTAAAAGAAATATGTATTAGTGGTTTTCATTGGATATTAAAATAGACGCTAATGTTGGCGCGTTTTATTAGCCAATGGCAGTTCATTTATAATCTTTAGGCGTATCTTAAGGCAAGCGTATAAATAAGCCAGGCCGAGGTAGAGTGTCCCCCAGTTCAACAGAATTCTCAGTACACTACATATTGCCAGTCAGTCCTTCATTTCGTCATAAGTTACGCGCAGCAGAATTACAAGAATTCTTATAAAATATTATACAGCTAAATATACACAAAGTTGATGTATGCAAGTTAAAAGTGATAAGTAAAAAGTTATTAAAAACAGTTTCAGTTTGGCGAGTATCTATTTCAATATGTAAAAAGTGTTAGTGAACGTGTTCGGCAATAAAAGTTATAAAAACAACTTCTTCATCAGTATCATTTCTGAATAAAAGATTCCTTTCCGATTCACACCCTGCAAGAGTTAAATGTCGACCTAAATAGCTAGCCGGAGGACAATATACAAAACTTTAAATTCTTTCAGAAACTAATTGATACAAATTGCCACGCCAGAGGGAGCTACGAACCAACCAACGAATGACGTCACAGGATGGCAACGCGTGCAGTAAAGCAGCACAACATATGATCTACAAGTTCTCATTTCTTACACTATAAATATTACGTAAGAAACATATACCGTCGCACATTATAGGGGGCCAGAAAATCTTATCAATATCTGGGGAAAAAAGGATGGAAAAAATATCTCCTTTCCCTCCAAATAGATACCTACATTCCACTTCAAATATGCTTAAATTTTATGTAAGAAAACAGGAAAGAAATAGGTAACTCTTTTAGTCACAAAAGATTAATTAGTCACTTGAATAGTTTCTGTGGTCAGACTACTCAGATACACAATTCTATTCATGACAATATTAAAGATTATTTTTGGTTGTTAATTTTCAGTAGGTAATACCATGAAACCAGATTAATCACAGTCAGGAATGGAATGAGGCTCTTGCAAGAGTTCATGTATAAAAAGTCTGTGTTACATTCACATGACTTTCCTATACCTCTTCTCTATTGTTCATTAGTGGATATACAAACCATTCTTACAAAAGCCAATTATTCTGTCTACTTCACTTTAATTGAGAGAAACCTTTGTAGAAATAGCTGCATTACATGTTTTGTTATAGACACAAAGGGAAAAGTAAGTCAAATGTTTAGGAACTGGACACTGTATGGTGGCCTTAAAATTCCATACTTTCTCCATGCATTCATGAGAAGCATCCTGAATATTGACAGGACTTTCAAGGAATGACAAAGTATTGAACAATTTTAACCATTAATAATGAATATCTCAGAAATGGCTTAACCCACAAAGAAGTTTACTAGAAATAAATTGTGTTTTAAAGAATGTAAATGTGGTGCATTTTCATCTATTGCTTAGCATTTAAGAGCTATAAAAGATTATACAAAATTCTTTCGAATGAAGAGAACTTCACAGCTATTCTCAGAAAATTAAAGATATACAAGAAAATTAAAGAATGTAATGTAGCGCCCCAACCACTGATCCATTAATTCAAATAAAGATTTACATTTTATATTTTTCATGTAAGTAGCTTAAACATATATTTTAATTAAAATCGTTATACCCCTTTTTGAGAAAACCCAAAATTTCAAAAACAAATCTTTAAAAAGAATAACCACCACACACATTTTTCTAAAAATGTTGCTTTTGGATTCAGGAAGCCTCAAAAAATAAGTAAAAATAATTTACATAGCAGATAGAGTATTATAATCGCATTCATTATAACTGTCTCTTTTTTATTCTAATTGCTTAGAAGGGATTTCATTGGAGAATGGAAAGGGAAATATCAATTGCGTTGCATGAGCTCAACATCTGATAGTGAGTTGTGTCAAAATCTTTGAGTGGGCTAACTGCTGCATCAATATTCATATCATTCAATCTCTTCATTTCAACTTGTCTCAATTTATAAAAAAATATTTGCAAGATGTTTTATATTTGGTTTTAAAAAGTTAAGTTCCTTAATTTGGTCCTGGAAAAAAGGGGATGATCTTGTATTTGGGACCGTCTTGAATTTGAAGAAATACAGTAACTATATGACTTGAAGACATTATTATTATTACTCACACCAAGTACACTCTTAAAGGTTTTCTAGTTTTCAAGTTTAATTCACCTTTCCATACACTTACAGTAACTTTCGAATGGGAAGTTTTGTTCTCCAGTGAATCGGAAGCTATTATTAACTATGTGTTCCCACTTTGTTGCCCCCACTCTTTACATATTTCCTTCTCACTTCCAAACTGTCTAGCACAATGTAATGTAAGTACTTCATGAGACACACTTGCTTTACCTAAACCATACACTTAACTAATAAGTTACTGAGCTTTTAGAAATTGAGTTGATTTCTCTCTTCCTCATTGTCGCAACTTTAAAAACATGTGTATACCCTAAAAATAATATTTTGAGCCTGGCTTCATAATACCTGACTCTCTTGCTTACTACTAAATTAACTACTTAAGGCCATTGTACAAATTCACGCCTTTTCTATTGTTACTTAAAGCAACAACTGACTACTGATATGAAATATTTGAACTCTGAAGGGTAAACATAAGGGCACATGCTTACGCGTCGTAAACATGTCACTGCTGACATTCTCCAGATCATTCTGCCTACGAGGCTAAGTCAGCTCTGGCTCTCATCTTGAGCATCAGAAGGAGGAAACAAACAAATTCCTGGTGCTTGAACATAATTCCTTTAGTACCACCCTGGCAATAGTTTGCATTACAGTACTATGCAATTACAAATATATATATAGTCGTACATACAAATAATGGCCATTTCAGTAGCTATGATAGAATACATGGGTGTATTTATTCATTTGTATTATGAAAGCTCTTTGAGCTAAAAATATATAGTTTTCATGGTTGTGATGCCAAAATTACCCTTTACCTTCCTCATGGGTTAACTTCTGCAAAATTAGAATATTTGACCTGGGTAAGTGCTCTTTAATAGAGATAGATTCACTTGATGTGTGGCACTTCCTACTAGCGGTAACCAATATGACACTACAAAACTCCCATTGGTTGATTGTCTTGTTGCACTCATCTCATTTGAAAACAACCTTATTAACATGAATTCATTTGGAGAGGAGGGGATTACAAATCCCTTTTTTCCTGTGATTCAGCCTGTGAACCGCTGCTGGTGTTTAGCACCAATACCATTTTCATCTTTGGTGCTTTAATCATTGTTTATATGTATGTATTTCTTGACATGAGAGAATTTGTATATTTACCTTAGGAGAAGGCATTACAGAATAGGTGTTCATTATTCTATCAGGGTATTCTTCTCTTATTTTTGAGATGAGAAGTGTTCCCATTCCGGATCCAGTGCCACCACCAAGGGAATGGGTAAGCTGGAAACCCTGAAGGCAGTCACAGTTCTCGCATTCTTTTCGGACAACATCCAAAACAGCATCCACAAGCTCAGCACCTTCAGTATAGTGCCCCTTTGCCCAATTATTTCCAGCACCACTTTGTCCAAATACAAAGTTGTCTGGACGGAATAGCTGGCCATAGGGACCAGCTCTCACTGCTTCCATTGTTCCTGGTTCCAAATCAAGTAAGATGGCGCGTGGAACATATTTGCTTCCTGAAAAAACAAGAGATATTTTACTTTCATTTGTTAATTCAACTTTTTCTCAATACGAACCTCTTTTTCTTCATACAAACATTTGTTTTTCATTTTAATTATAAATTTTGCTTTTCTTCAGTAAAGTGAAGGAAATTTTTCAAAAATAAGTGGAATTATGCAGCCTACGATTTCCAAATGAGTTTAAAAGGATATGCATGAGATGAGGTGTGTTTCTGTGGAAAACATTGCAATTGGAAATAATTTCACTTGTAAAGGATTTCAAGGGTGTTTAGCTGTGTATTTATTCAGGATGAGTAATATTGAAATATTCAGTGACAAAGTTTGAAAGAAAATTTATAGATATCATAAAGCAAAGACATTATCAAAATGATTCATGAATGACTTTATAAGTACTACAACTATTCTAACAAGCTCAATAGCAGCTGTAATCAGGCTGAAGAGAAGTAAATGTCACAACTTATACAAAGCCAGAGGAGCATGCAGCAGTGTCACTGTGACAAATGAGTCTAAATGTTTTCATGAGACAATCAAAGAAGCAAATGTATTTATATTTTAAGCAGAATTTGTTTTCTGAATATAAGACATTAAAACAGCTTTAAGGCTTGGAGACCAATAGTTTTCTTCACAGAAAAAGACATAGTAATTAGGAGAAGATTTAGGTACAGAGGATTAAAGGAGGGAGGGCAGTCTGTCCAAGTGTGACAAAGAATGACATTTGAGAGTGCAGAGGTCAGCGCATTGTAACGTTACATATTTTTGTTTTATTAAGAATAAAGAAAAGAACTATTTTACTTTTAAGTTCTTTGCAAGTCTTACATTACTTAGCTTGGGTTGACTTGATTCAGATTATAACAAATATGTTATAACCTCTAATCAAAAACACTTTGTTCATAAACTGTTTGAAATCATATCACATTCATACTGTTTTCTTAAAAAGTTCCAATTAATCTATTTGCATAAACAAAAATACTTGCCAGCTTCCTGAAATCGAAATCCATAAAACATTTCCTTGTTCAGTAAAGCATAAATTTTGCCATGACGTTAAATTTAGAAAGTGCAAAATGTTCAATGTACAAAAATTAAATGAAATAAATGGTATTTCTGTTTTATTGAATCTTTGAAGACCTGGTAGTACTGTTTCTTTGTAACGATGCTGAAATTTGTGGTAGCACAAATAAACATGTATTAAAGCATATATCTTAGGATATATATATTAATATATCAATTGTTAGCCCATACTTTATGCTTCTTAACATGTATAAACAAAATATCACAAAAAATCTGATGTGTTACACTCACATGACTTTCTATACTCTTGTAGGTACAAACTATTTTCACAAACCCTTATTCTCCATCTATTTCATATTAATCTAGATAAATATTTGCAGAAACAATCCTTTGAAATGCAAATAGAATTACATTTTACACATAGCGACCAGTTCTAAAAATATTTGACTATCGCTTAAGGCCATGTTCCCCTTGTTTTGTATTTGCAAGGACAAAATCAGCACAGATATATCTTTTAATAGCTGTTTGCAATGTGCAGCACTATTCCGTGTGCCACAGATTGATACTCTTTGCATATCCAAGACAAAAAAATGAATAACGAATTCCCATTTGAGAAAATAAGTATTGAAAAATTTAACGGAATACCAAGAAATATCTCGAAAATGGTTCACTCTACGAAAAAAATGTATATGACATAAATTGTGTATTTTAATGCGATCTACATTTTTTGTGTAGTAAAATTTTGTATATTTTAATCAAAATCATTAGAGCCATTTTTGAAAAAATTAAAATTTTCGAAAAATGTTCCATGTAAAGGGTAATCTGCGGTGGGGGGATTTTCTTGAAAATCTTCGTGTCACATCTCTGGAAGATACTGAACCTAAATACCAAGTTTGGTGTTTATCTGACTGTTCATTTTTGAGTTATGCTGTTCACAGACAGACACACACACGGACATGTTTCCAAAAATGCTTTTTTTGGATTCAGGAAGTCTCAAAACATATATTTCCGTTGAAATCTCGGTATCGAATTTTTGAGTGGAATACAATACTTCCCCTACCTACTATACATAGTAGAGAAAGTAAAATTGGGAAACATATTCTGCCACAATAAGTGGCAAATAAGATAAATTATTTACATGAGGGAGTTGACTTTACAATTCATGTTGTCCATTACTGAATGTTTGTGCCCATTTGCTCTCATCATTTACTAGAGATCACTAGAGGTGCAATAAAAATTTAAATTTACATGCTGAGCATTTTGTTGCAGCCCAGTGAAGGGGATAATTAGGGATAGACATACTGATAAGCTCTGGCCTATCATAGCAGTTTATACCAATTAGCTCAGTACATTCAGTCTGTCATCTCAAGTTACAGCACAATACAACAGAATTTAATGCTTTGTCATGTCCTTGGTGAAAATTTGCAACACTTTAAATCTGCCCACAAAGCCATTAAATTACCTCCTTGAAGTCATAGAAAGGCCTATGCTCCCATACATTTTACAGGCAAAGTGTAAAAGTTGACAAGTATGAGCATAGTAATGTTTGGAGAATAGAATCAGACTGAAAAATTCAATGCCATAGCAAGTATGTGAACCACAGATCTTTCAGTTTCTATCCGGTTGTTATAACCAACTGGCCATTATCAACATAACATTAAATTCCCCAGCTGACTCACATGTCATGGTAGCTCAGTTGGTTACAGCAACCGGACGGTAACAGGAAGATCAGTGGTTCAAATCCCAGCTCGGTCTGATTCTACCTTTCCAACCTTGTCCTAAACAAAGCTTGCGTGAAAGAACAGTTAACTAGCAGGGTAATATTTGTCCAGACAAAATTATTATATAATGGAAAATGATGTTTATGGAAACCTATCCATCTTATATTTTATAATAAAGTTAATATATCAGACCATTTAGAGAGTTATTTTCTAACTGAAAAGTAATAATTAGCCCCTCGAACATGTTTAAGAGGAATGTTGCCAGCTTTGATCCACTATTAATTCACAATAATAGGAACCCACTAATAAATTTGAGTTTTCTGAATGATAACAAATTCATCTCCAGATACATCCAACTAAATGTGACATCTCCATCCACCAAGAAACTAGTCAATTGATTTCAGCTGCTGAAGCATGTTCAAGCAGTTCGCTACAAAGAGAGCTTTGAGTGTTACATCATTCATTATTACTCTTCAAAGTGTTTTTCCAACAAGTTGTAGTTTACGATGTTATTTTGTGTTTATTTCATATCCATTGGTTTTTCATGCTTCAGATAACAACTTAACAATAAGGAATTTCATCCCTCTCAGAAGTTAATTATTTCTGAATACTATTTGACAACTCATCCTCCGTGGTGTAGTGGTACCTACATTGTGGGTTCAAACCCGGCGGAGGGCGATGGATCTTTTTCAGGCGTAAAATTCATCAGCATGGCTTCCTTTGGAAAGGAAGTAAAGCCAGTGGTCCCGTGTTGTAGATTTATGCCACATAAAAGAACCTCAAGCTTTATAAAATAAGCAGTCTTTCACATCCAATATAGAATGGGATGCTACAAACCACAGCAGTGTGTCCATAAATAAAACTTAATTCAATTTACTGTGATCTATCTGGCTAATCAAATCACGTTTTCTACTGTAGAGTTTCATTGTGGCTGTATGAATTTTTCAATAGAGTTTTAAATTTTTTTATTTTTTACAGGATGTATTTTGGTTTATTGATCAGGGCCTTGTTTTATTCAATGGTTATTGTATTGTCAGCATATTATTACACCAAGACCTCTGCAAATTTGGAAATTAATATTTATTTACTTTCTCTACTACGTATAGTAAGTAGGGGAAGTATTGCATTCCACCCAAAAATTCGATACCGAGATTTCACCGGAAATACATGTTTTGAGACCTCCTGAATCCAAAAAAAGCATTTTTGGAAACATGTCCGTGTGTGTGTCTGTGTGTGTGTGTGTGTGTGTGTGTGTGTGTGTGTGTGTGTGTGTGTGTGTGTGTGTCTGTGTGTGTGTCTGTGTGTGTGTGTCTGTGAACAGCATAACTCAAAAACGAACAGTCGGATAAACACCAAACTTGGTATTTAGGTTCAGTATCTTCCAGAGATGCGACACGAAGGTTTTCAAGAAAATCCCCCCACCCCAGACTACCCTTTACATGGAACATTTTTCGAAAATTTTAATTTTCTCAAAAATGGCTCTAACGATTTTGATTAAAGTATCATATGTTTAAGATAATGTCATGAGAAATGAAATGTATATCTCGAATTTTCTGGGAATGTCTCCAAAAGTATTCTTCATTGTGAACGACTTTTGCATAACTGGTAAACCATAAGAGATAGACAAAATTTTACTACACAAAAAATGTAGATCTCGTTAAAATACACAACTTATGTCATATACATTTCTTTTGTTGAGTGAACCGTTTTCGAGATATTGCTTGTTATTCCCTTAAATTTTCCAATACTTATACTTTTTCTCAAATTCGTTATTCATTTTTTTATGTCCTGGACTTGCAAAGAGAATGGAATGCGCCGCATAGCAACCAGCGTTAAAATATTTGACCATCGCTTAAAAGCTACCATATTCCCCTTGCATCTACAAGAAAATTAGCAATAAGATTGACATCTCGATATCTCGATTAACATAAAGCATATGGAGAATAGGCGTTTGTAAAAATAGATTGTACAAGAGTAGAGAAAGTCATGTGAGTGTAACACATCAGATTTTTTTTATTCTACACTTGTTCACTTTATATGACTGCTTTAATTAGTTTATTACATCAGAAGACAAAAATAACTTGTTAGCTTTTGAATGAATCTAAAGGCATGTAATGTTATGAGTTCAGCTTCTTTATGTACAAGTAAGGGAATTAAGCACAACAAAAGCAACCAAAATTAATTGCTAGGTACTGGGTTTGTTAAATCATGATTTGTTACTATTTCAGATGATGATGATAATGATGATGATGGTGATGATAAACAATTTATATGGAGGGGTTCCTATTTTCCTTCCCTATCTTAAGTTAATGAGGATTGCAAATTTCATTTGAATTTTATTTTTTGAGTCAAGAAGTTAAGCTTTTAATTGCCTTACTTCAGATAGGTAAAACAATAAAACAGGGTTTCTCTAGAACTGTGTGGTAATGATTGTGTTGTGCTTATATCATTCACTTAGATGAGAAATGAATTGAAAAGCAAACCAGTATTGCAGTTTGATGAATGATATAGGATAGGATGGTTTAAAAGTGGAAAAAAGAAATAATGTGACCTAATAACCTGTTCTGAAAGTCCTACAAGTAATTAATAGAACCCTAATTTGTAGTGCAGAATTATAAAATTTCATATTAAGAATTTTAATATAAAAAAGCCATGATTTCTATACCAGTAGTAATGCAATCAAAGAGTGAAGCATTGGACTTATGAAAATATTCTATATTTATGGCACATTGCTGTTGTATTTTTCTTACCTGAAGCTTCATTGTAATAGACACTAATTCTTTCCAGCTGCAAATCTGATGTGCCTTTGTAGGTCCCTGTGGCATCGATTCCATGTTCATCTGATATCACTTCCCAGAACTGAAACAAAATATATATTTTTTAGAGAATACTTTTATAGAAAATCAAAAAAATATACTTTACCAGATTAAATAGAGGCATCCAACAGAAAAATTTTGATTTTGTATTATGGTATATCATTTCCAAAGAGCTTAAAATGTTTAATATTTATAAAAAGGTATATAATTGTAGGTACATGTTAAATATATTGATATTGGCATTATAAATTGTACATTTTCAGAAATTTGCATTAATATTTCTAGCTGTTGTCTTGGTAATAAAGAAATACACATTGGCAAAAATCTGATTTGTTACATTCATGAGTTTCTGTACGTGCTATTGCTAATTTTTATATCCCCTGTACAGACTGTTTTCCCTATAGTTATTCTATCTACTTAAGTTAATCAAGATAAACCTGACATATTTCATTGTTGGTACAAGCAAAATTAGGATGCTAAAGCAATTGTCAAATATTTAAAAATCAGTTCATCACAATATACTTTCTTTAAAATTCCATACTCCTTGTATATTACAAGAAACATAAGAAAAGTGACTTAGAACTTCAAAAAATGTTGGGCCTCTCAAGAGATTAGGGACTTCTACTAACTTGGCAGAAAAAGTTGCAAGAAAAAACAAGCATGCTTTACATTTACTAGTAAAAAACTTCTGAATAAGAATCAAGCTCTGAAATCATAGGAGCTGAGTAATAAAGCTACCTAAATATTGCATTCATTCCTTGTTTATTTTGCTTGTTTATTTAATAAATACTTTATAAGTTTTCTCGAGATTTAAATTGTTTGCATCCAATGATGATCCTGGATCATTGAATACTGAACAATCTAGAAAGGTAAAATTCTCTATTACTGACTGCAATGTGCTCACTTGTAAGGTATGTTTAAAAATGTGTTAGCCCTCATAAAGGAATCCTGGATCTGCCTCTTATTCCATCAATCGTTTTGAAACACGTATTGTAATAATGTTGGAACATTCAACACTTTTAAGAAGCACAAAACGGATGCCTGACCTTGTTCTTTTCCTCATAAATACAAACTTATGCTTTTTATAGGTACCCTCATTAACATATACAAGTGCACGTAACCAGTTAGGATTCCCTGACCTCCGCTTAGACGCTCGTCCCAAGGATTTTCAGTCAATGTCGAGTTCACCGGAAGAACATTAGACGCGCTTGGAGAACGCTTCGGATCGTAACAGTGAAAAGTCATCCTTCAAGATCCGTTATTTCGTGCTTCAGCTTTAATGGTAGCTATCCGTTTGATACCATAACGGATATTAAGTTCCAAAGGCGGGTTGGTAGCTGAGAAAGCAATAACGAAAAAATATCGGACGTTTAATCGTAACGGTTCAAACATACGGGTTCTCTATAGAGAAGGCTCTTGGTGAATACGCTCTCAGAATGAAGCGCACTTATCAACACGAAACATTCACACCTAAACTAGCAGAACCAAAGCGAACTTAAAAGGAGATACTGTCATACAAATGCTCGACATCACCACTGTAATTTTAGGTGCAAGTACACATAAAAATGAGACATTCTTTTTAGCATTTTCCTCCAATAAGTCCCGATTCAGTGGAAAATGCAGAGTATAATATAATAATTTGGTGTTCAGTTATTTCCCTGATATTTATCTTAGGAATCCAATACCATCTCATACCTCACAAAAAGGAGATACCTACAACCCTCTTCCAGTTATTAAAGTCAAGTAATTGTTTTGATAATCTAAGATAACCCAAGAATTGCTATGGGGATCCCTTGTATTCATAGAATAATAAAATAGATGCTCTGTATCCCTATCAATAAAATTTGCAATGCCACCATGGTAAGGCAGAATTAAGGTCCTTTTCCTTCCAGTTTTTGGCCAAAGTTGCCTGGCTGAAGATTGTATACGCAGCTTTTTCTCAACTCTTAGGATGAACACCCGATAGGTCCAGGTTTGCTAGTACCTATATACTTTTATGTATTTATTTCGTGCATTCATTCAGTCACCAATAATAATAATAATAATAATAATAATAATAACAATAATTCACATTAATATTCTCGATATAAGCATATACCTACTCGAAATTTTATTGTCTTATGATTCGGAAACAAAAGACGTACTAAGAAGCGTTGTAAACCTGACAATTTGCCGTTACACCGTTAAAATTGTATGTACCTAGTTTCAGTTTGTTTTGTCTGCACTTTGAAATACCTATCTTTACAGAATATGCTTTAGAAATTATGTATTACATTTTCGAGTTGGCTCTTGCACTCGTTTATTCCGTTTACACGTCAAACTGAAATCGAGTAGGATCGTGTTTGCATGCAAAAAATGGATACTAACTGGGATCGATCTGAATTCCGCTCTATTTCACTGAAGTTTTAAGTACAAGTATCTTGATTAAAACATGTTGGCTATTATTATTTTATCAATCAGGTAACCTGAGTGTTATCTTTGGAAAGAAATTAATAATTATTCTTCAATGCTTGTGGGGTTTTAAGCGATTTGAGTACAATCCACGTTCGCACGACAGCATGTGATATTGAACTCGATCCGGTCCTTTTCGTTTCGATCTGGAATAATTTTAAACTGAATCGTTTACGTGTTTTGAGTGCGTAAAGTGGACTGAAATCGAAACTCGATCCTGCCTAGGGAAGACGGATCGAGTTCCCTGTCGAATATTGGCATGTAAATAGGGTGACCACCCGTTCCAAATTTCGTGGGACAGTCCTGTATTTCGAGACTGCTAAAACTGTCCCTCACGGGACATTTATTCATTAATTTTTCCTTCTCTTTTCTTTTCGAATGTTTCGACACTCTATAATTATGTTGTCCACCAACCAATGCATTTGTCATCACCAGATGTTAGAAATAGGTTTCACATACATACGCATAAAGCAGAGCTTCAAATGAAAATTAATTTCTATATGGTATGCAAAGACTTTTCCAGTACTTTATTCAGTGATAAAGTAATTCTAGCATACACAAGAAGTAAAAAGAGGTACACTTTTAAGGAAATAAAATTTAAACTTGTTTTGTACTTCCAGAAATAAATCCATAGACCAGCAAATTAAACAGTTCTGGTATTTTTACTTTTTATTGCCGACATAATATTCAGTACTTTTTTTAATGTTTGTGAAGTATTTTAATAGTCCTGACAATTTTTGTCATTCGTTGTGTGTATTAGAATAGATGTTCTCCTTTGTGCTATCTAATTCGACGTGAATTATAACGCTGTGTAAGAAAACATAATTTTCACGTTAAGCTGTTTCCTCCAAAATCCTGAAATATTTCTCTTTTTGGTCCCTTCTGTCACCCATTCCTCTCTTACGGAGGTGACACCCTATACTTACAGATGGTACTCAATTCGCATTGAAACTGCGCAAGAACAAGTCATTTCTCTCCGTGGATAATGCTCAGTGAAGCATTGCTAAATTAAAAGGATTTCATAACCAGTTTGCTTTCGTATTTAACATATTAACTGAAAAAACTCGGGGAAATACAGTGAAATCCAAATCGATCTCAGTTTGTATCCAATCCACATGTAAACGAGGATTCGTAAAATGGATTCAAATCGATTTCAATGCACAATGTAAACGAGCTAACTGTTTTCCCATGTTGGCAATATCGTCATTTTCAGCACGCCTTAAAACAAGAATATAAATGTTTAAATACCTGGAAAGCAGTGTGGAGGCCAATTAAAACCGAATATCTTTCTAAGTTGTAACAGAAATACAAATCTTGGAATGCACCAAGATATACGATCACTTCCACACGCACTTCTGTAGCAGTTCCGCTTTCAGGTTATTTTAGTAGCTGTCCGGAAATACTTCAAATGTCTTGGCTGGAAGAGATTTTAGAAACAGGGTGCAAAGATAAAACAGGACCTCCTCAGCGGATGGTGCTGGAGGTACGACATTCTTGTGGTTTGACAAACGGCTTCTGATGTCTCCGAGAGCTCGCATACATCAACCACGGTGTATTTATTTCGGTACCGCGTTGAAAAACATCGCTTTTATACCGATGGCGTTCTTTGGTGCTTCGTTTCAGAGAAATGGTGGCTGTTACAGTAGAGAATGCTTAAGAAGAAAGTAATGGGACACCTAAATTAAGACTTCCTCTTCTAGTACTTGGCACGTATTCACAGATCCAAATGACTATAGTAAAGCCCCAACTAGGATGTGCCAGCATTGCCACCCTTGAAAACCATCGAATTTTTATGTTTTCACAGTCACATTTCATTCAACAATATCGTATATAAAGATAGAAATCAAATCTAAAATGATGACAACAATCAAAGTTTTCTGCCCAAAGGCAGATCCTTCACTGAAACGCTGTCCTCTCCACTCTTCCCTCTTTTCCACTATTCTCATTGTCTATCCTAATATTTTCTATTATCTTGTATTTTCTGCCCCGAAACAGTTTCTTATTCACCATTCCTTCCAAAGCAACTCACAGCAAGCAGGTTATTTACTTCGTCCATTCTTTCTATGACTTTGCCGTCCCTCGTAGCCGTGATCGCTGGAGTGTATAGCTCCGGTGCTCAGCCAAGCTGAGGGTCGCGAGTTCGAGTCCCGCCATGGGCATGGGTGTTTGGTGTATCTCCATGTTTCCACTGCGTCGCAACGTCAAACAGTTTTCACAGTGTACGCCACACTCCACACAAAGCTGTTCACTGATCTCGTCCTTAGTTTTATTTTTCTTTCTTTTTTTTCTTCATTGTCACAGCAGGTATTCATAGTTCTATTAAAATCTGTTAAAAATTCTTTTGTCACTGTCATCTGTTCGACTTAAGAACAGTTCATGAATTGATGGAAAATCCTCATTTTAAAGCAACCTTCCTCATTTTTAGATCCATTTTGATTAAACAATCTTGTAAAACTCATGTATGAATAAAACTTTGTAAAAGGTATCAAAAGTTCAAAAATCATAAAAGTACACTTTTCATTAATTTTGACAGTTTCTTGGATTGAATTATTCCTCAAAATTAGTTGCGTTAAATCACAAAATGTTATTTAATCCTTAAATTAAAAAATAAAATCTTACAAAAAAATTAAAGGAATACCAATTTCCCTGCTAAAACCCATACGCGTTTCACAGTACGACAAACTAAAAATGCATTTTGTTTGAATGCCGAAACATTTTAAATTTTTCAAGTGTGAAAAAAAATTACAGTAACACTTACACAGGTATAACATTAACTTCTATTTAAATAACTTTCAAACATGAATTTTTATATTTTGACCCAAGAATTTCATTTTAATGCATCCCAAGTATCTGGTGTTCACACAAATCGCTGGTTTTCAAATACTCATCATCATCATCAGCTGCAAGGATTGAGCTTATTAGTCCATTTCATCCTCAAAGTCAATCCACCTTGTACTGGGTCTTCAGGATCACGTCTTCCCTGTGGTTCGTACAACAGCATTTGATAAGCAATCCTTTCCAAGACATTCTCTCTACATGCTGATACCAGGCTATTTTCTTTTGCTTTGTTTTTTCATTGAACTTTTCAGCTTGAATTCTTCGCGTATATCTGTATTTCTTTTTCAAATACTGATAGATGCCATAAAGTAACCCTCAACTTAGAAACATTTAGACGTACAATGCAAATATTTTGGAAATTATTAATGCCGACGAAAAAGTTGTCAGACCGAAATAACATATTTTAGTGAACTCTGCGTTTCTTGCTTTAAGGTTTCCCTAACTACCAGGTATTTAAAATCAGTAAAGCAAAGGTAATTTCACCGGCTTATTACAAAACAAAATCAAAATACAAATCTTATTTGTTTTACTAATGTCTCACACATAACTTGTCTTAATCAAAATCGTCGAAGAGCTTTTTCAGGGAATAAAGCAAAAGTTGTTCCATGAAGGACTACTTCAGTGAAAGGAGTTTCCTTAAAATATTTCATCTTACTTAAGAGTACTCGCTAGTGTAACTGTTAATTTCTACAAAATTTAACCAATTTAGCTCACGTTTTTATCACAGATTTGTTCAACATAATTATAGTACGAAATTAATTTTCATTCTCCTATGTACCTAACCTTCGACATATTTTCAAAAAAATGAAATCGACTCATATGAAATGCTCCACTTAAGAAAACTTCGAAAGTTTAAACTTTTAAATTTTGCAGGGTATTCCTCTAATCTAATTACTTTACAAGCAAATATTCAATTTTGGAATATTAGAATCTTTTCCTGGAAAAATAATAAAGTATGTAACACTTTTAATTTTCTAAAACTCAAGCATGTATTAAATTATTAAAGTATATCCAAAACTATACTTGGCATCGACCATGTTTTTACATATCTTCATTAGCTTTCAAAGAACGTATATTCAAAATCTGAGAGAGAGGAAAATTACGTCATAGGAAACAAAAATTGCAAAAACGTAAGAAAGCAAGATTAAGAGAAAATAAAGTTTCAAAATTTTACGTGCTATTTTTACACGTCCCTTTAAACGCCGCGTTTGGACATTTAAATGTAAAAAAAATACAAAATCATTATTGAATCCTGATTCTACAATGCCTGAGAATTTTTCCATGAAAATTTTAAAAGAGGTGATTTTAATCTGAAATTTTGTTGAAAATTCATATAGGGTACCCTGAAATATTAAATATGGTATTCTTTATTGGTTTTTTTTTCAGGAGGACTCGAAACGTATATTTACCTTGATATAGAATAAAGTACTTCCTTTATCTACCATAAGTAAATGGTAGAGAAAGTTCAAGCGTGACAACACCTACTTGAGAGGTAATTAGAAGTCCTATCCCGTCAACGTTAAATCTACTAAATTCCTTATCTCAGAAACTATTCAACATATCAGACTGAACCTATCACAGGCTGTAGATGAATGGCTTATAAGTTCCATGATCTATTTTTATCCACTGTTTGTTTATTAAGAAAGACAGGATTATTTTCTCATTTTACCACTTTAATTAAAATTATTCAACACTATTTCTTTTAATTTATTACACAAAGTAGATCCACAACAGCATTTAAGAGATTGTTTTTATCATCTTAAAATTTAATTTAGCGACCTTCAATAATTTCTGAGAAAACGAGCCATTTATACCAGAAAATGTCATTCACAGAAAAAGCTGTTTGTAGAAAAAATGGCGAAAACAAATCATATTTGCAAAGAAAGATACTACGTGGCTTGATCATACAGATATTGCCATATTTAACGGTATTACCAATTTGTAGAGCAAAGCTCCCCATATGTGAAGGCTAAAGTTTACCTCTCAATTCTTAAGTGCGTAGGAACTATGATCTTTCACCATGAAGTGGAGCAGAATTTGCAATACAAATGGGAGATGCAATACCATTTTAAAAATGTATTTAAAATTATAAGTAATGTGCTTACAATGATAAAATGCATGTCAAATTAAAGAGAAAATTACAATGTATTATCAATGGTATTCTTTCATTATTCATTCTAATGAAATGCTATTTTCAATTCTCCTTGGACCCTTCAATTTTATCATTTACTTTATATGTAACTGTTCTTCCCGTATATCTTCATTTCGAAAGAGATCTCTTCTGGTGCAACCTTTTACCCTTCTCAGAAACCTCATTTGTGTCGATTGTAATTTACTTTTATCTTTCTCGCTCATTTTCACCATTTAGTCTCCCCTTTAAGAATCCAAATGCCATTCGTCCTAGCACGGAATGTATACCAGGACCCGCAGCATGTGTATCTTAAAGGCCCCCATCCACAAGGACATAGACATGACGTGCAGCTACAATTAGAAACAAAGACAACCAGGATCATCTTCATCTGCCTCAATTACCGTATCTTTCTTCCCCCACATTCCCATGCTCTCTGTTGTCCAGCATCCTTCAAGGGAGCGCTCTCGTGCATGACAACCACATTAAATTAACCGAAAGTAACTTCTGGAGGCCATTAAACGGAGTTAACAACACGCACGGTGCTTGCCTCTCGTCAAATGTTAGGTACATGTGGACGCTGCTCACAGCAAATGACATGTGGTTGACAAATCGTATAAGCAAGGGAAACGCTGGCTGATCGTTATTATCGGAAAAGGGAACAAAAGAAAGCATAGGGCTGAGAATACACAACTACGAGTCGCACTTCATTACACTACATTGCTTATAAATACGCAAAACTTATAACCGCCATCTGTTGCAGAAGAGAATGCAGCACAGGGTTGCCAACTCGTTCGCTAATTTTAACATTTGTACGATGCACGATTAGAGGTCTGCACGGGCTCGGACTTGAAGATAAGGACGAAAAAAAAATAATTTATCACATTCAACATAGCAGTTTATTTCTCATATTAATATCTTAAGCGTACGGTATTTTAATCAAATCATTAGCGCCATTTGTGAGAAAATAAAAATAACAAAAACATTTTCACGTAAAGGGAAAATAAGGATGAAAAAAAATAATTTGTCACATTTTGATCCGCGATGTTGAGTTGACCGAAATAACATAATTATCGCAGCATGCACATATCCATCGCAATAATAATAATAATAATAATAATAATAATAATAATAATAAAAATAATTAATAAATAATAAATGCTGCTTCGGCAAATTACGGATAACGTTACAATAGCACTAAAGCTGCAAACTCCGCCTCCGTCCTACCACCCACATCCAGGACAGTGCTGTGATAGGGGCAGCATGTGATCAATGAGGCAGTATGTCATCAACGTTACGATTATTGCCTGTGGATTCCAGGGCCTCAGCCGCCTAGTTATCTAGCCACATTGTCAGCCGCCACTATTTCTGTAAATCGCATCCTCAGTTGGTCCCAAGGACCTGATTGCATCCCTAAACACGCCTCACAGCAGGGGAAGAAATTCCCACAATACCGCAAATCGAACCCAGTTCCTTTACCACCGCGGGCAGCAGCGCTTCGTGGACAAATATAATAATAATAATAATAATAATAATAATAATAATAATAATAATAATAATGATAATAATAATAATAATTCAATAACTGAAATATAATTTTATATAAAACAAAATTAGATAATCGGGCCTGGGCCGGGTGGTATATTGGGTGGACCTGAGAATTTCGGCCCATGCAGACTTCTACTGTGGTCGGCTCAGGAGAATGGCTTTGTCCTTGAACTACAAGCGTGCAGTGAACTAGACTTACGATGCAAATAGTGTAACAACAGTAGTTCAAAAGGATTGTCAATAAGCGCAGTTTCGCATGTGTATGGTCATAATTGTTTTATTTGATTCGGTAATATAATATATTACTGATACTACTTTTCGAAATATTTATTGTTCCGAGAAAGAAAGGATAAGTACCTTTGGAACAGAATGTAAAACAATAGAGCGAAAGAGAACAATAGAGCGCTGGATGAAGTTCGCTTAGGTCCACCACAAGGTCATAGCTAAACTCCTGAGTCAAACACAGTATGTACGATACCAGCCAAACATACGATAATATACCTTGCCGAGCTTGTCGCCACAGTGAAATTTAAGACTGCCTTCTTCCTCATGCGGCTGTTGCATTATTGAATGATCCAACCAAAATTAACTCCATCTACAGTAGCGACTCGTGAGTATACGTTTTGGGTGTTCATAAAATTTTATAGTTAAAGATAGCCCTGAAAATGTGAACTAATATCTACTGCATAATAGTTAGGATTATGAACAAATTGATATAACTGTAGCCACTCCCAATAATAACAATAGTGATGATACATAATAATAGTAATAAGCATAACTAGTCTGACGAAAGAAAGGGTTGTTTTGTGGACGTTTGTTGTTGTGTACATAATTAGCTACAGCGGTTTAGGGCAAGAACGAAGTAATGTGTAAATGTAATTGTAGTTGAGAGTATAATACTCGTAAGTGAGTTTTATTTATGAACACTCTTTAACTGCTGTGGTCCTTGGCGTCCCATTCTATATTGGGCGTGAAAGATCGGTAATTTTGTTCAGAAACCTCTTTATCAGGCTTGAGGTTCTTTTACGTGACGTAAATCTACGACACGAGACCACCGGCTTTACTTGGAAGCCATGCTAAGGATTTTTACGCCCGAAAAATTAATTGTAGATAGGGAAAGATCGTCTTCCCGTATTATCTATTTTTATTTTGCTCTGTTGGTGGAGTTAGGTTCGTGCTATTGAATATCCAGTCCGATATTTATCACTAAAATAATCAAGGCAGATTGGCCGGTGCACGGGTTTGAACCCGCGACCTCTCAAATGCGAGCCACATAGCGAAATAACAAATGCCAAGCTTCAGCAGTCTTCATAGGAATTAAAAACGACCAATTAATGTCGCAGAATAAAAAGTTAAGGAGAGAAGGCAAAGGAGTGGTCAAAAACTAGTAAATTGGATTATACAACGCTTTTTGTGCAAGCCCTTCAGGGCTGTTTGAGATTTTTGGAAGCCATCTCAGATTATTTGGTGATGTTTATCGAGCCCACAAAAAGTGGTTACTTTTAATTATTTTATGTATTTCTTCCAAAAATATCAAATAAAAATACACTATTTAAATAAGCCACCAAAACGCACTGTTGAACAATAGGACGTCACACTGGATTCAGTGACGTCACACCTCAGTAAATAAACTTCAAAGTCACAAGTTGAGTTAGCATTCTGCTGTTTGTGTTATTTTTACAGCGAATTACTCCCCCAAAATTATTTTTTTTATGTGTTCCAGAACTTAACCTAATCTACGATATTTTACGTTATCATAACAACCTCAACAGGTTTCTAAGGATAGTAAGTAAGCTGGTAAGGGATTTACATTGCTGGTTTTACATTTCTAAGCATAAAAATCGGAGTTATTTTTAAAGAAAACTCCGACCATAATAGCATCTACTTTAGGCAGGTTTCTGCTGTTTGCTTTCACGAAGTTGTTCTCCATGATCGGATAGAATACAAAAAAAAAGTAATATGGAAATCTTAAAATATCACTCGATAATAATATAATAAATAGTTTCAAAATCGCAAGATACCTTGGAACGCAAAGGAATGGCAATCAATGATAGACATATTTATTGAGGTGTGACATCATCATAGATTCAGCCAATCCAGACCATTTTCGATCACGTGGCGCCAACTAAAACAAATTAAGTTTTTTTCGGGGTTTTTGGATAAATAATACATTATTGTTTAGTCAGATCAATGCAAATCGCTTTTAAAACCATAATTTATGCGGATATAAATAATTATGACAATTTTTCACACTGCCAAATTACCTATTCCGACATCATTATTTACTTTTTATTGCTGTTAATATCGGAATGTAGGTATCTAGACTCTACGCTTAAAATTTCTTTTAGATTGAAATAACGAGAGCATCCTATTTTCTCACTTAACCTCATCCTTCGCCTCCTTCAGAATGTTATCATTGTGGGTAACACCCTTATTTTCCCCCAAAGAACCAAAGCAAACGAGAAGGTTCTAAATATAGCCACGTCATTCACGTTGAGTTGTGTATTCACAATACATTACGAGGCGCCATAGTTATGGTCTATAACGCCGGCTTCAAAACACAACCATTTTGCGTTGAACGTTATGCGTAGCAAGCAACGAGACATAACATTGATGTATACAACATATTTACTTTTTTCCCTTTTCTTCGCTAGTGTTAGGAAAAAGCTGTAATGCCCTCGAAGATTATTCCGGGACATTAGCTTTGTCCCTGCCACTTCTGGCAAAGCCTTTTTCTTTCAAAGCTTTTCATTGAATTGAATGTAGCCGCGCTTATTCCTATCATCGGTTTCAGTTTGTTTTGTAACATGCAGAGTCTTGCAGTGTCATTCATCAAAAGCAGGCACCTGAGTAGCAAATACAGAGGTTTTCCTGGAAAAAAAATCTATAGAAAAACACATGCGAATCATACATGATTTTCTCTACATATGACCTACCATTAACAGTATCTTTTACGTATTACACAGGGTGCTTTAAAATTCCAGTTGATTATGCTGAAAGCAACAATTTTTAAAGAAAACAGTCTAGAATGAATGTTTCCTTCATTTGGGGGGGGGGGGGGAAGGGAACAGTGACATTAGTTACATCTTAAATACTGCATATTCACCATGTTGTCGTCCTCCGTTGTCTAGGGGTACCATGCCTCTAGTTCCCGAGGTCGCGGGTTCATATCTAGCGGAGGGCGATGGATTTTTTCGGGCGTAAAAATCCTTAGATGGCTTCCTTCGGAAGGGAAGTGTCGTAGATTTTCAGCACGTAAAAGAGCCTCAAAACTGAGCAAACTTAGTGATCTTTCACGCCGAATATAGAATGGGACGCCTAGGACCATAGCAGTTAAAGAGCGTCCATAAATAAAACTCAATTTAGTCGATTTTCAGTTGTTAATCGCGATTGCATAGAAACAGTGTGGAACTTAAGGCCAGCATATAGCGCCCAGTTCTTAAACATTTGAACTATCGCTGTTCTCTTTGTATTTATAAAGAAATGTGTAATGTAGCTATTTTTGCAAAGGTTTATTTGGATTAAAATGTAGATAGAAAAATAAGCTTTAGTAAGAATGGTTTATATACACACTAATAAAGATAGAGTGTAGAGAAAGTCATGTGAACATATCACATCAGATTTTTTCAATGGGAACCCCAATTTTTTTAACAAACTTAGATTCCACATGGAACATTTTTCGAAATTTTTTATTCCTTAAAAATGGCTCTAATGATTTTTATTAAAAGTTTACATATTAAAGACATTTACATTTTCCCCCAAAATGAATTACAATAAGCATCGACTTATTTAGTATTTCTTTCTCAATTAAGTTCACTGTTATAGGCGAGTCTTCCAATGAAGACTCCCAAACCTTTACATACTAGTTTTGTGGTCACGTGTTAACTCACGTCTAATTGTTTGGATCTTTTCAATCGTCGGACTTCATACTTATTGAGCACTTTAAACGTTTCTGTGTTTTCATAATGTAGGACTCTTTTCCGGTGTTTCTTTGCAGTCTTTCTTTTTATTTCCTCTCTGAGTACATCAATCTTGAAGTGTCTATGTATGTAGTTATTGCGAATGTACCATGGTGCATTAACTATTGTTTTAAAAACTTTATTTTGAAATGTTTGTGTGTGCTTTATATTGGTCAATTTGATACAGCCTCAGAGCTGTATCCCATAAGTCCAAAGATATTTACATGACATATAAAATGTATATCTTGTATTTACTGAAAATAGCCTGTACATTTCTCTTTATTCGGAAGTAATTTTGTAGGACCCTGTATTACTGGTATACGTTAAGCAATAGACGAAAATGTACTGCACAAAAAATGTAGATGTCTTTAAAAAACACAATTTATTTAAAATAAATTTTTTGTGACATAAGCCATTTCCGAGATATCCGTTACTAATGGTTCGAATTGTTCAATACTTTGTCATTCTTTTAAAGTCCTGTCGATTTTCAGTTGTTTCTTGCCATCGTATGGAAAGAGTTTGGAATTTTAAGACCAGTATATAGCGTCCAGTTGTTAAACATTTGACTATCGCTGTTCTCTTTGTATCTATAACGAAATGTATAATGTAGCTATTTCTGCAAACGTTTGTTTGGATTGAAATGAAGTAGATATAAAAATAAGCTTTAGTAAGACTAGTTTGTATACCCACTAATAAACGATCGTTTGTGTCGTATGAATGTAACACATCAGATACATATATAATAGGAAGCATCGTGATTGTGTGTATTAGACTGTGGGTCTTGGGGCAAACATACTTATGTGTGCGTATGTTACATTTGCGTCGAACTATGAACTCAAGCTCTGGAAATTCATATACAACATCGATAATTTCGAAAACGGCTAAGAATAATAAAGATTATTTGTCCTCCCAATTTGTGTATTTTAAACTCTGCATACTTCGTTTAGTAAGTTTTTACATTTTGTTTGTTTCTTATGGTTCCCTAGCTGCACAAAATCTATAAAATGCAATCTGAATGAATAGGCTATTCGCAGAAAATTCAAGATGAACAATGTATTCATGTCAATATCCAGACAATTACGATATTTTCAGTAAAATCGTTAGAACCATTTTTTAGAAAATACAGAACATTTTTTCATGTAATGGGTCGTTTATGGTGAGGGAAATTTCCTTGAAAATATTTGTCTTCTATTCTAGGAGCATATGTACCTAACTTAAATTTGATTTATACTACGCCATACTTTTTTCTTCCCTATTAAAATTATTAAAAACTCAAATTCACGATTTCTATAAAAAAGCACTAATTATGCTTGGCAATAATACTTGTGTTTTACTTACATCATTCTAAAAGCATACTTTCGGTATCACAAGAAACAAATTATTAAATTTCGCAGAATTCCGGTTAAAGCATTAAGCTAACCTTATGAAATTAAAGTATTAGGTTTCATAGCCTAAAATATCCTTAAAAGAATCTGTTGTAACAATATCAAGTTATGAATAAACTTTCTGCTATCTTCACTTTGAAGAGTGGACAAAATTATTTCACTACTTCTGTTTGTTCACAAAAACACACCCCTCCCCAAAACAAACCGCAGGAATAAGACGCCCAAAGCTATACGTATCATACAATGCTTCCTTTGACATCAGTGGTGAACACGAAAGCGAAATACTTCACTAAATCCCTACTGCACTGTAACTGCTAAGTATAAGAAAGGAAACAAAAAGCAAAGAACCGGAAGAGGACGGCACGAAAAGCTTTTTCCTGATGTGTCCATTTTCAAAAGGATATGTTTATCTGTGACACAGAACACAGTATCGAATATTAATGCTGAAACACCATGCTTGCTTTCCGGGAATCTCAAGGTGATAATTACCGGAAACATATGGTCGTGGAACATTCCTTTAGCTTCCTGGAATGCTCACAGATATCCATCTTAAGTATCCTCTTACACCTGCACTAACTTGTCGCCAAGTTCCCATCGACTTCTCCGCTTCGCAAACCAAGCAAAACACAAATCAAGGTAAAGGCTACTGAAAAGTGTCCTTTGTAGTTTTCAAGAACAGTGGTGCGCAACGTTGGGGCGCCATTCATTCATGTATTAATTCTAATCCAAAGAATACTTGGACATTTTCCAACCTAGGAATGTAATAATGAATATAGAGCGAATACCACACATAATTTTAACACCTCAGCATGTAATAAATTTGCGACCAAAATGTTTCTGGTAATGTTGATTTTGGATAAATAACTGCTCTTTTTTGTATATAATTATGTGTGTACAGTGACTCGCTTTCACTATAAAAATTCTAGCAGCCAAGTTGAAGTTATGTAAATTTTAATTACTTTCTCTAGCTCCTACTTATAATAAGTAAAGAAGCATTGGATTCCACAAAACAAACCAAACAAATAAAAAAAACTCGTTATCCTCAATCGTTTATTTCTTAAAACTATTCAGAGAAAAGCTTATTTTTCTATCTATTTTATGTTAATTGAGATAAGAGTTTGAAGAAATAGTTTCATCACATATTAATTGGTAGTAGGTACATTCGGTTAATTTAAAACTGATGGCGTTTGAGAGACGAAGCTCGGATCGAGTTCTTCGTGAGCTCTCGGGACAGTCAGGCTTTGTTCACAAGACCGTATATTCTTGTAGAGTTATAATGGGGAACACAACAGTGTATAACTGTTCTGTTGTAGTAAATCACAGCTTTTGTTTTTGTAGAGTTTAACGCCCGTTCTTACTACATATGGCACCACAGGCGTTGGACACTGATGATACATGCAATGAAATGATATTTAGGGAAAAGTTTTGGACGTTCTAGACCTAAGTTTAGGATACCTAAACTAATAATTGCCAGTTGTGAGGCCTGAGGAAAACCTGGGGAAAAAAAATCTCAATCAGGAAAATGGTCCCGGCGGGATTTCAACCGCGGACCTCCCGTTAACAAGTCCATGCCTTAACGACCTCGGTCACCCGTATCATATTTAATATAATTAAATAAACAATTTGTATGCATTAAGATTTTTTCCGTGAGGTGACCGCAAATAACACTATCAATAAAAAAAATTAAAAGATCAAGAACTGTTGAACCATAAATTAAACACTCCGGAAAAAGCAGACATATTAACGCTTTCAAAGCATAATATGACAAGTATGTTGCACTCTGGAAGAGGGAGAGAAAGGTGGAGAGGGCAACGGATAACAATCTCGGCAGCTGTGGTTAAAAAAAAAGTTTGTGCATCTCTGCTAGAAACAGCTTTACATGAAATCAGTATGGGTGCTTAAGTAAGAAAAGTCTTAGCTTCCAGATCTAACCCTAGAAAATTTGATGTGAAACAGTAACACGGAGTTTCTCTACCCAATATAACAATTTACATGCACCTCTTTATGCGTTATAGTTTGCGTTAATCATTGTAATTAGATGTAATATACAATTATGTAGGACATCACTTTTTCATTTATCCCAAACTGCTGATCGAATGTTACGTTTTTCTTTGAAGCAGAGAGTTACAAAGCCAATTCTTAAGACATTTACTTCCATGAGCACTTAAATCACATGTCATGCGTATCTACGGTTTAAAGCTTCTTTTCCAGCCATTAAATCACGGCCTTGTTTATAATGGAAATTGTAAACAACGGAAATTTTCCTTTAACAGGAAAACCACAGCTTCCGGGGAACCAAACGAAGATTTCCGGTAGCCGATCGGGTTGCATCCGTTTCAGCTGAAAACATTTCCTGATAGAGAGCGGAAGAGCCTTTACAAGATTTTCACAAAGGCTACAAAAGGCTGACTTTACATAAACACCAAAAGGCATAAACATGTGAAGTGCCTTTCTTTCATACTGTGGCCATCGCTCGGTGGTTGGCGCGCCGACCGCCTCTCGCAGAAACAGTTATAATATCCCCGCAACCGCCTCACGTTCTTATAGTTACAATTACAATGATAATAAACACATACCTTACCAAAGATGTTGGAAATGTTATCCCTGTCTCTTTATCACATATCTGACATCTTCTTAGGAAATGTTTATTCACACTCAAGAGTTCAATATCTGAAATTGAGTGTACTTCACCCCTGATGTTTTCTTTAATTCTTCCAACGTATGAGGGCTTGTTGCATACACTTTATTTGTTAAGTTCTCCCACAGAAAACCGTATACAGTTAAATCAGCTGGTTTGAGGGCCATAATCCTTTGTCCTATCTAAAAAGATTCCGGAATTTAATTTAAGGACTCATCAGCTATATGCACGTAGTGGTTTTGTACCTCTCTGCATTTATTGTTTGTTCAGAAAATATAGGTTTTATTATTCTGTATGCATTTACTGCACACCACATCCAATTTTCGCGTCATGCAAGGGAATCTCGTATGTAAAATCGGGTTTCTCTGTGCTTCAGTAACTGTTATTTTACGACGGAACATGACCATATAAATGGAATCATGCTTCGTCAGAGATGAATATTAAGCGTGGGTCAATTACTCTATCATTGACATTTCGCAACATCCAATAATATACAGAATTTGCCCAACTCTGATGATCATGCGAAAAAGAAAGTGTGTGCAACAAACCCCATACATTGGAAGAACTAAAAGAAAATACCAGGAGAGAAAGTCCATCAATTTCAAACATTGAACCCTCGAGTGTAAATGAAAATGTCCTGAGAAGATACCAGACATGTGTGGATAGAGGAGGACATTTCCAACATCTATTATGATAAGGCACGTGCTTATTATTATTATTATTATTATTATTATTATTATTATTATTATTATTATTATTATTATTATTATTATTATTATTATTATTATTATTATTATTATTATTGTAATTGTAACTGTAACCATGAGTAATGTGAGGCGGTTACGGTGGGAGTCAGAGCTGAAGCGGCCAACGCCCGAGCAGCGGTACGGTGGCCACAGTGTGAAAGAAATGCACTGTATTTGGCAATTCTGGAGTTGCAGGTGAGACAAGGTCACTATTGTTTTAGGTTTGGAAAGAACTGATTTTTTCTTGCAAGTTTATGTTTTATAGGAAATATATAAATCATTTAATGAGAACTAATTTACCTTTATAATTGTGCCCAATTAACTGCAATAACAGTTTTTGCTTCACAATAATATTTCTGGTCTTTTTATAAACAAAGATTTAACGTGTTTTTATGTATGTATTCACTTGCCTAATAGCTATGGAGTAATGATGACTTTATGAACATAAAATAACTTCATAACTTTTATAAACTGCAAATATCGTTATAATGTACACATTTAATGACTTAGAAGCAAAGAAAGAACACATGTTCTCATGACGTGCTTAAGTGTGCAATAATTGGAGGACTTTGACAGAAAACTTCACACTGTATTTCAAAATAAAATCTGTAATAAGAACATTGTAGTGTCTTCTTCTGTCACTAAAAACGTTTCCGATTTTCTTAAAGTTCATCAAGTTAGGTACAGTACTAGTATACGAAGAGAAGATGATAATTACTTTGTACAATTTAGTTTGATTAGTCAACTACGTGTTTCTTTTTAAAGCTTTAACATGCACCTAGAATTTTGTAATTCACATTTTGGGCAGAAAGTGTTAGTGCCCTTGATATTATTTTTATACTTGGAATTGCGATTTCAGTAATATTTGTTAAGTAAATATCTTGTAATGTATTTGTAGTCAATTTTCCGTGCATGATAATCGAAGTATCAACTTATCATTGTGATTGTTATAATATTTTAGCTCGTTCATACTCGTATACCTACAATTAATTCAGAAATAAGTATTTTTGGCTGTTTTATTTTAAAAGAAAATCCCTCAACTGTTTTACACAATATTTTTTCTTTTTGTTTTTAAATAGATGTATTTTCATCAAAATATCAATTAATAATATTTCAGACATACCCGAAAATAAACACAAACATTGTCTGGCAGCCCTTTTAATTTTACTGAATCTCTGATGAATATTCTTTCAGAATGTGAAAACACACTACTTAAACTTTTTATAATAGTAGTATTTACTCTCCTTTGTATTTTAAAAAAAATATAAAACGAATGTTTTTGTAATAATCTCGTTAGGCTTTATGTGGCTTCCTTCGGAAGGGAAGTAAAGCCGGTGGGTCCGTGTCGTAGATTTACGGCACGTAAAAGAACCTCAAGCCTGATAAAGAGGTCTCTGAGCAAAATGTCTGGTCTTTCATGCCCATTATAGAATATGTCGCGAAAAACCATAGCAGTTAAAGAGCGTCCACAAATAATTTAATTTATTTAAACATTTTATTGGATAGGTTAAATTTAAATAGACTGAATATCTGTAGAAACTAAAACCTCGAGTGGATTTAATTAAGTTCAAGAATTTAATAGCATAGCAATCATAGGTAACATCACTAAAGTATCGATATCGAATAAATTCTCAAATGCGTTCTCGTATGACTATTTTACGAATAAAATCTATATAAAAACAACTCATTATTATAAAATGTACACAAAATAAAATTCTACATAGCTTCTGTATTAAAAAAAATCATCACATTGTCCTGTATTGTACCATTAACACCAATTGCTGAATTATGAAATAATGTCTAGCCTAACAGAATAAAGTTGCAAATATTCTGGAAGTACATTAAAACAAGCCAATTAAAGCATGATGTTTGATCAAATCTTAAATCTGTCATTATGTTTTATATCTCCCGCAATCGGTAACAAATGACGCATGAGGCGTAATTATCGGATGACGATTCTCTGGATGCGATAAGTATCGCATAATCAAGCCGCGATGGGTTGATATTCAAGACGTTCTTACTGTCGGCTCACGTCTAAGTACAACTACTATGATTAAATTGTCTTCTGCAAATGTTTATAAAACAAAAGCTGTGGAAATAATCCCCAAAGATAAATTGGTAACGATAGACACCCCTAATTGTATGAAATTCAATTTTCGTTCATATCAGTCCAAATAATAATGACGTAGTACAAGAGAAATAATCATAAAAGTATATCAGCTGCTAAATTTGCAGTTTTCGTTTATGCATGCTTCATAAAGAAGCAGGTTAGCAAAACCGAAGAAAAGCAAACATTAAAAATGAGTGTTCAAGGTTTAGAAAGTTAAGGAACAATCGTATTATATTACATAATGTGGGTTCTTGTGGTTATATTTTATTATTAGCCTCCCTACCTTTCCTGTGGAAATGTACTGTTGTCCTTGTGCCTCCTTAGATAATGGTAAACCTCTTACAGCTTCTTTTGTTTTGGGATAAGCAAGAAGAACGGTCGTAGCTGACTTGTTAATCTCATATGCTGTATTTAACTGTAGACATTTACTTAATAACAGCTGTAGCCAAAGTGATACACGATTAGCAGTGGGGAGGAATGTGTATATTAATACAATAAAAAAGGATTGCTTTCTTTTCATACTGAAAATAACAAAATTAAGTCTCAAAGTACCTGATTCCTCTGCCGCTTTATTTTCTCGCCTATTCTCGTAGCTAACGAGATAGGCTGGACGCGAATCAGAGTTACGTAGAAATCGTAGTCTTAAACATGCCTAACATTGAATAGCATCATGATATAACTGTGCGTTTTCCATGCATTTAACGAGCAATTTATTTGTACGAACTTGTATGTTTAGAATATGGATATGTTAGGCGACTATATTTTTACTTCATTGGGCCACGACTAGACTAGAAGTATCAACAGATTTCAGTTCGCGCCGTAGCGGTGTATCTCGTTTGCCACGAACTTAATACGCTCTGCAAAGCTTCTAATATGCTATGCCTATGATTTGTTGAAGAATTGCATCGTGGTTATGTTTCCACAAAGGCATGTGATGTATAATATGAATAAAATTTATAGAAGCTGTAACGATTCGTGGGGAAAAACAAGCCATCTTGATAATCCAGTCTCATTCTCAGATTTTAATCACATGTTTCAAAACACCGACACAAAAACAGAAACCACAAAGCTCTCTCGGCTACCATACTCGTATATAGACAGAGAGGGTTATAATCCTCTGGCAAACGTAACAGAATGATTATGACTCCATTTTGGAAATTAAATCCAATAAGGTATATTCAAAATTTTTGGCGACTAATTTAATTTTTATTATTGCCTACCATTCGTTTTTCCCTCCCCTTAACAAACATTGGAGAAAAAAAAATGTAAATACCTATTAAAGAGAGAGAGAGAGAGAGAGAGAGAGAGAGAGAGAGAGAGTGGGGCTACGATGTGTATTCGAGTCTACAATGAAACACAACCCATTACTGATTGCGTGAAACAATTAACACCTCTCTACTCAACGTATAACATTCCTTTCACTTTAGTCTCTGTGTTGTTTGATTTACATAATCTGTATTTGTCAGCTGAACTGCACAGTAGTGTTGTGACAAACAAGGGCGAAATTTAAAGTTTTAAAATTTCTTTAATTCATTCCTTGCTGGTGGATTTCAAGACGGGAAAATCATATTATATTATTTACGAAACAAATGGTAGCGGTAACTAATTCTTAAGGGTATTAAAATATTTTGTTCTGCACCGTGGCGCAGTGGGCTGGAGTGTGGTGCTCTGGTTCCCACACACGCCCGGATTCAATCCCACCCAGAGGCGTGTGGATTTTAAATCCCGAGTATAGGACCGGTGCTCACTCAGCATGAGGAAAGTAAGGATCTGCGATAGGCAGCGGTCCTGGCTTCATGTGCCAACTTTTCGGCTGGGGGATGCATGATGCTGGCCACATCACCTCCACGCTTCGGTTGGATGATCGCCCACCTCAGACGCGCACGTGGGCGTGAGGCCGGCAGTCGGGTTGGCAGGCCAGACTCTTCGCAGCTGTAGCACCAAAGGATTTATTTATTAAAATATTTTGGGAGGGAATTGTGAAAATTGAAAAAATGGCCGAAACCTCCTTTCTAATTTTGTTTTTAACATTCATCAAAACTAAGTTTTAAAACAGAAAAATGCGAAGAAACTCAAGAGTATAGTGTGTAATTTAATAATTTTATTACCTGGTTTAGGTACTCGAAAAATCACCTTTAAAGCCTAGTTAGAAGACTTCCAATCAAATATTTATTTTCCTTTAATAAAGGTTTATGGACCCTCACTCCTTTTCATCTATGTTTTTTCAATCTATAGGACGCGTTTTTCACATGAAAGCCCTGAGCCATAGTGTCCATAATATCTCTTAACTGTCAGGGTTTTTTTCTTTCTTTTCTTATTTTTACTGAAAAACTTTTGTTCTAGTATTTTGAACATCGCCATTTGGTCTTTGATAAACATTATGTTCAGATGACTCTCCGTAAATTCTAAGATTTGTGCAACATTGCGTACTTTTAAAACTGACCTACACCCTCGCTGAAATAGGGAAGGTAATGAAACTTAAATCTCGACATAGAATATGGTTATCACTTAAGACGTGACTTCCGTTTTAGAACTTAAGCAAATGTCAGGTCGGACCATTGTCTTATACAGCTTAACCGTTAATTGCTTCGGTCAATGGACTCGAGTTCCAGTTATGGACAGAAGCGTGCCACTACGCGTGACGGAACACTTAGCATTCCATCAAGTGATCTCAACAGAGCTGCTCTATTCTCTGTTGCCAGGTATTCCTTCGGGAATGACACAAGAAGCTACATTCTTGCCAGTATTTGATAGAAAGCTTTTAAAACACACTCTTTCTTCCCAAAGGCAGAATAATCACAACATCCTAACATAATATGTAACATTTCGTTATTAGAATCTCCACCACGCACAAAGAGCACTTCAAACCATGACTAACTAGCTATATATAAAGTATTGAGCCTGTTAAAGTAGAAAATTTCCTTTTCTTTAGCTCTTTTCCCTTCAAGTTTAATCTATTTTTTTAATTCTTATGTGATACATTCACATGACTTTCTCTACCCTCTATCGTTTATATAGGGTATACAGACTATTTTTGCTGAAGTTTATTTTTCTATCTGCTTCATTTTAATCCAAATAAACCTTTGCAGAAATATTACACTGCACATTTCGTTATAGATACAAAAGGGATAGCAATAGTCAAATGTTTTAGTACTGGACGCTATCTCGAAAATGGCTGATGCCACAAAAAAGGTTATTTGAAACGAATTATGTATTTTAAAGACACCTTTCTTGTGTAGTACGTTTTCGTCTATCGCTTAACGTTTACCAGCTATATAAAATTATGCATTTCTTTGAATGAAGTGGACTTCTCAGGCCCTTACCAGAAAATTCAAGGTATACATTTTATTTGTAATCTAAATGTCTTTAATATATGGTATTTTAATCAAAATCGTTACTGCCATTTTTTAGAAAATAAAAATTTCGAAAAATATTCCATGTAAAGGATAGTTCGGGATGGGGGGATTTTCCTGAAAAACTTCGTGTCGCATCTTTGGAATGTACTGAACTGAAATGCCAAGTTTGGTGTTGATCCGAATTTTCATTTTTGAGTTATGCTTCTCACAGACACACACGTGCGCGCGCACGAACCTTTTAGTAAAAATGAATTGTTTGGATTCAGGGGCCTCAAAACGTGTATTTCCAGTGAAATCTTGATATGGAATTTTTAGATGGAATACAATACCTTCTCTTCCTACTAGGTACGTGGTAGAGAAAATAAAAAAGTAGTTCGATGCATTTTAGCATTTATATAACGTACCTATTGTATACATGAATTTATAAGAAACACAATAACGATTCTTATTTCCAAAATAGTTAATGCCACAAAATATGTATTTGAAATCAATTATAAGGTTGTACATCTTGTCATATCAGAAAATCAATCATAAATTCTATACAGAGTTGCCAAGAAACATTTTCGAGAAAGTAATGAAAATTTGTCCATACAGAACATAGTTTGGGATAGTGGAACTCTTCTAAAATCCTTCCTTTGCAGCCGTAATAGATGCCTTACAAGAATGAGTTGATGCTTTCCCACCTTTAGTTTATGAATGTCTTTTTTTATTTGGTTCACAGAGGGATAATCATGTGGACCTAACAACCCTTCTTTTTCCGATGAAATCTTGCTATGGAACGTTTAGCTTTTATGGTTAGGTATATCAATACATATATTTTATAAATGTTACGGTGTGTTGTCCCAAGGAAGCAAAATAATTCTGTGTTGTTGGTTTTTTTTTTTTTGTCTTTATCAGTACGCTCTTTTTTTCTCTAGCACCCACCTACACTAGTTTGAGGAAGTATTGTATTTCACCCAAAATACATGTTTGAGATCTCACGAATAAAAAACATCATTTTAGGTGTGTGTGAGCGAGCGACTCAAAGGGTTTCAACAAAATCCCCCACCCCAATCCAGTCTTCCCTTTCCACGGAAAAAAAATTGTCGTTGTTTTGGATTTTCTCAAAAACGACTCTTAACTATTTTGATTAAAATGCCATATGTTTCAGAATGCATTATGTTTACAGTAATGGTGTATAACTGGTAAATCCTAAGAAGTAAACAAAAGCTTGCTACCAATAAACATAGATCTCCTTAAAAACAATTTATTTCAAATTACTTTTTATGCGGCATCAAGCATTTCCGAGCTATTCCTTTTTATTGATTTGAATTTCAATACTTTGTCATGTTTTGAAGTGCTGTCAATATTGAGCTATTTCTCACAATGTCGTAGGAGTAGGAAATTTCAAAGCGATCCACTTTTTTAAATATTTGACACCGCTTCAGTACCCTAAAGCGAAATGTGTAATATAACCATTTCTGCAAATGTTTTGTCTCGATTAACATGAAGTAGATAGAAAAATAAGCTTTTTCAAGAATTGTTTACAAAACAAACAAAAATTATGGGAAGCAATAAAGATTGTTAAAGAACATCATGTGAATGTAACAAAGATTTCCCCCCTTCCCTGTCAATTCAACTTTTCGTTCGTAATTTGGATATTCCTGAGCTGCTTCGTATAATTTTATTATTCTACAGAACCAACAGTAATAGACTGGAATCCAGACAAGTGATGGGATTTGTCAGGCTTTCTGTTGTTTCTGTTCCTAATGCTGAAGGTTTCTTGCATCCATCAGCAAGTTGCCTCTCTCACAAGGATGTTAAACAGAAGTCATCTGTCGAGGAGCCCTTTTCAAACATAGCAGATGCCACAGTAAACTTGACCTTTCTGCTTATCACAGACAACTTCCGTTCCGCGGTCTGTCTTGAGGCATTCACTCCAGTAAGATTAAGACAAACTGCCTGACACTAGCAAACATATTGTGACAGCCTAGAAGAGTAAAAAATGCAGGGAAAACTCATTGCCCTCCGTTTTTCTTTTCTTTTACTTTCTCCACAGCATACCTATTTATAGAACGTAAGGAAAGTACATATTTTATTCCAACCAAAACCTCGAGAACGAGATTTCACTGGAAAAAATTTCTGATGTGTTACATTCACATGACTTTCTCCACTCTATCGTTTATGAATGCGTATACAAATTATTTTTTTCATTCTACTTCTTTTTAAACAAGACAAGTTTATTT
Organism: Deroplatys truncata; assembly: GCA_030765065.1. Taxonomy (NCBI): domain Eukaryota; kingdom Metazoa; phylum Arthropoda; class Insecta; order Mantodea; family Mantidae; genus Deroplatys; species Deroplatys truncata. Next base: position 69,273,283 of record CM060986.1, read on the forward strand.
GAAAAAATAGCTACATTACACATTTCGTTATAGATACAAAAAGAAGAGCGATAGTCAAATGTTTAAGAACTGGGCGCTATATGCTAGCCTTAAAATTCCATACTCTTTCCTGCAATCGCGAAAAACAACTGAATGACCATAGGACTTAAAGGAATGACGAAGTATTGAACAATGCGAACCATTAATAACGGATATCTCGGAAATGGCTTATGCCACAAAAAAGTTACTGAAATAAATTGTATGCTTTAAAGAGATAGATGGGGTGGAGGATTTTCTTGAAAACTTTAGTGTGGCATTTTTGGTAGATACTGAACGTTAATACTAAGTTTAGTATTTATCCGACTTTTGAGTTGTGCTGTTCACAGACAGACACACACACACACACACACACACACACACACACACACACACACACACACACACACGGACCCTTTTCTAAAAATGCTTTTTTTTTATTCGGAGTCCTCAAAACACGTATTTCCGGTGATTTTTCGTAGAATTTTTTGGCTGAAATGCAATACTTTCTCTAGTATTATGTACTTGGTAGAGAAAGTAAAAAGAATTTTTTTTTAAAAAGGGGGGAGTGTATGTGCGTATGCAGGGAGGGGAACAGCATAACTCAAAAACAAAATATAGAGTGGTATTTAAGTTCATCTTCCAAGGATGCGACACGAAAATGTTCAGCATCTTTCAGCCTATGTACGGTCTCATTGATGCCTTATTCATCTATCGCAATCGAAATTAATCGATAGTTTTAAAGCATGGTCCTCAAAAACTAATAACTGATTTTTTTCCTACCTTCATAGTTTTATTCCTATAATCTGCTTCGACTCGACTAAGGATCTAAGAAGAACTATTCCTATTTTCCTGGTCATTATTGGTGGTTAGTACAAACTGTAAAACCGGCGAGATTCGGTAGTCTGCGAATTCAAAGAGTGTTTTTCTGTCCGCGTCCTCGGCGCTCGTTGCCGTCTGCCGCTATCATAGAAAAACGCGGATGAAACCATACAACATTTTTAAAACTACTTTTAAAGGCTTTACTTACCAACTTTATGAAAGGAGATGCTGAAACTGGTCACCGTCGGTGTCCATATATTTTTGGCACCTCTTTAGGAAACTATCCATCACTCGCCGTAGTTCACGTTGAGAAATGCTGGCAATTTCCTGGCGGATCTTTTGTTTTAATCCTTCCAGGGTGTATGGGTTTGTACACTTTGTTTAAGTTATCCCAGAGATAGAAATCGCAGATTAGGTTGGGGAACCGAGGGGCCACAAATCTATACTAATAATCCTGTCCTCAAACACACTTTTATAGAGTTGTTAAGGAAAACCTTTAAAAGTAGCTTTAAAAATGTTGTAAGGTTTCATTCGCGCCTTTCTATGATAGCGGCAGCCGGCAACGAGCGCCGAGGACGCCAACAGGAAAACACCGCGCAGCCGGTTCGTAGTTTTTTGGCTCTCCCTGTATTTAAAAAGAGATATAGTTCTAGCATTGTGATTATCTTACCGAATCCCCCTCTTATAATTTGTCTTAGGTAATTTCATTGAGCTTTCAAATTCATGCTTGTGCTTAGACAATTATTATTTTGAGATCGGACAGCAGACATTTATAAACCTCAAATACATTACCGAAAAACTATCAGCACTCGTGGAATTACTAAATGAAATTTCCCCACCCCAAAGAGCCCTTTACATGGAAAATGTTTCGTTATTTTTAATTTTCTAAAAAATTATACTTATAATACTTCAATGACAAATAAAATGTATACCTTGAATATTCTGCAAATAGCTATGAAATCCTCTTCATTCTGAATGAATTTTATCTGCTTTAGTTATGACTGGATAAGAGATATACAAAAACTACACAAAAAATGTATATCTCGTTAAAACACACAATTTATGTAATTTGTTTTCCACCATTAACCATATCCAAGATATTCATTGCTATTGTTTTGTATGTTCAAATACATCATTCTTTTTTGAAGTGCTAAGTCGTCAATTGTTTGTTTCTTGTGACCATGGAAAAGTGAAATTTCAATTCAGCATATAGCGACCAGGTAAAGAGGTAAAGATACATTCTGAAAGTTGTCAAAATGAGCAAATGTATGCAGAAATGACAATTAGCTTGGAAGGAAAAGAGAATATAATTGCTCTCTCAGTTCCCACGAAGTATATCTTCATTTCGCGAACTACTTGCCAAGGTTTAACTAACAATAACACGACACCTATAATTATCTTCATTTGAAAGCGGCGGACGTAAGTCTTGCTACAAATATCTGTTAATCTTTTGTTGCAGGATATGAAGTTTATTGTGTCAACCGGCTGTTAAAAATTCAAATAAAGAGAGCTTCTCATCCAGAGGGCATGGGATCTTAGCCTTCATGAGAGAGAAAATATTCCCTTTATATGAGCACATAATCTCCAAAATCTGAGAAGCACAACTTAAAACTACAAAATGATTCCATAAAAAATGAAAAATTGTAAACTATACATTCCTGTTATGATCGAATCAAGCTATACTTCTACTGCCCAATCTTTCAAAAGTAATTTAAAAAACAAATGTTTACACTGGCAAGAATTTTGTGTATATAGGTTATTAGGTATATATTATTCACGTAAAAGTGATTCTTTATCCGTATTGCATTATTTTTTTGATATATTTTACTTTCAAATTAAGCAGTAAGTGTTTATTTACCTACAAAATGCGGAAACTGCATTCAAAAGTTTAATCGTATTACCAAGTCCTTGCGATGGAAAGAAAAAAATAATAGTATAGTTTCTAGCATGTTCATCAGATGACTTACTAAGGAAAGTGTAAACATGCAATATGAATATTTGGAAAACAGATAATGCTGCGAAAAAAGGTATTAGAAACAAATTATGTATTTAAATGACCTCTACATTTTTCCTGCAGCAAGTTTTTACTTATCTCTTACAGTATCCCAGTTATACAAAATTAAACGAAATGAAATCACAAGCTATTCGCAGAAATTCAAAATTATACCTAATTTGTCAAACTGATATCTCAAATATATTTTTATTAAAATCGTAGAGCTAGTCTTGAAAATCTTCACTTGCCATGCTTAAAGTGAATTTTCGTTTTCGGGTTATGGTGCGCGCGCGCAAACACACACACACACACACACACACACACACACACACACACACACACACACACACACACACACACACACGGGGCTTTTTTCTAAAAATTCTTCTAAGATAAATATATTACTTAAGATAAAAATCCCATTCATTCCTGATTCTTTTTATCATTTTATGTGAAGTTTGACGAGTTGTTTATGACTTTTAGAGCGCCGCTTCTTTATCTCTGGATTATTTTTTATCTAAAAGCATGGTTCTTTGTTTCTTATCATCACTTTTCACCTTGACTTTGTCGCTTGACAGTGCAAATACCAAATTTTATTCAAGTTAGGCCGTAGTGAAGAATCATGTCGAAAGCAAATTTGCATAATCCTAGAACAATAGGAAATATTTTATGTTGATTATAGTCGTGGACTATTTCTTCCTTACTTTCCTGAGCAATGCATTGGGATTAAGTTGTTTCATGATTCTCAAATAACCAAATTCATTACAAGTTCATTACTTCTAATTGAATTCGGACTTCTCAGGAATATACAGCACTTTGGGCAAACACTCTGTGCAGAAGTTGGGTAGCCTATAGAGTGGGGAATTTAACTTGTCTACCGGTCGTCATGGTCACACGCTAAAGCGCTTCGTGGCGTAAGTGTGAGCATGCGTTAGGCAAAACACAACAGACCAGACCAAAGTTCCCTAGTGTGTTTGTAACTTCCCAGCTTTAGCTGCGCAGCCGGTTTGACAATCTCAACGGAAACCTACCTTTGTCTGTTACTATAGTAGGTTATATCAGCAACACACTATGCGTGGCGCAGTGACAACCATTCCACACTTACAATCCGATATCCATTTAGATATTATCCTTTTAAGTGTTACGAACATTTGAAATTTATTTGTCAAAATGATGTGTCTGTACAGCTACAACTAATGCTGTTGGACTCCTGTCCTTGACTATCGATCCAGTAGGTGAATTTCTGTGGCATTCTATCCGCTCATATCCGAATGAAAAGAAGTAAAACAATTGGGCAAGGGGTAGAGATACTCATGTAATCTGCAGCGTTATCTAATTGTGAATGTCGCCGGGCTTGGTAACTGACTCTGTCTCAGCCTTTACGTTTACTTCCTCCGAGGGCCAAAATCGGTGAATCCATCTGTAATACTAATAATATACCTTTTATTAAAGTGTGTTTGTGTAGGGGTAATTTAACTTACATTCAGTCAGATACTGGTGAAAATAAATATACTTTCATTGGCATTTACTCAGTTTCATGATTTGCATTTTCAGTAGATGTTGAAATGGTTACATGGTTCAACGTTCTTTCGGAAACATCTCAGGCTACAAGAATGCCAATGCTAATCGCCATGACCAAATAAATCGCAGAACTTGAATAATAGGTCAATTATTTTAAGTTTTATTTTAAGTTTATTAAATTGTTCAGTTATAGTATTATTTAGTCCAACATGAAAAACGTCGCTTATGTCAAAAAATATTTACATAGCACTAACTACACATACTCTCTCTAGTGATGAAATAATAAAACGCCTAATTGATCTTAAGAGCACACAAAAGTCAGGATATAGTAAAATAAAAAAAACATTTTTTAAGACAATGCATACTAGTCTACGGTTGCAAAATATTTGGGTATCTGTGATGATATATGGATAAGTGTAGTGCTTCTCTCCGCATGGTAATTAAATGCTTCACTAAACTTTAGTCTCCGGAAGCGCCATTCTATCAGCAAGCACAACTCAGCTCTGATGTCCGTTTCCGGGAAAAGCTTCGGGTTTGAAATTTCGGATGTGATATGCCCAAAACTCAGCAGCGCTGTTTTACGCCATTCCAACTCTGTGCTTAGCAGAGGAATGAGGTGTAGTCATTATGTTTTGTCCTTGACTACCTATAGCATTTATAAGCTGGGTATCATTGTTCGTCATTAATTTCCATACCTTCCTTTGCCTTATTCTCGATATTGAGATTTCACCGGAAACACACCGGGTGCCCTAAATCTTCCGCCCCAAAAAAACTTACTTACAGAAATTGGTCTCTGTGTGTTTGTCTGCGAACAGAACAATTCAAAACGAAAAATCAGTAAACAGGTACTGAACATTTTAAACTAAATCCACCCCCCAACATACTTAACACTTTATCATCAGTAACAATACGGTTTAGGACATGTGGTCTGTTCCATCTCGATATAGTGTTAATTGAACTGGTCGCGCCGCCGTCTTCTTTCAGCTCCTCCCTGATATCCCCATTCCGTCTACAGGATATTAATGTTTCTTTTTCCTCTCAAAATTACTAAAACAATTCTGATTAAAATACCATAAGATAGTATTAGCATTAAAAATTAAATGTATATCTTGAATTTTCTACGAATTGCCTATGAAGTACTTTTCATTCTGAATGAATTTTGTGTAACTGGTTCACCACAAGAAATAGACAAATATTTACTTCCCAAAAAATATTGATATCTTTGAAAAACACAATTTATACGCAATAAATATTTTTGTAGCATTAAGCATTTCAGAGATATTCGTTAATGTTTTCAATGTTGAAACACTTTATATTCTCGGTGGAGCACCTGCCTGCTGTGTGAGGGGTCCCAGGTTCGATTCCCAGCTGGTGGGAATTTCTCTCTAGCCAAGATTATTCCCTATCCTCCCCAGAGTCTGGAAGCATGACTGAGAGTGTGAATGTGTGTGATCTAATGTACAAAACCCAAAGAAACACAAACACAATGACAACAGCTGCATGCGAGTCAACACCATTGCCGATAGGCAATATGTTCCAAAGGAAAAAGGCCGCCAAAATCACCATTGCAGTTAAAGGGGGGTAGGTATAAATGGAACAAAACCAAATTTGTATATACTCTTTTGAAGTGGTAAGTCGCCATTCGTTTATTTCTCGTGGTCCTACAAAGAGTGGAATTTCAAAGCCAGCATATAGCGACCCGTATTATAACGATTGACTATCTTCAGTAATACTACGAGTGCTGATAATGCTTCGGTAATTAAACTGAGATTAACGAATGCCTGTTGTCAGGATACTTAACACGAGTTTGATAAGTGAAGTAAATCACCTATGAACAATTATAAGCAAAGACGTATTGGGTAAGATAATTAGAATGCGAGAACGATGCCAATTTTCTTTGTACTTTTTGCATAGTGACAAAGTAATTTATTTCGGAGCAAAAGTAGAAAATCAATACCATATTATCTTTTGGTTTCTTTTTCTTATACCGCTTCTATTATATTTTGGATCCGGAGATCAAAACATCGCCATTTTTACAGTTTGTTTCAAACTCAAATAGCGGACAAGAAAATACATTAGAATAGGTTTCCTATATCTCTAGTCCATCGAAGCAGAGATTATAGGCATAAAAATTAATGTAAGAGACAAAATTATCAGTTATTTGTTTTTATGCACCCAGCTTTAAAACTATCGATTAAGTTCGATTCTGACTGTGTCTAAGAGATTACTGTTTTCTATATCCCGCGGATAATTAAATGCGTAATGGAACTATTTCGGCAAAACTGTATCTCGACTAACATAAAGTAAACAGAAAAATATGATTTTGTATGAACAGCTTGTTGAAAAACAAATTCAGTTTTATTTATGGCGCTCTTTAACTGTTGTGGTCCTTAGCGTGAAAGACCTGTAATTTTGCTCAGAGGCCTCTTTATCAGGCTTGAGGTTCTTTTACGTGTCGTGAATCTACGACACGGGACCACCGGCTTTACTTCCCTTCCGAAGGAAGCCATGCTAAGGGTTTTTACGCCCGAAAAAATCCATCGCACTCCGCCGGGTTTGAACCCGCGACCTCGGGAACTAGAGGTTAGCATGGTAACCACTACATCACGGAGGACGAAACACTTTGTGGAGGATTGTGTAAAAAAAAAGACATGTGAATGTAACACCACAGAGTTTTACTTTAAAGCTTTTTCTATAATAATGAATGCAAGGTGAGATTGTTTGTTCAACATCCCCGATAACGCGTTAAAAAGCGATAACAGTATCAGTGATTCGTCGATATTTCCTAAAAGCCTGTATTTTTTTAAGTTTTCTAAAATATGTTCATATTTTTTTATGTTTATTAAATACAAAAACCGTTAGTAGTAAAACATTGGTTAAAAGCTTCAGGATTTCTCTGGTGGTGTAGAGTGCTGCATACTTCGGATTGCTCTGTGATCAAGGCTGATATATACCATTTTATCGCGTAGACTTTGTGACATTCTCCAACACGTAATTGTTGGCATGCCCGTTCTGTCACATCCGATCATGAATCATTCACAATGTACTGGATGTCCGGCACACTGACTCACAACTCTTATCTGCCTGAGCCATTAAAACCATTACTAAGTTTTTCTCTTTTCTTTCTTTTTGTGCTTTAAATGTAATTTGAATACCTACTTTCTACTGTGATCATAACATTTTTCGATCTTATATTTTAGATGCTTTCAACAATTTGAAATGCAACTTTGAGGCACACAGCTTATCTTAAAACCTGATTGATCAGGCGGTGGTGTCTGAGGCTCGCAATTTTACTTTCCCTACCACGTATCTAGTAGATAGAGAAGGTATTGCATTCCACCCAAAAATTCGATACCGAGATTTCATCGGAAATAAAAAAAAAAGCATTTGTAGAAAAATGTCCGTGTGTTAACTCAAAAATGAAAAGTCACTAAATAGCAAACTTGGTATTTAGTTCCAGTACCTTCCAGAGATGCAACACGAAAATGTTCAAGAAAATATCCCCACCGCAAACTATCCTTTACATGGGAGATATTTTGGTATTTTGATTTTCTAAAAAAGTGGCTTCAATGATTTTGATTAAAATACCATACATTAAAAGATATTTACTTTTTGAATAAAATATATATTTTGAATTTTCTGAAAATATCCTGTGAAGTCCTCTTCATTCGGAAGGAATTTGTACAATGGTAAATGTTAAGCCATAGACGAAAACGACTATAAAAAAATGTAGTTCTCTCTAAAACACACAGTTTATTTCAAATAAGCTTTTTCTGGCATAAGTCATTTCTGAGATGTCTCTCTTAATATCTCTCAGCCTTCAGTTGTTTCTCGCGATTGCATAGAAACAGTATGACATTTTTAAGTTTATTTTGTTTAAAATGTAGTAGATAGAAAAATAAGCTTTAGTAAGAATACTTTGTATACTCACTAATAAACATAGAGGGTAAAGAAAGGCATGTGAATATCTCACATCAAATTTTATTTTTTAAAAAAATGTTAAGGACTGTGTAAAAAATCTGTTACACTCACATGACCTTCTCTACCCATACTTCTACAAACTAATCTTACTTAGCTTATTCTTCTAGCTGCTCATGTGAAACGAACATTTGCAGAAATAGTATTATTAAACGCGGATCTCTATGTGATGGCTTTGAAATTCCGTTCTCTTTGCATGACCAGGGAAAAAATAGTTTAGCAACCTAGCAGTAGAAACAAAATGTGTTACACTCACATCACTTTCTCACCTCTTCTACAAACTATTTTTACAAACGCTTATTCTCCATATGCTTCATGTTAATTGAGATGTTAATCTTATTCCTAATTTTCTTGTAGATGCAAGGGGATTATGGAGGCTTTAAGCGATAGTCAAATATTTTAAGAACTAGTTGCTATGTGGAGTATTCAATTCTACTTGTATGTCCAGGACATAAAAAAAATGAATAACGAATTCCCATTTGAGAAAAAGTATAAGTATTGGAAAATTTAAGGGAATAACAAGCAATATCTCGAAAATGGTTCACTCAACAAAAAAATGTATATGACATAAATTGTGTATTTTAACGCGATGTACATTTTTTGTGTAGTAAAATTTTGTCTACCTCTTATGGTTTACCAGTTATGCAAAAGTCGTTCACAATGAACAAAATTTTGGAGACATTCCCAGAAAATTCAAGATATACATTTTATTTGGCATGAAAGAATCTTAAATATATGATATTTTAATCAAAATCGTTAGAGCAATTTTTGAGAAAATTAAAATTTTCGAAAAATGTTCCATGTAATCTGGGGTAGGGGGATTTTCTTGAAAACCTTCGTGTCACATCTCTGAAAGATACTGAACCTAAATACCAAGTTTGGTGTTTATTCGACTGTTCGTTTCTGAGTTATGCTGTTCACAGACACACACGGACATGTTTCCAAAAAGTACCTTTTTTTTTATTCAGGAGGCCTCAAAACATGTATTTCCGGTGAAATCTCGGTATCGAATTTTTGGGTGGAATGCAATACTTCCTCTACTTATTATACGTAGTAGAGAAAGTAAAAAGTATAAGTATTTGGCAATAATCCGAACCAACATTAAAGAATGTCTCCGAAATAGTTAATACCGCCAAACCAAATTATTTGATGTAAATTTTGTTACGAGAACTACATTTTATGTGGCAAGTGTTTGTCTATCTCTTACGGTTTACAAGTTATACAAACTTCATTCAGAATGAAGAGGACTTCAAAGGCTATTAGAAAAAAATTCAGTATATACTTTTATTTTGTCATGCAAATATCTTAAACATACAGTATTTTAATCGAAGTCGTTACCACCGATTTGAGAAAATAAAACATGAAAACGTTTCCATTTAAAGGGTAGTTTCGGTTGGGGGGAATTTTCTTGAAAGACGCTGAACTCAAATACCAAGCTTGATGCTTAACCAACTTCTCCTTTTTGCGTTATGTCGTTCACACATAAATGGACCTTTTCCTAATTTTCTTATTCTGGGATCCTCAAAACGTGTCTCCGGTAAAATCTTGGTATGGAATTTTTTGGTGGAATACAATACCTCTTCTACTTGCTCCAGGTAAGAAGAAGAGAAACTAAAATTGTAACCGTACACGTTTATGAAGTACTTTATAGTGTTGGGAATTAGAAACTCGCTTCGTTCGGGTTTTTAAACTTTTCCTCTGTTGTGTAAAACACATTTTATAAGATTTAAACTATTATTTCGAAAGAACAAAAGAATGCCATTAACGGAAAAAATAAGAATGAAATTAAAATGCGTAAAGAGAATTATTAAGCCTGAAATACGCTATGTTGGAGGATATACGAGTACTTTATTTGTTGTTTTACGAAATAAGTTTGAATTTAGGAAGCATTTCGTAGGTACGGAATTTCAGCTGAAGAAAGTTATGAATGTTTTGCTTATGTTTCTTTTTCCTGCTTGTGCTCTAAAAGATGAATACAATAGATCTCAAACAGAACCGCTGAAGCAAAATTAAAACTCCCAGCTTCTTCCGATCTAAACAGCAAATTCCGTTCTGCAGTTTCCTGATGCAGTGTATTCAATTTCATAACTTCAAGTACTTCATTCTCGTATAGGTGGTCGATTTATTAAAATATATACTTTTTGAGATAGAAGAAATTCACACTGTCAGTTGTTAAAATAATCACAGTTACAAAATAGTTATTGTCCTTGGAATGTCAACTTTTTAATTTTTTAGATATTTTTATACTAATTTTAATAATTTTCTACCACTTTTTTATTGCAGAGGAAAAACTGCGTTCCACTAAAAATATCAAGATCAATTTTTCACCTGAAATATGTGTTTTGACACCTGAATAAAAAGAAACACCTTTGAGAAAGGTCCACGTGTCTATGAACAGCACAGTTCCAAAAGTGAAACCGGAATGAACACACAAATTTGTATTTAAACCCGGAATTTTTTTGGGATGCTTAACAACGAAAAACGACGTAGATTTTTAATTTTCTGTCACTTTTCTGTAAGATCTTCATTTTAATTTAAGTGTGTGTATATATTCACAATTTTTAATGGGAACCTACAATTAGGATCACTTTAAATTGACCCTAAATGACCATCACAACGTCCTCCAAATACAACACGACTATTGGCATTTACTTTCCCCATAATGTCAAGCAACTTTTACGAAAGACATTTCTTTCTACAACGCTTAGTTTTGGAGATATTGTACAGTCTGAACTTAAATGGCACACCTTGTATATAATATATATGACGAGAAAAAATTTAATAATATTCAGTTCGTGCCAAATAACCTTTTTCGTAGCACTAGCACTTAGCAGTTTACCAACTATTCATTTTCTGTTTATTTTCTCAAATAAGTGCTGTAACATATTTGAAAACATGCAATTCTCCACCGCCTATGATCTCAGTATCAACAAAAAGCTATTTGTAATAAAAACAGTTTAGTACTGATTTCTGTATTGTTGGAAACAAGTCCGTATTGTCTAATTTAAACCATTCTACGCAAATATTTATCGTGATAAACTTAAAATGTGCATATGTAATAACCGCTTTTCAAATACCTAAGTATTGGAATATACTACCTTCTCATCCAGCATTGTATTGAATGGCTTCATAAAGCTTGAAGGTGAATTTTACTCCCATTCGTATTATTTATGACATTACTATAATTTCGTAAAGTTCCTATTATATCCTAATAAAGGACGAAAGATCTCTCTATACAAATAATGAAACAACCTCTCTCCAGATAGCCTTCCAAATATGGAAATGTTATATAAGTAGTGGTGAACGAATTACAGGAATTATTTTCAAATAATCATAGTATATTAAATTTTAACTTGTTTACGTTCTAATTAGTTCAGCAGTTATTTAATAATATACAAATTCCACAGTTTTCGTATAATCAAATATTACATCAGTACTTAAACAAATAAAGAACGAAACATAATATGAAGAATCCTCACTCTTAAACCAATAATTTAAACGTATTGGAAATGACACATAGTCTATAAACCATCCAGAAAAGTAAACTTCTCAGCTGTTAATTGTAAACATAAGTTGAGCAATTCCTGATGTTATGCTGGACACAATTTTCTCTCTTTAAATAATTATTTAGCATGCACTGGTAAATGAACGTGTTTACAACATGCAGACGAAATAGCAAATTATTCTTGCACAGGTATTTTAAAAGGTTTTGGCATCCAGAAACTTCATTACGTGCATTTATTTTAAGAAATTAAAAAAACCCGAAGTGTTACATTTACACAACTTTCTCTACCCTCTATCGTTTATTAGTGGGTATACAAATTATTGTTGTGAAAATGTATTTTTCTATTTACTTCATTTTAAACGAGATAAATATTTACAGAAATAGCTACATTACACATTTCGTTATAGCTACAATATATAGTCCAATGTTTAAGAACTGGACGCTATATGCTGGTCTTTAAAAGTTCCATACCCTTGCCATGACATCGCGAGAAACATCTGAAAATCGACAGGATTCTAAAAGAATCACGAAGTATTGAACAAATCCAACCATTAAAAAAGGATATCTCGGAAGTGGTTGATACTACAAAACAAAGTTACTTGAAATTGTGTGTTTTAAAGAGATATACTTTTTTTCGTCTATTGCTTAACGTTTACAAGTTATACAAGACTATATTAAATTCCTTCCAAATCAGGACTTTACAGGCTATTCCCAGAAAATTCAAGATATGTATATTATTTGTGGTGTAAATATCTTTAATATACGGTATTTTAATCAAAATCATTACAGCTATTTCTTAGAAAATAAAACAAAATCGAAATATGCTCTATGTAAACGGTAGTTTGAGTTGGGGTATTTTCTTGAAAATCTTGATGTCGCATCTTTGGAAGATACTGAACCTAAATACAAAGTTTGGTTGGTGTTTATCCGACTTTGGTTTTTGAGTTATGCCGTTCACACACGCGAAGATTTTTCTAATGTTTTTATTCAGGGGCCTCAAAACGTGTATTTACGTTGAAATCTCGGTATCGAATTTTTGGATGGAATGTAATACCTCCTCTAGCTACTATGTACGTGGTAGAAAAAGTAAAAACTAAATATCGCATCATTATAATAGAAATCCGATTGTCTTTTGTTCGTCTTATTTGTTATTGCTAAACCGTGGCCATCTGTATGTTGCTTAGAGTGAATCATTTGCGACTTTGTGTTATTTCTACTTCATTTTCTGTGCAGTAACAAGTATTTTCTACCCCATGTTTTCAAAGCCTTTTTTTTGTAGGTATGTTATTTTATTAATACAACGCGATTGTACTCTAATATACAGGCTTTGTAACTCCTTTTTAGTCTTTTAATCGTTTAGAAGTTGAATTTAGAGTTTCCCCGTTCACATTCTGTTTAATAATTGCAACATTAATTCTTTTCTAAGCCACTCCCTTATGTGTATGGTACACTTAATAGCTTTTCCTGGTTATCCAAAACTGTTATCTTTCTAATAATAAGGTTGGGCAGGAAAGTCTTATCGTTGTTCCAATAAACGTTACTATAGGAGCTCATTTTGAAAACCGAATCCTTATCATGTGGCAGATGTATGTATTTTGTGCCATGTTTCTATGACTCATCCAGGCGCCCACACTATAGCGCGGACATTGCTCTGCTGATAACAGCCCCGACAGTCTTTTGTCCCCTCCAGTCTGTATCTATGCACATTACATGTACAAACTGTTAGTTACTATACAGGACGGTCGTATGTTCCATTTAGTCGATATTTCTATGTTTTCAGGACCTGAAAATTCTTCTTGTGCATTTTCCGAAAATAAATTTGGCCTTTGAGCAGATGTTTAATCCGCACACAACATTAAATGGTATATTTATGTTCATTTATTGTTAACTGGCTCTTAAATGGGCAGGAAAACGATTGTTAGGCCTAGTGTGTGTATACCCTACAGCAAAACCACATTATGGAGTGGGAAAAATAGCATTTGGCCTAAATCCTGAGATATAGGGAATATGCTGCCTAATGGCTGTACTGTTATTGACGTTATTTGTAACACCTTGTGATTGAAATCATTTTTTTTTTTTGTTCAACTACAGCAAGAGCCTGTTTTGGAATGGTTATTTGAACCTAGTATTTCTTTTAACTGGAACGGTCTGAACAGTAAAAAGCAACCATTTTGCCCACCTTAATGTCTAACGCTCATCACTAATCTTAGATTTATTAACCTTACTAATTCTATTTACTTAATTTTCTCTTTGAATGCGTGAGCTTTACTTCTCAGTAATGTGCAAATAAGAATGTGCAAAATAATACGGTATTGTTGCTGTTGTATACAGTATGTCCCAAATATAACCTTAATATCACGACGTCATTGGCAAAGGTAAATAAATCCTGGGTTGATTGGATTGACCAGCTAATAAAGTTGTTTCTTGGTTTTTTTTAAGACTTCTTTTAGCAAAACGTTGCACGCGGGAAAAGACCTATCAAAAGACATCAAAGGCCTATACAAGACATTTCCAGCATAAAGTCGAAGAGAATAAGCTATTGCTGGTCACCAAATCTTGATTTCTTTTTGTAGGGTACTGTCAAAAGACAAAGAGTATTAAATCGGATGAGTTGAAGAGGAGAATAGCCGAAACTATGGTCCAGAGTTGATGAGGCATGGGCAGAATTGGAATTCTGATTCTAAGCGGGACACACGTGTTGAAATGGACAGAACAAGGCATTTTTTATTCAAGTCGCATTGTGTTAAAGTTGGAAAATACCTTTTTGATCATCCTCTGCTTCAGCATCTTAGTAATAAATCTCTGATGAAATACAACAAACGAAGAAACGAAAAACGCGAGAACTGAGAAGAAACTGAATGTTGCATAAGCGTACTGAAATGCAAGCCCTGTTTCTGAAACCCTTTAATCCCTTATTGATGCTATCCTCAGCTTCGTTTATGTATTTTATCTACACATTTTGAGAACTTCACTTTGACATAAAGCCTTTGTGATGCGACTCATGTTTTACAAGCAACTTTATTGAACCATTTTTCGGATGTCCCACATTAATAATAGCAATGCAATAACGGTGGTCTGTTGGCCTCTGTGGGAAGTAAATCCGTACGCATGCCTGTCATGTGTCTATCATCAACTACATAAACATTCATAATGAGCAGCAATTACTTCTAAAAATACACGCTTTCGAAAGTTACACGGCTTCTATAACCCACTTCTCTATTTAATAACCAAGAAAAACAACAAATTAAACCAAAACCTTCGTAATAAAAGAATAAGCATGTCCTTAACTGTCGTGCTGTTTTACATGTTTCACTTAAAAGTCTCCTTGTACACCTCGAAAAAGGGAACATAAGAAAGCAGAATTCGAGAGAGCATAGAAGCTCTCACGTATTGTATGTGTATTGTATGTGTGTGTGTGTGTGTGTGTGTGTGTGTGTGTGAGAGAGAGAGAGAGAGCAAGGAGGCTTAATTTCTTGATGTTATTAGTGGTTTTTAATTGCTGTAGCACCTCTTTAAAGCAAGTAGAGGAAATATTGCATTTCACCCAAAAGTTTGATATCGTGATTTCATCGAAATATATGTTTTTGGTTCTGAATAAAACATCAAATGTGTTACACGTTACTTTTTCTACTCACCATCGTTTATTTTTATATATCTTCTACAAACTATTCTTACAAAAGCTAATTCTTCTATTTGCTTCTCGTTAATCCAAATAAACGTTTGCAGAAATGTTTTAATTACTTATTTCGTTGTAGGTAAACAGGAATACACGAGTCCAATCTTTATATGTGGCCTTCAAAGTTGATCAGCTTTCCAAATGAATGGTAACCACTTCAAAAGTTTTCAAAAGTATTGAAAAATTTAACCAATAACAATGAATATCTTGGAAATAGTTGATGCCAAGAAAATCGTTTGAAATAAATTGTGGGTTTTAAAGAGCTATATAATATTTTTTGTAGTAAGTTTTTGCCTATTTCTTATGTTTTATACAAAATTATATACAAAATATATTCCGAATAAGCAGGACTTCACAGGCTAATCCGAGAAAATTGAGAATATACATTGTACAGAGTGAGCCAAAAGACTCTGAACCGCCTGCGCGGTGTTTTTACTGTGCGCGTCTTTGGCGCTCGTTGCCGTCTGCCGCTATCACAGAAAGGCGAGGATGAAACCATACAACATTTTTAAAACTACTTTTAAAGGCTTTACTTACCAGCTTTACGAAAGGAGATGCTGAAACTGGCCATCGATGTCCATACATTTTTGGCACCTCTTTAGGAAACTATCCATCACTCGCCGTAGTTCACGTTGAGAAATTTTCTGACGGATATTTTGTTTTAATTCTTCCAGGATGCGTGGGTTTGTCTTATAAATTTTATGTTTTAAGTTACCCCGGAGGGTATTTTATGAACAATATTACCGGCTGCGCGGTGTTTTTCCACTGGGCGTGTGGAAATATGATAAAAACATGATAACGCACTGCTGCTATAAAAAAAGTCACGCTATTGTGGTCTTTTGTGCAGTGTGAAGTGCAGTTTTGAGTTGACGGTGATGTGATGTAGTTCAGTTATTACGAGTTATTTATCATTTTGTCCTGCACTTAGTCATAAAGTATATTATGGCTCAGTATATGTTTTCTACTGCAGCGTGTATTTATTTATGATTGGTATGTGCTAACTCGGTCAGCTCGCCAAGTGAAAGCACGATTTGCAGAAAGATTTCCAGGTGTAAAAGTTCCAGCTGTACAACAATCCATGAACTTTACAGTAAATTTCAGGCCACAGGAAGTGTTCAGGCTAAGAAATCCTAAAGATGGCGTTCGGTTCTTACCTGAGAAACATTAAACGACATCGGTCATCGTTTGGAAAATTCCCCCCAAAAATTCCATGGATAGTTTCCTAAAGAGGTGCCAAAAATGTATGGACAACGACGGTGGCCAGTTACAGCATTTCCTTTCTTAAAGTTGGTAAGTAAAGCCTTTAAAAGTAGTTTTTAAAATGTTGTATGGCTTCATCCGCGCCTTTCTATGATAGCAGCAGACGCAACGAGCGCCGAGGACGCGGACAGGAAAAACACCGCGCAAGCGGTTCGGAGTCTTTTGGCTCACCCTGTATTAGACATGTAAATAAAATATTTTAAGGTCACTACATACATGCGAACCGAACATTGTCGCGAACTATCCAGTGTTCTTTTCGTGGAATTCTATACTGTAATCTGTATCTGATCTTGTCATCTGCAACCAATGGCAACGCAGAGACATTCGCTCCGATCCACTGCTGGTACTTAGATCTTTCCTCGCCACATCAAAAGAATGTTCGTACTGCATTTTCCACCGTCTGGATGTGTATAGAGCTTCTGCTTTCTATGCCTCGCTTTCTGAAGTAGCGGAAAGCTCAAATGTTCGCGCTATGGGTGATCAGTTCGGGCGAAAAACCTTTTAGCTTGAACAGTATCGAGAACGTATCTTCTTTCGATTCTCGGTAACGAGGCAGTTCAAGAGGGGCTTCGCCACTTGTCTGTACGCATCTTCAAATATACCTATAGCATTTTAATAAAAATCGTTTAGGTCATTTATGAAAACAAAGATTTATTAAAACATGTCCATAGAAACAGTAGTTATAGTGGAGGATTTTCTCGAAAATCTTTGTGTCACATCCTTCAAAGATACTAAACTTAAATACAAGTTTGGTATTTACTCGTCTTTGTTTTTATGTATGCTGTTCAAACACACAGACCTTTTTCCTAAAATGCTCATTTTTAGATCTAGGAAACCTCAAAGTGTTTCCAGTGAAATTTCATATCGGAGTTTAGAATGGAATACAATACATTCTCTACGTGTTATAAATAGGTGCTAGACTAAGCAAATAGAAAATGTCAATCAAATAGCAATCTTAAACGATGATGTATCCTCCTTTTTAATCAAACGGCTCGCGTAATGCTTTTCTGTAGATAATACTATAATCGGTCCATTGTTCTCTTGCAGATAATCACAAATATGATTCACCACCTTCTTATAGATACTGACGTGCAGAACTCGGAGAGCAGAACGCTATATATTCCTTTCCTATATAAAACAAACGAGCAGTGCTATGAGAATATTTTGTGTATTTTAAAGCGTGAGATTGCTCCTATGTGCACACGTATTATTCTCTTAAGGAAACTTGAATAATACAATATTAACTGGCATTGAAACTCCAGGGTTACATAAGGATGTTTATCTGTAGACACATTTTAATGGTGGGCATAATACTAAGTGAGGCCACAGCATTAATTTACCTTCATTCTCACTTAAACAGACGTGGTAACTGCAACGGCTACCCGCAGAAATTGCTGACGTGTTACTCACGTAAATTACCGGAGATACGGGATTAACATACTACAACTGTTTTATCCCTAGCTAACAGTTAAGAGAATGCATACGTAAAATTTATTAATTTTTTCTACCTTGCACTTTAATGCTATATAATTATTTTCTTTATGTTGGCCCTTTTAGGGCGTTTTACGCCCATTTAAGCGGCCCCATGCCGTTAAGGAACCATCTTTTTTTTCTAGAATTGTTCTTTATTCCACACACTTACCAATTTTTAATTCACATACTTGAAATTTCTAGAGTTGCAGCAATGAGTTAAATTCTTATGCAGTTATTTAAAAATATTAAGTAGTTCATTCACAATTAAATATTTAAGGTTTAAAATTTCTATAACGCATCAATAAAATATTATACTCTTGTACATTATTTACAATTAAACAACTCCTGCCAAACCGTTTCTGTAAGATCGTTAATTAAGTTAAAAGAAATTTAGGACAGCTATAAAAGCTATACGGTAAATGTGCATTTTAAACGCCATTAATCAAATTTAGCCGAATCTTATGTGTTGCGTTCACATAACTCTCTCTAGTCGCTATTGTTCACTTTTATATCTCTTCTGCTAACTATTCCTACAAAAGAATTAATTTTCTATCTACTTAGTTATTAATGATAAACATTTGCCGAAGAGTTTCATTACTATTTCGTTGTAGATACAAGAGAGATGTAGGATGTACACATTCCACACTCCATGGCATCGCAAGAAAGAATTGAATCGTAAATAACAAAATATTAAAAAATTCAAACTGGTAATATAAATCCCGGAACGGCTGATGCCACGAAAAAAGTTATTTGAAATAAACTGCATATTTTTAGAGATCTGAATTTTTTTAGCATTAGGTTTTTGTCTCGCTCCATTTGTTTACCAGTTATACAAAATTACACAAAATTCCTTCCGAATGAAGAGGACTTCATAGGCTCTTCGCAGAAAATTCAAAATATGCATCATATGCATCAATAGTTCGTACAAATACTTAATAATACACATATAATATATTCATTAAAATCGTTTGAGCCATTTAAAAAAAATTAAAATAGCGAAATATTTTCCATGCAAAAAGGTGATTTCAGAAGGCGGGATGTCTTGAAAATCTTCCAATGGCATCCTTTGAAGACTCTGAACTAAAATATCAAGTTCGATATTGTTATTTAAACATTTCGGTTTCCAATAATTTCTTTTGTACCCAGGGCATCTAAAAGCATGTATTTCCAGTGAAATTGAGTTATCGAATTTTTGGATGGAATGCAAGACTTTCTCAAAGTACTATGGGAAGGAGAGCAAGTGCTTATCTACTCATTATAACAGAAATTGTGTTGTGATATGAACATCGTCCACATTAACACGCGAGTAGCGCCTTTCTGAAATTATTTTTGGCAAACATTCATCGTGATTGAGGAGATGGATCAAAATATTAATTTTTAAATAAACGGTATTTTTTACTAAGGGATATTTGCGCATTGGTATCATGAATAGAAGTTCAGGTGAGTATTATATACCGAATTTTCTTATGTATGTTCCTTTCTCGCTTATATTTTGTTCCCAAATGAATTGCCACCTGATTCTAAAACATACCTCAGACAAGGAAGGAATGCGCTTGGTTTATCTCGATGACAAAAAAATGAAGGGCTATGTTTTGCACTTTTCAACTCCTCATGCCATCACTGAACAAAAGATATTTGCTGCAGCGTTTTAACAGGTACTTAAACCGTGAAAAAAGTGTTTAGAACCAAAGTCAGGTTAGGAATGTCAAGCATTCGAACATGTGACTAGTAATGCGTTGAAATAGCTCCACGGAATGTACAGTCCTTGAAGCAAACATTTCTCTTTGCTTTCACACAAATGTGACATCACCCTCCTCCCTATCTTGTCATATCTTTCTCAGTTCCGGTGGCGTCTAATTTTAATGTGTCAATGCGTGCTTGGCCATGACAGCTGTGTTCGCCGCCGGAAACGTGCGCACGTGTTCACGCTGGTGTTCAATTTCAGGTACTTGACTAAAAGTTACCTTAGAAAAACAAGCACATGGGGTCAAGTTTGCGTGTATTTAACTCTTCTGAAACCCGTTCGTTCCGAACATCTGATATCACAGAAGCCCTAAAATTGACATCGTATACCCTACAGCATTTGTTCAAACCCATTTGTTTCGCAGCTGCCATAGTTTTAATCTACAGCAGCCTCAACTTTGGGGGTCTTCTTTTGGTAGGGTGATATTTCGCTTTTATCATTTAAAAAAGTAACCCAAAATGTTCTCTTCCATGCAATGGCAAGTTTTGCCATACAATTTTCGTAGCCACAGCAGCCAACGGGTACATGCCTCATTTCCATTGCATTCAGGGAGTAAAAGTTTTTGAAATGTTGCATTCATATGACTTTCTCTACCCACTCTTCTGCAGAAAATTCTTATAAAAAGTATTTTTCCGTCTATTTCATGTAGAAATTCCATTCTTTGTATTACTACGAAACAAACGAAAGGCAACTTCAAGAAAGTATCAATGGAGGATGGAAGGAATCATGAATATTATTGACAAATGCTAAATATTTAAATGTTTCTTTAATGGTTCTTTATTTCATATTTGCAGGATTCTTGCAACACAAGTTGTCATATCCTTTCATAGCTTTCAGAATGCAACTGCTAAATAACAAAGCAACATTTGATGAAGTAAAAGCTTTAAAACCTTAAACTTTGTAGTTTCAAATATACGCATAATATAGCATTATTTGCATCTACATTACCCATTCACAGAGTATCAGATCAGAAAAATAAAAACTGCAGTGCGAGGAAAATCGTATATATGGACATAAAAAGTCATTAATCCACGATACCGTTTGAGCTACAAAGTTCATGTTTGGAATATATCAAATGTCTGTAACACAAGGTTACGATCAACATGTTAAACTTCTTGGAAATTTCAAAATGTAGAAGTTGAAACTTAGCAGTCCTATTTCGGTTTTAAGTTCACATATGTGGACTGCTCTGTCAGGAGAAAAAAATCCTAAACCCTTAACATTTTATGGCATACGCCTATCATTAAAGGGGATATGGTGAGTATGCAACCCTCTTTCGTTCTCTTTCTTTTTTCTTTCCTTTTTTCATGGTAGGAAAAGTATTTCTCTTCTTGGAGAGTTGATGCACTAGGGGCGTAAGCGTAACAGAGGCGTTTTTAAAAACCATATTTAAAAGATTGTTATAATAAACAACTTCTTCGCTAAGATAGCGTTTTCTTCTTTAACCCTGAATGTTATCGCGATAGTTAACCTTGATTCACTATGTCCCAGATGACCTCAGTTGCATAGTCTCATTCCTGAAGCTTGTGCTTGAATAACTATCTGACAGAGATTTGTCCTAATTGGACAGTTGCCTTCCTACGACATCTATTTAACTATTATTGATTTAATAGGAAAATTGGGTTACCGTTCTGGTTATACGTAGATGTGCATCCTTCACGAGATCAAACATCGTTAGGGAATGTAGAGAAGCCGTAGAAAAGTTAGGGGAATGTAATAGACTTACTCTAGCATGGATCCCTGGCCACACTGGGGTAATTGGAAATGAAAATGCAGACATGCTGGCTAAAATGGGAACGGAGGTCCCATTTATAGGACCAGGGCCGGTCTTAGGTATTATGCTAAGGACAAATCTATTAGACAGCATATAGAATACTGGAAACATATATAGAAACAAAGACATGGAAAGTTAATGACGCAACAACCATGTCTTAGATGAGTATTGCAATCCTTAAATTAAGTAGGAAGCAGATGAGGCTCATGGTGGGTTTGATGACTAAAACACCTGCAGATAAAAGGGCTTTCAGAAGACCCAGGATGCAGGATGTGTGGTGCAGAGGAGGAAACGGCCTCGCATTTAATGGCATCTCATTTGGAACTTGTTCCAAATGAGATTAGTATCTAATAAAAACCTAATCAATTCACTCCTGAGACTTATTAGAGTTTAGGGAGGTGATGATTGGAAAAACAGGGAGAAAACCATATAATAAACCTAAGGTTTTCAGTGCAGGTAGGAGTATGTCCTCCTGTTCCTCTCAAATATCTAATCTATACATAGATTTAGTAAATATAATGCCAAACAGATGGACTGTGTATTGTGTTCACCTTCTAGTAACATCCATTTTATTTCTATTTCTTTTTACTCTGTAGGTGAAACTTTGAGCAACGGTATTGAATAGCCAACCCCAAATTTAACTGATGATTAATGGAAACCAAGAGGTGGGTGGGGGTGACAGACGCTGTTGCTCGAGTCATCTTCATCAGTCAAGTCAATATAACAGAAGAAACATAATACGTTATTAAAGTGAGATCGGTCTTTTGCTTTGTAGTAAGTAACGGTTTGTATCTCTTTTTCGTCAAACCACTGAGATGTAGCTTTCTGGGCTAATAAAAGTTGTCTTTTACTACAAAATCTTTATTGGCTACTGACTTTTAACATGCTATTGCAAGGATTTCAAGAAGTGCTTACGAAGAAGGCTTTGCAAAGGAGGCAAAGATCTTAAGAGATTAAATGAAGAGAAGCATATCAGATCACAGCTGGTCACAGTGTTCAGGGCATTTATTGCCCTCCATTTCTTTAAGAAAATAATAGTGACTTTTAATAATAGACGTTTAATGTGATGCCAGTAAAAACACATACCGCGTGAATTAAGTAGAAAATTCATGATCCTCGGCACAACCTTCCTAGATTCGTTGAATATCCTGAGATGAAATTCGTTCATAACATGCTCTTAACTGGTTCTGTCATAAACCGATAGAAATTTCTTCTGCCAAGACAAATGTGTCGTTTTCTCTTTCAAGTTACGTTTCAGAATGAAGGGTTTGACATTTCTCTTGCAAAGCAAAAAAATCGACATGCAGTCCTTGCTGATGTGAATTTGATATCAGCTATTACCATTTTTACGTGATATAAAGCATGAAGATTACTCTTGTCAACAAAATATTTTGAAACGTGGACACTCTTAAGCAAACAAGACCTCAAGAGCTAAACGATCAGAGAATGGAGACTTTTGGAATGCGTGATCTATTCGTCCAAAACAAATTAGAATTCTGAGAGTTTTTCAAGGAAAATCAAATAATACATCAGTAAAAACAGTTCCCTACAGCAATAAATTGTTCCGGGTTTCGAACTCACGTAGGCCACGTGAAACGTCATGCTTGATTGGAAAAGGTGCTCAGTCACACCAAATTCCTACGCGTATCTTTGAGATAATGTCCTTCACGCCTTTGATTCTTGTTTTGCTGAACACCAAAATGGATATCGCTATGTATTTCAGTGTTGTATATACCTACAGTATTTGATCAAGAACATTCCAGTCTCGGAGAATTCCTGCAGCAGCTGCTCCAATTTGAAAAGATATTTCTCTCCCCGCTCTTTGTGACCGAACCCATTCAATTCTGCAACTAGTCCCAGCACGGCGGGGCCCTTTCATTCAGAACACAATGAGCTGGTTTCCTGCAGACCTTCTGGAAGCGTTCCCAAGTTGCCTCAACAGCACCTTTATCTAAACTTTGACCGAAAATTACGAAAAAGCTAAAGCGCCTCCATAGTGTTTGTTAACTAAGGCCTCCAAAATCCTCAGTTCGTCCCTGAAATACTGATGCATTTTCAAATACTGAGTAACAAACACACAAGCAGGGATGCACACTTTGTGAGTTAATTGACAAGATTAATGGTTTAGCATAACTTATTTGCCTTATAATTTTGAATGTGATTCCATTTTATTTGCTAATCACGCCTCACGTCTGCCCTCTATGCATGGCTTACATCTTCTTACACTCAGCTTATTATATAAAATTAATTTTCGTGTTCCTGTACACATTGCAAGAAAATTTTCAAAAATGTATTCATTTATGAAATGATCCACGTGATAAAAATTTTAACACTTCAAACTTTTTAAATTTGCCATATTATTCCTCAAAATATAGTTCTCTACAGAAAATTACAACAGCTACAATTTTTACATTTGATATATTAAATATTTCTCAAAATATAGTTCATTATAATCAAAGATTAAATGTTTTATAAAATTAAAATGTTTTTCGCGAAAAAAGTAATAAAAGCAACTCTTTTTCTCATAATTTCCTAAAAATTAATAATAGTATATTACATTATAAGAAACCCCAAATTCAAAACTACCCTTGATATCCAGAAAACTCTCTTTAAATCCTCCACTCACCTTTAAAGAAGTATACTGGAAAATTTAAATAAACTGGAAAAAAAAAACTCCGTCATGCAAGAAAACAAGATAACGAGAAAACTTACGTTTCAAACTTTCACGCCCTATTTGCACACCCCTGCCCTAGTCCATTTAAACGTCACGCTTGGACAATTAAATGGCAGGGCAAAACCGCAATTGGATCCTGATTTTAGATTGTTAGGTATTTTTTACCAAAACTGAAAAAACAGAATTGTTTTTCGAAATGTCGAGAATTCGGTATCGAGCACCCTTATCTTCATTATAAAAGGTAATATCACAAATATACCTACGCAAGGCGTTAGATTTCTTCTGCGTTCGTTTTGTTGCGGAAATGGCATGGTAGCATTGGTAATATATGATATAGATATACAATTTTAGGAACTCTATAAATCATCGTTATACCGATTTAAAAAAATCAAATTATTAAAAAAAATATATCTACAAATTCATTTAAAGTTCGCATATAAAATTTAAATCTCTTAGGTACAATGATTCGGATAAAAAGTCTCAAAATTTTTGGAGGCTCTACATAAAAGCTACATAATAAATAACACTTTTAACTCCATAACTGCAGCAGTTCGTGAGTAGTTCAGTGCTCAGATGGATGACAGCCGTGCAGTGAACAGTAGCTGCACCACAGTATCGAACATACCTAATTGCTGTATTATTCTAGAATTGAACACAGATGCCTTGTAAACCTCTATTTAACATAAATTATATAAAAATACAAAGCCTGCGAGGGGCTGGAGCTACCAACCCAACTACCGACCTCACGCCCACTTACGTACGGCAAAGGTGGGCGATCATCCAACCGATACGGGAAGGTGAGTTAGCCAGCATCACGCATCTCCTAGCCGTAAAGTTGGCTCACGAGGTCAGAACAGCTGTCTGTCGCAGCTCCTCACTTTCCTTACAATACTGAGTGAGCACCGGCCCTATACCCAGGACTTAAAGTCCGCAACCTCATGGGTGGGATCGAATCCGGTCGTGTTCCGTAGCGGAACCAGAGTTCCATGCTATAGCCTAGAACGCCATGGCGCAGGATATAAATAGCATGATGCTTCCCGGAAATTTCATACTAATATCCGGGAAAATACAGCATATCTATGAGGAAAAAATGAAATTTCTGGCCCATAAAGTGATCTAAGATTTCTAGGACTTCATGTTAGGCTAAAATGGGGAAAAGCCAGGAAATCAATCCCTTTGTGTCAATACTGATGCCGAAATGAAATGATGGACAATCTATATAAATAAGTATAATTAAGTAAAAAAGTTCCTTAAAATTTCCACAAATGCATATTGGGCGTTGTATATAGTAATACATATGTGCAAAGACCTCAAGGTTACCGATAGCAGCAGTGTTCAGGAAACCACGAGTTAATCAGATTATTTGAAATTTGTGGGTATTTAATGATGAAAGTATTCAGATGAAAAACACGGGTCACTTAACACTTCCTGCATGGTCGTATTTGTAAGATCGTTAATTTAAAAATATGTATCTCTATTTTGGCTAAAATGTGTCGTAGCACCATCATGCATGCATGCATCATGAATGTACAAATCACATAAAAAATCCTTGGAAGTGGTTTCACTTTCATAAGAAATGTGGGGTGTTCATATTTTCTCGTACACTGCTACCTCTTAAAATATTAGATGCCTTTCTATGTAAGTTTTCATCGTGGAAGTTACTCCATAAATATAAATGCAAACTTCATGCGTCCATATATTTTTCACACATGATATTAAGAAAAGTTTGCTATTCCATGACATCTAAAAAAAATAGCTAGTCTTAACAAAAGAGAACATAAAAAAGTAACTAATATGCAATCTGAAACAGAACAATAAAGTTTACTCCTACAGAAATGGACATCTGGCTTTGCTGAGGAGGCCAAAAAAGGAAGAAAAAGAAGATATGCTCTGATGGTTATCTTTTCCTTCTATATTCACCGGGACCGAGCGAACTTCAACTGTTTCTCACATGAGTACACATGCACTATTTTATTTTATATATTTCCATGTAGGTTTCTTTATAAAACTTAAAGCTTCCAAATAACTGCTAAAAATCCATTATAAGAGGTACTATATATTGATTCACGTTACCATTCAACTAATCTAGAAAGCTCTATGTAGGCCGGTGCTTGCGTCTCAATCACAATTCAAATTCAAAATATGCCGGGAGATGAACGCTGCCTGTTTAACGGTCCAGCTGCTTTGGTCCATTTCAGAGAGAATAAAACAATTGAATGCTTACCTTAGCGCCGATTTGGTTGCCGCACTGTCCAGCTTGCAGATGAACAATTTCCCTCATGTTGACTAGAATCCGCGACGATGAACAATTTTAAGAAAAGATTGAAGCACTGCCTCTGAGCTTTGCAACCTTCCAGCAAGAAGCCCGAGCGTCGTGTGGCTATGCCGCAGCTCCGCCGGCAAG
Source organism: Deroplatys truncata (assembly GCA_030765065.1). Lineage (NCBI taxonomy): Eukaryota > Metazoa > Arthropoda > Insecta > Mantodea > Mantidae > Deroplatys > Deroplatys truncata. Next base: position 69,300,122 of record CM060986.1, read on the forward strand.
ACGTGATAGATAACTCCCCTCTTCCCCTCTCACACCTCACCATACCCTACACCTCCCCTCAATCAGTGTCTGGATAAAAGGAACGAAGATGCAACAAAATAAGAGTTAAATTATGAGTGACTCGCTTCAGTGCTTCCCAAAGGTTGTACAAGAAACCATGGACTAATAACGAAAAAGAATGCTGAACAACCATTTCATCGCAAAGAAACTGATTATTCTACATATAAAAGATTTTTAACCATAGCATTTGACAGCGTCACTAACACGTCTTCAAAACAATTGACTGTTAAAGCAAAATTGACTCCACGAAAAGTAAAATTTTCTAACTACAGAGTTTATTAAATATCTCCCAGACAATAACTATAATTACTACTGAGAGTTTACAGAAGAAACAAATTCTCTTGTATCTAAATACATGATGTTTCCCCGAAAAATTAACTTATAATACATTGGACTTAATAATCATTGCCCCTGATGGAAACTAAAATGCACAAATGTCCTGAATTTGTTCCTTTAATCCAACCTGTTTCATTGTTATCACCAGGTATAGGAATGTTTAAGCAGTTGGCTTCAAGTTATATACACTCACACCATTATGTGAATATAAAGAATGTAAACAACAGCGGCCATCAGTCACTGACGGACAGTAAACAACGTCTAGTGAATGCTGTCTGCAAACACCAACAGACTGTACAATGGATGGGGGATTTGTAACCTGCGATGTCACTGCGTTAAGTCCAGTACTATTCAACTTAATTTCCTTTCGCTCTACGCCTGATTTTTTTTTTTTTTCCTTGCAAGGCATTTACTTTTCCTCTGGCTTTTAAAATTTTATTATTTCCGACATTTACCCTGTTATACATACTGGGAATTTCATTTCTTTTGTGATATGGATTAATTTTGAGCTATTAATTCATAAAAAGGTCTAAGAGAGTAACACGCTCAAACGCCGGTGACTTTGCTTGAATGCAAAACGTCGCATGTTCAAATCCCTTGTACCGACCAATCTGACTAGGATTTTTTTCTTGGTTTCCCCTCAGTCCTCAGGTAAATACCGGACCCAAAGTTCTATTCATGCAACAAAAGAAATAGAAATAAAATAGATAATGCAGAAAGCAGACTGCGCAACTAAGGTCGTTTCTATATGTACCCAGCACTACATCACATGATGAATCTAGTGCTCAAAGAAAATACGAGTAAGAGGTAAATATCATATTTCATTCAGTTTAACGCATAAAAATCATATGTTAAGCTATGGACATCTATAACTTTTCCATTCTGTATTCCTTAGCATAAGATATACTAGTTGGCTTTTGTTTTTACACGTATTCAATGTGAAGTAACAACTACGGGCACGACGACTAAAAATTAAAGCTAAAGTATTCCTTAGAATATTTTTTTTCATCCTTTGGGAAACAATTTACATTGTTTTTTGGACACATCGAGATCGGATATATAGAAATTTTACATTACAGCAAGTAAAACTAAAATAATTACATGTTAGTTTATTTACAAAAACATTGTCACAGAATAACAAAATTAAATAATCTATGTACTTTAATTATGTGTATTATGGAAAATACATACATTTAAATAGTCATTTATATGTAAATATTGCCTTTTTAGAAGTAGCTTTCTTAGTTTACCTTTCAAAGATCTTTATTTAAGTTTTTTTTATATAAGTATCTAGTTTGTTATACATTAAGATACCCAGATGGAAAATGCTTGCTAGGCTTTTTGTAAGCCTGTGGCTATCTAAGTGTAAGTTATTGAGATTTCTTGCGTTGTAGTTATGATATTCTGAGTTCTTTTGAAATATAGTTATATTATTATGAATGAAGTTTAAGGTTTCAAGAATATATAGGCATGGGATAGGCAAACCTTTAATTTCATTGAATATGTATCTACTTGGTGTTCCTATGGGTACCTTCAGAATTGTCTTTGGATTGTGAGAATATGTGTTGCTTTGGGACTCAACACAGCTGTGATACACTATCTTTAGTATTACTTTGAGCACACATTAGCCACAATTAGCATAACATAATTTGTTCGGTTTAACACTTAGTTGTAGTATATGGTTTTCCCACGAGAATTCGAAGATATACTAGAAGAATAAGATATACTAGTTGGATTTTGTTTATACACGTATTCTATGTGAAGTAACAACTACGAACACGACGACTAAAAGTTAAATCCTTCTTGGTAAGAATAATTTATTATAGCTTCCTTCTAATATCCGAGTCTACAAAGCTTTTGTGTTGTTTTATTCATTTAGAAATTGAAATTAGAAGCTGTTTTATAGCGTATTTAGCATTTAGGAATTTCGAGTAAATTCATCTAGAGGAAAACAAAACTTGTGTGGGATGTAATTATATTATTTCATCAATAAAATATAATAAATTATATAAATAACAGTATTATGATCAAATAGAATGTATACATCTGAAATCTAATCTCTTATTGCATCTATGGTCAGCCATTATAACTAAATTTTCTTCTTGACATGTTTATAAATAAAAGCTATACAAGTGATTTAAAACGATAAATTGGAAGCGATATACAGAAATTATTGGTTGAAATTCTATCTTCAATTTTTAATCAGGAAAACGAATATATGCATATTTTACGGTTGATTAAATTTGCGTTTAAAGTTTCTTAGAGCTGCCACATTATTCTACATCAGCTCTGAGCTGTGATCTTCTTTTGTCTGTCTACAAAGCCGGAAACGTTACTCATGTTGATTACGTCGCGTGTCTCGTGGGTATCTCCGACACTAAATTAATCTTAAGATACGTCTGACTGAACTGTAACAATACTAATACGTGACGCTATCAAACGTGTTTCGAGGCATTCCCTTGATTGCATACTAAGTCACGCCATCTACCTCTTTTTGAGGTCTTCAATTTGTCTTTGCCAGAAACGAATGTTTGCCAATTGTTCCTATTTCTTTGGCAAACCAAGATTTTCAAAATTAAAAGGCAAAACACACTTTACTTTCTCTTCCACTTACCTATAGAAAGTAGGGGAAGTGTTGTATTCCACACAAAATTTCAATATCAAGATTTCATCGTAAATACCTGCTTTGAGGTCCCCTGAATCTATATAAATAAAAGATGAAATATCAGATAAATAGAAAACCTGATGCGACACAAAAATTTCCGAAAATCCCTCCACTTCAAACTACCCTTAACATGGAAAACTTTTCGCTAAATTTGATTTTCTCAAAATTGGCTCTTAATGATTTCACTAGTCTGCATGATATCGGATGATTGAAAACTAATAAGTGATTCTGACTCACTCTTTTATGCTGATTTCAGAACTACTTTTAGTTTTTTTCTACCACGTACAGTTTTTTCACAATTTCACTTCAAAAATATAGAGATATAAAGATATTGCTTCCACCACTACACATAAAATTGGGCTTGATGAAGCAATTTGTAAGGGCTCTACCACAGGATGGACCCTGCTTCAAGTACCTTTCCAAGAAATTTCCCTTCATTATGCAATACAAATTAAAGGCTGGAATTTTTGTTGTTCCTCAAATAAAGAAATTGATTAAGGATGAAGATTTTGAGAACACAATGAATGAGAGAGAAATAGAAGCATGGACCACCTTAAGATCAGTTACTGAAAACTTCTTAGGCATAACAAAGATCCTAATTACAAGGCCATTGTCGAAACAATGTTGGAAAATTTCAAGGAGATGGGTTGTAACATGAGTGTAAAGGTGCATTTTCTGCATTCACATATGACTACTTTCCAGAAAATCTGGGACATTATAGTGAAGAACAGGGTGAACGTTTTCACCAAGAAATTAAGGAAATGGAGAGGAGGTACCGGGGGAGATGGAATGAAACTATGATGGCCGACTACTGTTGGATGTTGAGGAGGGACAGTCATCTTCAAGGATCTGCAAGGAAGTAAAGAAGAGAAATTTGAAAAAAATTAATTGAAACATGAAATAAATAGGGGAGTTCTTGAGAGTATTCTTAAGATGTTTCTTGAATAAAAACTTGCCTTGTGTGAAATAGTATTTGAATACTTTTCTACACTCATTAGTAAAATTGTCAAAACATCACTTCTTATTTTGTGTAAAAACCTGACGTGATAGAAACAAACGGAAGTTATTTCTGGAATCAGCATAAAAACTTGATTTTAAGAAATCATCTGACAAAGAAGTTTGAAAATACAGACTAGTGTTTTCATTAACATATGTTTTAGACATTTGCATTATAAATAAAATATATACCTTGAATTTTCTGTGAATAGCCTGCGAAATCCTCTCACTCCGAGAGAACTTTGTATACTAATGTATAATCGATAAACTGTAAGAGATAAACGAAAGCTCACTACACAAAGACATCAACGATTTCGTTAAAGCATACAATTTATGTCAAATGTTTTGTAGCATTAATCATTTCCCAGAAATTCGATGTTACTGGTTTGAATTTCAAATACATTATTGGAATGTGCTAAGTCGTCATTCGTTTTTTTCTAATGGTCATGCAAAGAATAGAATGTCAAATCCAGCAGTGACTCGCTTTTTAACGATTTGACTATCGCTTCAGTTCTCTGCATCACTCTTGTATTCATAAGCAAATGCGTAACGGAACTATTTCTGCAAATGTTTGTCTCGATTAACAAAATAGACACAAGAATGCGTTTTTAAGAATACTTTGTAGAATAGTGGGTAGAGAAGGCCATGTAACAACAACACATAGACTTTTTAATGCTTTTGTATACCAACATTACAAGCAGTCCTTTGGTTTGGTTGAAACTGTTTACAATAAGACGTTTTGTACCACCCAGAGCAAAAAAGTGGCGTAGCAACGATTATATCATATCAATTAAATTCTAAATAGTCCTATAGTCAGAAACCGAACGAGGTGGCGCCGCGGTAACGTAAGTGACTCGCATTCGGGGGTCCCGGTTTGATACCCGGCCACCGCCTAATCTGACCCATGGATTTATCCTGGTTTCCCCGGCTAGACAGGCGAATGTTGGAGCGGTTTATCTTCTACCACGATTCTCCTGCCCCTCATTTCCTGTAGCCATCATCTTCCTTGTCATCTGTTTCAGGGTTGTAAGACCAGGCGATGGTGTTCGGCGGGTTGCGGCTGGGCAGTGTCTGTGCGCTCTGTGGAGGTTTATTCCTGACGTCGTCCAGGGACAGCTCGGTTGGAACCCGCCTCCGGGTGTTTTCATGCAGGCGCTCTTCGGGAACCCTCCGGGGGTTCGGGGCCTATGGTGGGGCGGCGTTGGATGCATTCAATATGGAAACATTAGGGACCGTGCCCATACTTGCGCCCATCGTCATCCGGATCTGGTCGCCCTTCGGGTCTTTTCCCTCATTCCTCCCTCCCAGGGGTCGCAGTAAAACCACAAGGGCCCGGATGGCCTATGTGCGGTGCTTTGACCCAGTTTCGGGGGCCCGGGGGGTCCGTTAGTCAGTACCTTTACCTATAGTCAGAAGCAAGGGTTTGTTTTCTGCTTTGATGCAACTCTGGTGAACTCGTTTTATAGAGGGCAGTGAAGATTAATGGGGTTAAACCCCTCCCGAGGTGACGAAGGATTATAATTACAACGTACATCAAGACAAACTTAAATTAGTCTTGACTAAATACATTGCCAAAGCAACAAAGAAAACCCTCCATTGCATAAAGATTAACAGACTCTGGTGCCCCTTTCACAGCCATAGAGTATTCAAACCTTCGACTGCTGCTACCAGAGCTACTAATCTCCGGGAGGTTGGTAATTGTGGCAATATTGCTGTATTTTTCATGTTACTGATGGGATGACCTTACTTCTGACCTTAGCCCCGATAGCATACACAAGTGTGTATGTACCTAAATAACTTAATATTTGGATAGGCTTGTAAATGTGTGCATAGATTTAAATTTCAGGTGTGCTCATTTTGCGATGGAAAATACCGCGACAGCCAGAGACTCTATATATGAACTACCCTTAATGTTGCACCAGTTTAAATTTGAAATAAGTCGAGACATGTTCTTCTCGCGCTTGGTATACTTATATAAAATTCCAACTATACAGCTAGTACGAATGGCCCAAATGTCGTAAATTTTAAGAGGCCTTCCATAAATTAGCTCTAATTTTGTTTCGATTTCCACCAAATTCTAGACACATCGACAAAATTTCCATTTAAAATGCTGGATTTTTCAATTTTTAAAACGGTCATGTATGAAGTACGCATTATTTATCACCAAGAAAATCCATGATATAATATCACATTTAACTGATCGTAAACAGTGTATGGATATAACATAAGTAACACAATAAGGCAATTTCCTTCATCCTTCGATACTGTAAAAGTAGGAGTTCCCTAAGGATCAGTGCTTGGCCCGCTTATTTCTTCCATATGTTAATGATATCTCAAAACTTGAAAACAGTACCTATTCCAGTTGCATACGTCAATGATGCATCTTTATTGTTTTGGAGTAATCCAGGGAAAATAATACAAGATACGATTATGAAGTACAATTCCGAAATATTACTTAGCAAAACATGTAACAAATCATGATTTAAAACTGGATATAAGGAAAAGTAAAATAGTTTATTTTGAACATCAGGATAATAACATTGATAATGCCTTATTTGTCTATAAAATTGATTTAAATGCTTCTAGCTATGTTCAACCCCTCCACTACTAAATCTTGGTTGTAACAATACATTTCGAAAGTAATTTATTGTAACAAATAAGAACACCAGTTGCTGCTATACGCATTTCATTTGTTTAGGTGCTCCGGGTAGCACAAAGTTTACACTTGAGACACCTTTAACACACACTCAGAACGTACAACTGATCCACCGAATCACAACTGAACTGCTAAGTCACGACTAACAATTGAGCTGCACAATCACAACTCACAACAGAACTGCACTCGACACTGTCCAAACTTCTAGACTCCTTGACGGCACTTAACTTCGTAACTTCTAACTGAACTCTCGCTAGGGCGAGAGCAGCCCCTTATATAGGTCCCGCATACAAAGCGGAATGTTCTAGAAAGGGAGGTAACTAGAACATGCCAAGAGGAATACTCTGGAACAGCAAAAAGCTGCAGGGGACCGGCAGAGAATGGGTTCGTTACACGGATATTGTTCTAAAGGGAGCGGTCTTTAGCCGCACCTGTCGTCCTCCGTGGTGTAGTTGTTACCATGCTAGCCTCTAGTTCCCGAGATCGCGGGTTCAAACCCGGCGGAGGGCGATGGATTTCTTCGGGCGTAAAAATCCTTAGCATGGCTTCCTTCGGAAGGGAAGTAAAGCCGGTGATCCCGTGTCGTAGATTTACGGCACGTAAAGGAACCTCAAGCCTGATAAAGAGGCCTCTGAGCAAAATTTCTGGACTTTCACGCCCAATATAGAATGGGACGCTAAGGACCATAGCAGTTAAAGAGCGTACATAAATAACAATCAATTTAATTTAATTAGACGCATCCAGCCGACCAGGTAGGCGAGTCGGGTTGCGCTCGCTCCGTCGGGCTGTAAGTAGTTTCGCGCGCTCAATCACATTATTACTTATATGTTGTAACGCCGATATATGAAACATAGAGCATAATACTCCATTATAATATTACATTAATTCTTGCTTTAATATGGAAATGAATGGTACAAGAAAGTAAAATATAAAAACATATAAACTAATTTTATTATAAGCTGTTTCTTTGTTTTAATAAGGCAAGCTACATCACAAAGAAAATGACTTCATAAACCAACATTTGTAATATGTTTTAATTAGGTATAGCAGGACTGTTACATTATTTTATACAATAGTAAAGAGCATTGGAATAAATGAAAGACGTATTTTTTCTGTGTATAATACAAATTTAATTTAATTTAAAGTTTGTCTTAAATGTTGAATGCTTTTAAATTTCATTTCGGTACTTTATTTAGCCTTAAAGTAATTGAGTTTAAAAAACTAATTGTATTCTCCTATGCCAAATGTTCCACGCAATGAAATTTTAAAAATAATACTCATTTAAAATAATCATGCGATTCATTTGTTCATTGCGCACAAAATGGTCGTATAATTTCTTTATCCAGTTTTAAATCAAAAGAAAATAATTTATAAAAACTTATCATTGTAAATCTATTTCTTTGCATCTCCTTTTTATTAAAAAATCAATTACTCAAAAACCTGTAAGGGCATGAAACATTTAAATGGAAGTTTTAATTGTTTAAACTTTTATGGAGCAAAACGCTGAGAAAAAATATTCCAAAAACCGATGTTTTAAAATAGAAAGAATCTTAATTCTAATTTTACCTTGCATATAAGAGTAAACATCCAGAATATAAAAACTGAAAATGCATTTTGAAATTACAGCTTTTGAATATTTTTTGGAAGTGCAATCCTAAAAACCATCACGAAATATCGGTGCAAAGTTTGTTGCTCAAGTCTATAATTGTAATAAAATCAGCGTCTTTAAATACCCGCTGTTTATTTATCCAAATCATTGTTTCTCATTATTTAATTGTTATTTATATTCTTATGTTCAATTGCTGTTCATTTATTCTACTTATTATTATCGTTGTCATTATTATTGTTATTATTAATAGACTCGGGAAATTTTACAATTTATGCTGTAATTTAAACTGTTTGATAGGATTTGTCATTTAGCAACTATCGTTGGGAATAAATAACCAAGTGATTAGTATATACTTCATATCATTCGATAATCGGAGACAAGCAACACTTTATAATTCGCTAAGATATTTCCTTAATCCTGGTCAAGCTCAGTGTTCGGTTTGCGTGCCAGTAATTGCCTGAATAATGGGAAGGTGGATGCATATGCGGCCTTTCCAAGGACTCACCACAGAAATGCATGTCGATAGTTCTATAATGCGCCACTTTTCATTGCTCGTTTTTTCTCCAATATCAGACAGCCGCAGTGCGCATTTATAGATGATTTAAGCACAAAACTAAACTGCAGTTGAGCATTCTATCGGCATGCTTAAAATACCTACATAAAATCTGGATGTGGTGTTACTTTCGCTACCTCTTTCCTAAGGCTTCCTGAAATTATTCGTCTCCGCTTTAATAAACTTCTAGCAGCTAAATTAACGGAAAGAAAATCCTCATTTTTTCATATGTAAAGGGCCTTTCAACAAGAGTGTCCTATCTTTAATATGTGAGTTGTTATTGAGTTACAGCAGTCCTTTTTTTCATGTGGTTACAGTTGTTATTGACAAATAGCCATGGAACGGTACAGCACTCAGCAACGCGTAGAAATAGTGAACATTTGTTATCAAAACAACCTTCCTGTATTGCGTGAAGTTTACGGTGTGCATAATCGTCCCTGCGAGAGAACGATTCGGCGTTTGATCGATAAATTTGAAAGAAGTGGTTCAGTCAGCGATCAAAGAACGCCTGTACGTAATTGACGTAAGCGCTCCAACGAAAACATAGGCGCCGTTCGTGAGAGTATGCGCGAGAACGGAAACAAATCAATTGCTCGTCGAGCGCAAGAATTGGGGCTTTCGCCGACCACAACTTGGCGAATTCTGCATCTGGACTTGAAGTTTCACGCTTACAAAATGGTGTTAACTCAAGATCTAAAGCCCAACGACCATAGGTTGCGCCGTGTATTCGTTGACTGGGCTATGCAGCAATTGGAAGCTGACCCGGATTTTTGTCGAAAAATCATCTTCAGCGACGAAGCTCACTTTTGGATGGATGATTGTGTTAACAAACAAAATTGCCGCTATTGGAGCAATCACAATCCAATGAAGATTCAAGAACGACCACTTCATCCCCAAAAGGTTACTTTGTGGTGTGGATTTTGGTATGGTGGAATCAGTGGTCCATATTTTTTCCAAGATGAAGATGGAGAAGCTCTGTCAATGGAGAAAGATACCGGCCTCTTATAAGGGACTATTTTTGGCCTCAATTGGATGGTATGGATTTCAAAAACATCAGATGGTGCAATATGGTGCCACATGTCCTGCTGCTCTCGAAACAATCGATCTTTTGAAGGAGAAGTTCAGAGGTTTCATAATTTCCCGTGGTGGTGATGTTAACTGGCCCCCGAGGTCATGAGATTTAACGCCGTTGGATTACTTATTGTGGGATTATGTTAAATCTAGAGTTTATGCCAACAAGCCAGAAAAAGTAAATGATCTTATGAATAACATCACGCGTGTTATTCGTGAAGTTGGACCTAATTTACGTTATTCTATCATTGAAAATTGGTCAACCGTATACGCGTAACCCAACGAAGTCGCGGCGGTCACTTAACTGATGTTCTCTTCTACACGTAATGACATTAATTATGTTCCAAAAAACGAAATAAACCTCTATCATTTATAGAACGTGTTTTATTTAAGTTCAAAGATAGGACACTCTTGTTGAAAGACCTTATAGAAAGAATAAAGGATGTTATAGTTTACGGGACATAGCGCTTTTTTAGTTTTTTTTCGTTTTCACTTTATGTGCATTTATTAGATCAATTATGTTTATATAATACTGAGAATATAACCGAAATAAGTTTTAAACTATTGACAAAACAGGTTTGTGGTCCATAAAAACTGAGGCGTTAATGAGAAAGTTCAATGAAAACATTGATAATTCCTGACATGCTTCCTCCGTCGATAAAAATCCATTTCACCGCAATCTCAGGAATTATGTTATGAAGTTTACTTTACTAAATACGTGTAAAATAACTTTGTAAATACCACACATATGGAAATTTTGTTGCAATTTTCAACAAATTGCAGAATTATTAAAATGAAAAATCTTTAAAACTGTCAGAACATGTAAACAGTAATAACGTTTTTGGTCGACCACACCATAATATGCTGAATACATGCGACGTAATTGAATTGCTATGGCATCCATAATACTTCAACTCATTATGATCTTATTCGTCGGCGCGCGCAGCTTCCCTATTGCCCATGCCTTTTTAGTACCTTCAAAGCAGCAGTTCACTGAGATCCATACCCCTAATAAACAATAGAATATGTGTATTTAAAATAAAATCAATTCTTTTCATTGTAATTTTAATATTCTAATAAATTGAGTAATTTCCTTTGCTTTAATGTTTGATTTCACGTTACCTGCAAAATTCGATAAATACGGCGTGGACTTAACAGTGCTGCCATCTGTTGCACTACTCGCAAACATGCTCAAGGTCCTTCTACCTGTGCTGCCATCGGACCAGCATATAAATACACGCAGTTAAAAAGGTAAAATGTTTTGTAAAAACTCAAAATTTTGAAATTATATTGAAATTATAGTGTGGTCGACCGAAAGCAGTCGTATGCAATTTGATTATAATAGTTATTAAGACGCTCACTACTGGTCGTTTCATAAACATACTCGCGTCTTAATTACTACCATTATAATCTTGTTGCATAATACATATTTGTTCTTTCCGCAAATTAACAATTAGAAGTTCTTCTCTGTTGATATGGCTGCTAGAATTTTTACTTTCTCTACTACTAGTATAGTATAGTATAGTAAGTAGGGGAAGTATTGTATTCCACCCAATTATTCGATACCGAGATTTCACCGGAAATATATGTTTTGAGACTCCCTGAATCAAAAAAAATCTGATGTGTTACACTCACATGACTTTCTCTACTCTTGTACAAACTATTTTATAAACGCTTATTCTCCATATGCTTCATGTTAATGAAGATATCGAGATGTCAATCTTATTGCTAATTTTCTTGTAGATGCAAGGGGAATATGGTAGGTTTTAAGCGATAGTCAAACATTTTAAGCGCTGGTTGCTATGTGGCGCATTCCATTCTCTTTGAATGTCCAGGACATAAAAAAAATCTGATGTGTTACACTCACATGACTTTCTCTACTCTTGTACAAAGTATTTTTACAAACGCTTATTCTTCCATATGCTTCATGTTAATCGAGATATCGTGATGTCAATCTTATTGGTAATTTTCATGTAGATGCAAGGGGAATATGGTAGGTTTTAAGCGATAGTCAAATATTTTAACGCTGGTTGCTATGTGGCGCATTCCATTCTCTTTGCATGTCCAGGACATAAAAAAAATGAATAACGAATTTGAGAAAAAGTATAAGTATTGGAAAATTTAAGGGAATAACAAGCAATATCTCGAAAACGGTTCACTCAAAAAAAAGAAATGTATATGACATAAATTGTGTATTTTAACGCGATATACATTTTTTGTGTAGTAAAATTTTGTCTATCTCTTATGGTTTACCAGTTATGCAAAAGTCGTTCTCAATGAAGAATACTTTTGGAGACATTCCCAGAAAATACAAGATATACATTTCATTTCTCATGACAATATCTTAAACATATGATATTTTAATCAAAATCGTTAGAGCCATTTTTGAAAAAATTAAAATTTTCGAAAAATGTTCCATGTAAAGGGTAGACTGGGGTGGGGGGATTTTCTTGAAAACCTTCGTGTCGCATCTCTGGAAGATACTGAACCTAAATACCAAGTTTGGTGTTTATTCGACTGTTCGTTTCTGAGTTATGCTGTTCACAGACACACACACACAGACACACACACACACACGGACATGTTTCCAAAAATGCTTTTTTTGGATTCAGGGAGCCTCAAAACATGTATTTCCGGTGAAATCTCGGTATCGAATTTTTGGATGGAATACAATACTTCCCCTACTTACTATACGTAGTAGAGAAAGTAATGAATAATGAATTTGAGAAAAAGTACAAGTATTGGAAAATTTAAGGGAATAACAAGCAATATCTCGAAAACGGTTCACTCAAGAAAAAATATGTATATGACATAAATTGTGTATTTTAACGCAATCTACATTTTCTGTGCAGTAAAATTTTGTCTATCTCTTATGGTTTACCAGTTATGCAAAAGTCGTTCAGAATGAAGAACACTTTTGGAGAATCCCAGAAAATTCGATATATACATTTCATTTGGCATGAAAATACCTTAAACATATGATATTTTAATCAAAATCGTTAGAGCCATTTTTGAGAAAATTAAAATTTTCGAAAAATGTTCCATGTAAAGGGTACTCTGGGGTGGGGGATTTTCTTGAAAACCTTCGTGTCGCATCTCTGGAAGATACTGAACCCAAATACCAAGTTTGGTGTTTATCCGACTGTTCGTTTCTGAGTTATGCTGTTCACAGACACATAGACACACACACGGACATGTTTCCAAAAATGCATTTTTCGGATTCAGGGAGTCTCAAAACATCTATTTCCGGTGAAATCTCGGTATCGAATTTTTGGGTGGAATACAATATTTCCCCTAACTACTATACGTAGTAGAAAAAGTAAAAAGCATTTTTGGAAACATGTCCGTGTGTGTGTGTCTGTCTGTAAACAGCATAACTCCAAAACGAACAGTCGGATAAACACCAAACTTGGTATTTAGGTTCAGTATCTTCCAGAGATGCGACATAAAGGTTTTCAAGAAAATCCCACCACCCCAGATTACCCTTTACATGGAAAATTTCTCGAAAATTTTAATTTTCTCAAAAATGGCTCTAACGATTTTGATTAAAATATCATATGTTCAAGATATTTTCATGACAAATGAAATGTATATCTTGAATTTTCTGGGAATGTCTCCAAAAGTATTCTTCATTGTGAACGACTTTTGCATAACTGCTAAACCATAAGAGATAGACAAAATTTTACTACACAAAAAATGTACATCGCGTTAAAATACACAATTTATATCATATACATTTTTTTTGTTGAGTGAACCATTTTAGAGATATTGCTTGTTATTCCCTTAAATTTTTCAATACTTATTTTCTCAAATGGGAATTCGTTATTCATTTTTTGTCTTGGGTATGCAAAGAGTATTAATCTGTGACAAAGAGAATGGTGCTGCACATAGCAACCAGCTATTAAGAGTAATGTCTATGCTTAAAGGCTACTGTATTTCTATATTGTCGCGTGCCTCAATAATCTGTAATTTATTATTTTATTTTCAGGGGAGAGCTACTCGCTGTGAGAGGGATCGTTATTCAAAACTAAGGAAACTTTACTTTAAGAGGCACCGACACAAAGGGACGCAGCTAAAGTTAAATTCACAAATATTCTTACACTCACATAATTCCTGGCTGAAGGGAAGGGCAAGGATTCTATACTACCATAATTAAAAAGTCAAGGAAGAAGCTTAAGTAGAAGATTTATTAAATATGCTTACCCATGTGTCTGCCGGGACGAGGACGCCCTATCATTGCACAACTATCCGTACATCTCAACACCGCTAAGACTAGACACTGACTCTACTTGAAAAAACTCGTTAAGCTTGGCGTCCTAACGCCATATCCCCTCCAATGAGACTATTTCCCCTCAAACGCCCCTCCTCGGATAAGCTGCCAACCTTCAGCTTGAGTAACCAGAGGGCACGGCTATTACTACAATCTGTGCACATGCCACATCTCCCCCTGGCCACCCAAGTCGACGTCCTCGTCGACAGAAAGAACATAAGTACAAAATACAGGAAAAAACAAAAGAAAGACATACCAAAAAAAAAAATGACATAGAAATGTGTGATGTAAAATAAAAGAGCAATACATATTTGTGGTTGCACCCAGCCGACGACAATGGTGCTGGGCGATAACGAGAAGCGAGAGCGATGTAAGTGCAGTCGACGTAATATTGTTAATGCACTAGTTTTGGCATCCTGCACACGCACACACCACGCTGCCTTAGTTCACAGACACACTACACTGCGCAAAAGGGTGATGAACTGCCGTAACTGTTTGTGGGTGGTTGAGACAGTGCCCACAACGACGATTTGTCCTGGTGTAGGATTAGCACCGCAGGTCTCTGGTGATGACAACAGGGTGGGCAGTCGCTGGCTTGGACTGCCCCCCGACATGGTGGCTCCTTATGCCACGGCAGTGTAGTGGCTGCCCGACAGCTTCCCTGTGGTGTTTCTTGACTTCTGGTGTGCCCCGGGGATGCTCTTGGATTTTCTCGCTCTCTACCACGGCATAATTCTAAAACAAAACCACGACACAATAAACAGGATGCTCCCACAAAGAATCACACAGAAAAGAAGGGTATGTCCTTTACAAATAAAGATTTTAAAGTATGAAAAGTGTACACAAAAAAAATTCTTTTGACATGGGCAAGTAAAGAGAAAAGAAAATTAGAACAACTTGGCATAAAAAGAAATTTTACAGAGTTGCCATCCAAAATTGAACTTACAATGCTTCATAATCCAAATAACAGTAAAACAGACTCAAAGCACATAAACATGACAGAAATGAAACATAACCTTATCTTGGGATCCCAATATTACAACTCAATAACCAGCTGGTATCAGTAACGAAAGAAAGTAAGTGCACTTACAAGGCAGTCACACATGACGATGAAATGAACTCATTCACACTGACCATGGCCCCAAATTACACACAACAGCGACTTAACTATCTACTCAAACTAGTGTATACATCACTACAAGCTACATCCACAATACATTTCTAAACTACGCCACGTGACATGCTTTCAACTACTAGTGTCCTACTCTTGTCATCAATATAACTTCTTATTCACATCACTATCTTTCTCGTCGCAGTTTAACCATCATCTTTCATAATCATTAGCAGTAGCAGTAATAGTGCAATCTCAATCATTACTTCAATCATCATCATCTTTCAATTTTCTCTCCAAAACAAAACATCTGCACTTACGTGTCTCATTTAACATGCTGTAAATTCAAAACATCTGACATAGGCATAACCTTCAAGAAATCACATTAATTCAGGAATTACACAAATAACATGACATTATAATGTTGCATCTACATCCTCAAAATCAAGAAATTTAAGCTGGAAAAACAGGTGGTATTAACATTTGCTATCTAAGATGGTAATAAACTTGTTGCATAAACAGAGAAAAAAAAATTATTTTCATTACATTCACTTCCATCTATATAATCTCTCGTGTGAATTCATCACACACGCTATACTGGGCACGTTACAGCAACACCAATAAGCAAAATCAGTACAATCATCACATCAACTTTCCAGGTACATGTAGCCCTCCTGAAAAATCAACACATTCATACACTTCAACTATCGGGGTTACACTGTGGCACCTCCACCGAAGCTGACATCTCATCTCTTCTCATCTCTCCTCATCAACACCGTCGGGGTTACTCTTACGCACATCCACCGAGGCAAATCTCACCTATATCACATAACCTCAAATACCCACATACATACAAACACTATTCATGCAACAAATTTTCTGCAAATAAAGATCACAGCATCATTATGGAAATCAAATAGAGTCAAAATCAAATCAAATCATATCCAATCAAATCGAATGCAACAAAACAACATCACATCATTATTCAAAACAATATTGTCACATAACATTCCTGAAAATGAAAGCTCAATTAAGCATATAGTACACCTGAAACACATTCCTGCAGTATAATACAACAACAAAACAAATGATTTGCAGTTACCAAAACATAATTCAAAATTTAGATTACACCCACAATAATAATACACTTGTAATTTAGCAGAGACATTCATATCACATATTCCTGAAAAACAAAGCTTAATTAAGCATCAGTCACTGAAACAATAAATTTAGCATACCTGTGTGAGTCGTAAAACTGTTTCATTCATCCAAACTTTAGCACTCACAATGATTACATACTTACAGGTGATTTTTTTCTTTTCTCTTACTCGTTTACCACAAAATTCCCGTGCAAATTGTCCAAAATCTGGTAACACACGTACAGCTGGTGTATCAACATCCACATCGTACTGGTCCATATTAGAAGCACATCAAACCTAATTAGGTGTAGATACTGGCAAGGTTGGTAGCCCCTGAAACTTTTACTTACATGAGTAACTGCGAAAGATCTTCCCTTAAAAATATACATTACGGAATTAAACCAAACTTGGCAACGGTAAAGCAAAATTATCATCATTCTCAGAGCGGCCAATAGCAGTAGTAGCCAACATTGCAACATTCTAAAATAACTCATACGGCGACAACTCGTTGGAATGCTCCATGTGAGAGGGGTCAATGACCGGCGGCAGCCAGCTGATAACTGAGTAACAGTCGTACCAACACTGGACAGATTCCACCACACTGTGCTCGCCAACTGGAGCAATTACTATATCAACTTTCTGTGCAGGACGTCGCTTATGCATGATTGCAGCACAAAAGATAACACAACCAATAAACAAACCTAGAACCAAGCAATTCAGATTACACCAACCTAAACACTTATAGCATCACATGAATGTAAGTAGCAAGATCAGAACATAGCCAAATAAAACAGTTGCAGAAAGAACACAATTAAGGCGCCCGCGGCGAAATATCAGAAAATTATACTAACACACGGCTACACAAGCCACTTGGACACAATACCAAGATTTTTAAGCAGAATGGACATATGGAAGATAACAAAATGATAGCTGCAGTGAGAAACCTCGAACTGGAACTTAAAAAACTACGTCACACTTACTGTGACCACCGCGAAGATTCTCAAAAGGAGCAGAATACAAACTTGTAATTTAAACTAGCACACGAAACTTCTCTCTTTTTTTCTAAAATCAAATGTATATAATCTGATATGCACACGCAAAGAAACGCGCCAAAACACGTGCTGAAGAAGACTGGTTTCACAAGCTAAAAATTGTTGCTGAAATGCACGACCACGCGGGAATTACACAACACACGTGCGTACATAAAAGTTACACGAAAAATAACTCAGAAAAGTGCAGTAAATAGCTAGAAATCACAATCACTGGAATATAAAGTTATACACTTCCAAACCACGGCTAATAAGCACAGAAAACAAGAATTGCAAACGGATAACCAACACGTGACGAGCACATTTTGAAACAACAATATCGCTCGTTTCTTCTCAAATTTTCACAAAATTATTTTTTTTTTTTGAAAACAACCAGCACGAAGAACGGAACACAGTGATATAATTTAAAGGAAATGAAGCCAAAACAAGGGGAAAATGGAGTCAGAAGTTTTAGCGTCACCCGGCAGACAATGGGAAAATATGCAAAAATGAACTCAAAATTGAAATTTCGACACCAAACTTTCAGAAATGATGGAAACAAAATTTAGAAGAAGAGAACCACAAATAAAAGTATAAAAATCCTTACCCTTTAGCCAGAAAGAACTTTACATTTTTCACGACCACGTGGAGGACAAACCGTTACATTTGGAGGGAAAAAAAAAAATTTGCACTTAAAATCTCAAAACAAATCAAACTAATTGCTCGGCACCTCCGCCAATTTCCCAGCGACTCCACCAATTTGTCGCGTGCCTCAATAATCTGTAATTTATTATTTTATTTTCAGGGGAGAGCTACTCGCTGTGAGAGGGATCGTTATTCAAAACTAAGGAAACTTTACTTTAAGAGGCACCGACACAAAGGGACGCAGCTAAAGTTAAATTCACAAATATTCTTACACTCACATAATTCCTGGCTGAAGGGAAGGGCAAGGATTCTATACTACCATAATTAAAAAGTCAAGGAAGAAGCTTAAGTAGAAGATTTATTAAATATGCTTACCCATGTGTCTGCCGGGACGAGGACGCCCTATCATTGCACAACTATCCGTACATCTCAACACCGCTAAGACTAGACACTGACTCTACTTGAAAAAACTCGTTAAGCTTGGCGTCCTAACGCCATATCCCCTCCAATGAGACTATTTCCCCTCAAACGCCCCTCCTCGGATAAGCTGCCAACCTTCAGCTTGAGTAACCAGAGGGCACGGCTATTACTACAATCTGTGCACATGCCACAATATTGCCCTTGTAAATATATATATATATATATATTCCCCTTACATCTACAATAAAATTAGTAATAAGATAGAGTCTGCAAATGTTTATCTCGATTAACAAAGTAGATGGAGAATAAGCGTTTGTAAAAATAGTTGGTACAAGATTAGAGAAAGTCATGTGAGTGTAACACATCAGATTTTTTCTAAATGGAAACAAAATGGAGTCACTGTACACGCACATCTATTTGTCTCTTTGCGAACAGTAGAATTCAAAAACGAAAAGTGGGCTAAATACCAAATTTCTTTCTTAAGCCAACTCTTTCTAAGTATGTAAATAAATCCCCCCTTTAAAGTTCTTTAATATGACTCTGACTGCAAAAATATCCTAAATTTGGGATATAGTATGACGAATAAAATGTTTAACATGAATGTTTTGTAAACACTGTAAATCCACTGCACTCCCATTGAACCTTTATATAATTCGAAAAGTATAATAAATGGACAAACGTTTACTGTAACAAAAACTTTATCCCATTAAAATTAACAGCTTAAACAAAATAGCTTATTTTCGTGGCATATACTTTGTTACATATTTTAAACCGACAGTTTAAAATGTTGCGGTTGTCCTTTTGTATTTTACAAGAAGTTTGAAACATTATGTCTAACATATTCTCTCCTTATATTTTAAACAGTTGACTACTGTCTATATCCTCCTACGTAGTTCAACATATTTGTATTGCTTCGTGTTAACTAAATGAGTGCAAATAAGTGTAATGGCTCATAAGTTACTGCTGTAAAAAGTTAATTAAAAGGTGGGGATACTGCATCACAGTTTAGCGCTACACAGATGCCAGCCATGCGGGCTGAACCGGCTACCTACTTAAAGGTCAACTTTCCATCCCTTACAGTCATGCATTGTCCTTAACTAATTGCATCGCAGGCAGGTAGCCGGGTCAGTCCGAATGGGTCTAAGCAGTAGACTGGCAAGTGTGGAGCGCTACACTGCAATGCAATAACCCTCTCTTTGGATAATACAACTGTTTGGAGAACTATTTACACTTAGAACATATATTCCACAAAGCTATCTCCATTTGTCCGTGGATTAGGATCTGGAGAGTTAGCATATGAATTCGTGGGCATACACACATATTTATAAAACAAACAAGAAGCTGATGTGTTACATTCATATAACTTTCTCTGTCCACTTTCTGTCCACTTTCTCTGTCCATTATTTTTATTTAACTTCTACAAATTATTTTTAAGAAAGCTTATTTTATTTACTTCATGTTAATCAAAACAAACCTTTACAAAAGTAGTTTCATTACGCATTTCGTTGTAAGTACATGGGGGATAGAGGAAACCGGATCGATATAGTCAGATTTTTAAAAGGAGTAGCTATATATTGGCCTTGAAATTCCATATTCTTTCCTTGACATCGTGAGAAACAACTGAGAGCGACACCACTTTAAAAATGAATATAGTATTTAAAAATTCAAACCAATAATGATATCCTGGAAATGGAAATGGCAATGGTTGATGCCACAAAAGAGTTGTTTGAAATAAATTGACTTTTTTTTCTGTCTCCTAACCTTTACCAGTTATACAAAATGATAGAAAATTCCTTCCTGTATTTTCCCTGAAAATTCAAGGTATAAATTTTATTTGACATGTAAATATCTTAAATGTGAGATATTTTAATCAAAATAATTAAAATCCTTTTTGAGAAAAGAACAACATTTCGAATAATTTTCTATGCAAAGGGTAGTTGGGATGGTGTACTATCTTTAAAACCCTAGTGCCTGTGAGTGATACGGATTGTAAATAGCAAGTTTGGTATTTATCGTACTTTACGTTTTTGAGTTATGCTGTTCATATATACACACATCTGCCTGCCTGCCTGCCTGCCTGCCTGCCTATTGCCTACCTACCTATCTACCACAAGCGCTTGCAGAAAGCCACCCGAAGGTGTACGAACACCACGCTTCCAAAGCGAATGTTGCGACCTCTACCATGCTGATTGCCGAGGCTTGAAACTAAACTAAGATGGAAGGCAGTTCATAAAATAGCAATGCCGAAATTATAAAAATAAAGCAGAATTTTCGTATCAACGAGCAATTGTGTAAATGTAGGAGTTTATAGTGATACCTTATTTAATATTGAGTACCAAATAACGCGCATTCGATGTTTAAAACTGGAACATGACCTGAAAACCTAGTAAGGTAGAAGACAGGTTATGAATCGAAAGTTTAGTTGGTTTTAATGAAGAATTGAAATATATATAGCGAAAACAAGCTAACCTTAAATATAAACTATAACTTAGTATCTTAAGGTGTTAAAATGTGTTCGAATTAGGGACTGTATTTCGAAAAGTTTATTTTTATGGATTGCACACTAATATCGTAAAACGAACAAGAGAACTCGTGCTCAAAGGTTATGTCTGATACCTATTTCAATTTTGAATGTGATGTAATGATAATAGTTTTGAATCCATAGTTTGATTTTAGATGTGTATTAGTGTTGTGCTCAAACACTATTTCCTGCTGTTATACCAAATAAATAAATTAGGACATAATGCTCTTTTCATTGCAAAATAACTTAAAGCATTTCATAAACAGAAAATTCTCCATATGTACTGTATATCTTTGGGAATTTTTTGTCAATCTGGGTAACTCGGTTAAGCGCTGGCCTTGGAAGCACAAATAGTTACATAAAACTTGTGTATTACCACATTATTGCTGAATGATTTCTACATATCGAAATGTCAGCTACCATATTTATGACAAAACACCCAACTTAAATTATATAAATGTATAATATATATTGCATGGCAAAATATCTGCTGAAATAGTTATTCTCTCATTTGTGAAGTCATAGTGGGAGCTGCCTTGTAAAACAACTTCTTGGTTTCATTACTTGATAGTATTGAGTAATGCTATCTCTGTTTTAAATGTTGTCTCATTCATACTTCCAATTGGGCAGCACTATGGCCTCTCACAAAAAAGCCTGGATTCAATCCTAGGGATCAGAGGCGGGATTTTGTGTTAGATAAAATGGCACTTAGAATGAATGTCTGGTTTTCCCCACCATAATTCCATCAATTGCACCATCTTCATCATTGTCATCCCCCCTCCCACCAGTCTCGAATCTCTGTAAACCTGTGAAGTTAAAAGGGACATTAAAATTAAAAATATTATGGAGGACAGAGAGCAATAGTAATGAACGAGTGTCTCATCCAGCCACCCAAATTTATAAACCAGCATGTGCTGTTACATTCTTTCTGCAGTCAACATATGAAAAAACAATTAATACTGCCACACTAAACTACATGTTAAAGTGATTGACAATTATGAAGGATGGGTGTGATATGGTTAAACACAAAGAGACATTGTTATTATTTAGAGACATTGCATTCACATTCATATTTAATAATACTGTATAATACATTTGTATGGTATTATAAGGAACATGTGCCTACATTAATATACATTTGAATGGCCTACCCAATTAAAATGTCCATTAAATTCTAACCTCTTGAATGTCTGTTATTACAATCTATTGGAATGATCTTATAGGTAATTGCACTTAGTCACTTATGCATACACAAAGCCAGTTCTAGTTAATAAAACACAGTTATTGAATAGAAAATACACTTTGATTCCTTTTCCTGGGAAAGGTTCTATATATAACATTTGGTATAACACAGTGGAGGTCCTACAGCACATGGGAACTTTAAATTTATTGACAGGTCATATGGGAAAAAAACAAATTGAGCCCATACAGTGATGTTTGTTTGTGTTTGTTCATTTGGCTCCACTGTGAGCAATGCTCAGGGAAATTGAACACATCATACAATTATGAAGTATACAGAGTAAGTAGGAATATACCCAAAGCCAAGAACAGCCTTTGGGGGGGGGATGCTCCCCTCACCATCATGCATTATCTAAGAGAGAAAAATTTGTAAACCATCACCATTTCAACAGTAAACTTCTCGACACGCATTACAGTAGGACAACAATAGCAAATAAGTGTTAATCACCATGCAATCTGCCCTACATAAAGTGCTTACATGAGGTTGATACTATTATGATGATTAATTCACTTTGAATAAGCTCGAAATTATAACTTTATACTTATGTTATGCTTAAATTTCAATTTCCCATGTAATTGCTATTACCTTGAAGACATGTTTGAGAAAGACATCACTTGAAATGAGAAATTCTCATTATTACTGCATGGGTATTATTTGGGAAGACAGTATACAGGGTGGAAGGTACTGCTTGAACTGTACGTTAATCATGGATTAGTGCAAATATGTCCAATACAATTTTTGTCATTAAACCTACAAAAATGAAACATAGTGATGTTCCTTGTGCCTGTGTCTATTAGCCATTTTATTACAGTTCAAGCAATACCTTTCACCCTGTATAAGAAAACAATTAGAAAATGGTGGAGTTTGCATATACATAACACATTATAACATAAAACTGGTATGCAACAGATCCATCTATCCCATTGACTAACAATTATACAATCACTGTGTGCTACCGGTATTCCTACTACTTTCTATCCAGCAATAATATTTACATGGTAGCTTAAGTATTTAAAGTCCAATATCAAACCTGCTATGTCTATAGAGACTGGCACTGTAGCAAGATGACAATATCACAAAAGACATGTCAGGAATGGGGAGGAGTATAATGGTTATTTTGGGTGGGGAATTTTCTTGAAAATCTTTGTGTTGCATCTTTGGAAGGTACTGAACTTAAACCGATTTGTACTATGTATGTACAAATTCATGCTTTGAAGCGCATGGCTTTATGTATTCACTTTCAATTGCCAGTCGAAATGCGCGCGCCAACGTTCCACGTTACGTGTTTGACCACAGCCAATGGGAGCAAAATATGCCGGAATGGACTACCTTCTCCCTTGAACTGGAAGATCGTTCCCTTTCGTTCATTTTCGGCATTCGCTCGAACTTCGTCGGGCAACTTCGGGTGGCTTTCTGCAAGCGCTAGTCTATCTACCTACCTACCTGCCTACCTACCTACCATACCTACCTATCTGCCATACCTGCCTGCCTACCTACCTACCATGCTATCCTCTAGTTCCGAGGTCACGGGTTCAAATTTCCCTTCGGAAGGGAAGTAAAGCCAGTGGTCCCATATTGTAGATTTACGGCACGTAAAAGAACCTCAAGCCTGATCAAGGGGCATCTGAGCAAAATTTCTGGTTTTTCACGCCCAATATAGTAGGGGACGCTAAGAACCAAGTTGTTAAAGAGCGGCCATGAATATAAAAAGCTAAAAAAGAACTATAGGTAGATACGTAAGATCTTTTTTGTTCAGGGATCTCAACATGTGTATTTCCGGGAAATTTCATTGTCAAATTTTTGGGTGGAACACAATACTTCCTCTACTTACTATGGGCAAGTAGTAGAGAAAATCAAAAGGCCACATATTTCTGCACTAATTAAATGAATCGCGGAACTTTAGAGACAAAACGGGACTTTGCTGCTGAAAGCAATCACGCTTACTGAATTTCTGTTCTGCCACCCCGATCGATGATTATACATTGTTGTAATTCTTTTCCTGTTCACCTTTTGCTGAGATGCCCAGGAATGATGATTTGTAGACATTTTCTTCTTTATAGAATAACATGTATGAAATTGGCCTGAGGACCTTATGTTGACTTTGATTCTGCCACTACTGAGGAAAATAACGCCAAGAAAGGCACTGATATTAGGATTATTAACCCCATATATCACTCAGAAAGGATGCTTATTTTTCATCTTCTTTTTCGAGGTATAGGCAATAAATTATCTTCAAAGATTCTCCAGCCGTCTCTTTCAGGGTTGCCCACATCCCTGTCGGATTGGAACTCTATATTTGCTTCGGTAGTCTTGTATCTAGCATTCTCTCTATATGTTCTTTAGCTGTTGCTTAAGATATTTCGGTTTATCGTTGATATTGTGAGTTTGTCCAGTTTTTAACTGTCACTTTGTTAATCTAATCTAGTTAAACTTTTCACTGTCATTTATCGTAATAAATTTGTTTGTGGCATTAACCAATCCCGAGATAGGGTTAAATTCCCTTATTAACTTTTTACTTATTTAAAACTTTAAAAGAAAACTTTTAGTTGCTTTTGGTTCTATTTTCCAATACTTTTTAATTTTTGAAGTACGGCATTTTGTCGCAGTTCTCTGGCTCGTGTTATCTTATTTGTTGAAAGGAGTTGTTGCTAAAAGATAACACTGATAAAATAATTTGTTTCTATACTTTTATTGCCGTCACACTTAATTAATAATTCACATATTTAATCTTTATACACACCTGACTGAAACTGTGATATTTCCGAATGTAACTACAGTCGTTTTAGTTGCCGCACGCCAATTACTTCGCGTACTTCACATTTTTGTAACTAACACTGCGACGTGCACCTCGTGAGAGATTCTTCAAAACTGTGATATTTCCGAATGTAACTACAGTCGTTTTAGTTGCCGCGTACCAATTACTTCGCGTACTTCACATTTTGTAACTAACTTTGCGACGTGCACCTCGTGAGGGATTCCTTAGGACTGAGTGACGTACACCACGTAAGAGATTCTTCCGAACTGTGCGATACTTGCTTATGACTCGAGAATATATACTCCTTCACCTCGAATTGCCTAAACATTATAATAGAGCTGCTATTGGTTACCAAATCGCGCCCACTTTAGCGTCTGTTTTGTCAGCCAAACACTGCTACTAACATACGAGATTCTAGGGAAGATATTCCCCCCATTTCTAAAAAGGGCACGCTACCCTGACGTCATTTGTTTGTCTCTTCTTAGTGATAAACAACTCACCCCCTGCGGCGGCATACTTGTTAAGTTATATTTATTTATTGAGCCCCACGTTTGGGAGCCAATTTGCGGCGGTATTACTTATAATGTTTTTGTATATTTGTGTTTACTCCACGTGGTGAAGCCATTTTGTGACGTGATTCTTTGTTAGGTTTGTTAGCTCCATCTGGTGTTAGCAATTTGTGGCGGTATTAGTGTTTGTTTGGTAGAATGCTACTGTTATTTTATTTAATTTTAGTTCACTGTCCTCCGGCTAGCTATTATCCTTTTGGTCGAGCACTTCTCTTTATACAGGTTGTGTAAACGGAAAGGAGTCTTTTATCCAAAGATAACATTGATGAAAGAATTTGTTTTACACTTTTTATTGTCGAACACATTCACTATCACATTTACACATTGATCTTGACACTCGCCAAACTGAAACTGTTATAATAACTTATTTACTGATCATTCTTAATTCACGTACTTCAACTTTTTGTATCATTAACTTTACAATACTTGAGATGTTTCATAACTCTGATACGCGTAACTTGCGAATCGATAGCCGACGTGTACTGTACAAATATTTCTGCTGGACTGAAGGCGACGGGTAACGTACAAATGTTTTCGACGAACTGACGGACTGAAGGACTTTACCTCTAACCTAGCCCTTTTTATACTCCTACACCCCGATATGCCTAAAGATTATAACTGAGCTGCAATTGGCTAATAAAACGCGCCAACATTAGCGTCTATTTTTATATCCAATGAAAATTATGAATACATATGCTCTAGGGAAAATGTTCCAGCAAATTCTAAAGAAAAAACGCGCCAACATTACGTAACTTCCTCGTCTCTAATAATGATAAACAGCTCACCCCCTCGCTGCATTATTGCACGCTATTATTGTCAGTTTCAGTAAGGCCGTATAAACTTACTTCTCAACAATAATTACAATCAACAAACATCTTAAATTAATGTAACACAAAAATGCATATTCATATTATAATCATTCTTTACATTTAAATAATTTATGATACAAATTACTGCATCACCCCTCAGTTTATTGTTACCCACTTCTATTGTCAGTTTCAGTGAGGCCGTGTAAAAAAAAATTGAGTTTTATTTATGGACGCTCTTTAACTACAATGGTTCTTAGCGTCCCATTCTATATTGGGCGTGAAACACCTGTAATTTTGCTCAGAGGCCTCTTTATCAGGCTTGAGGTTCTTTTACGTGCCGTAAATCTACGACACGGGACCACCAGCTTTACTTCCCTTCCGAAGGAAGCCGTGCTAACGATTTTTACGCCCGAAAAAATCCATCGCCCTCCGCCGGGTTTGAACCCGCGACCTTGGGAACTAGAGGCTAGCACGGTACCACTATGTGAGGCCGTGTAAACTTATTTCCTAGCAATACTTATAGCTAACAAACATCTAGAATCCTGTACATACAATAATATTAATTTACACGACAATCACTTTGGCATTCACAGCATGTTATGATATAAAATACTGCCTCAATTTCAAAGCCAGTATATAGCGACCCACTGTTTAATCATTTGACTATTGCTTCAGCATACTTACTCGCATTTCCTTTTTGCCTACAACGAAATGTGCCATGAAACATTTTGTTTCAATTAGCATGAAGCAGACAGAAAAATAAGCTTTTCTAAGAACTGTTTGTAAAAGAGAAGACTATGGGTAGGGAAAGCTATGTGAAAGTTAACACGAGGATTTCTCCCACCTTTTCTTTCCTTTCATGAGTCATTTCTACGACTTCGGAATGTATTTCTCCATGCTTATGATTAAACATTTGAATAATGTTCTCGCACGTTATGTGTAACTAAGCACTTTATTTGGAAGCTATTTCTGGATAAAATTTGTGAAGTCCAAATATTTTACTTCACCGTACATTGAATCGTTCCTCCTTATCGATATCCATACCGACACGAGATATTAAAAACTCGTTAGTAAAATAAAATTGCTTGAACAATGGTTATACCTAATGTTGGCCGGATAGTCACTCTTCCGATCATAAGACGAGGTTTACATAAACAACCACTTTAATCGCTCTAAAATTGATAATAGCAGCGCTGTTTTCATATTAATATACACCCTTAGACCAAAAGGAAAGCAGAATCTCGAAGTGCAGTATTTTAAGCTCCGCTCCACTCCGTCGTCGATTCACACTGGCATCACTGAGCGAGAGTCTTTAGCTTCATTCTATATTGAGTACTGAGCCTCAAATGCGTTCTAATACCGAATGGATACAAGGGGATATCAAGCCCTGAGAATTACTGTGATTTGAACATCCCTTCCAAGAATACTTTCTGCTTTTGTCTATCTTTTATCTCTCTTCTTTGTTTTCGAACTAAGTAAGAAATATATTATAAATGCAAACATTTTTTAATAAAAATTAGATCATTATTGTGTATGTAAACACTGTTTTCTATTTCTGCCTTTGGGACATTTATTTTGAAAACGAATTCGATTAATTTATGTTTTTGTGTTTAAGCATGAATTGATTATAATACAAAGCTATCTTGTAAATTAAAAGTAAGTATATAGTGTTGCCGTAATTAAATATAAACTTTGTTTTTGCGAGTAAAATTAAATGAGGTTTGGCACCGAAGTGGTTTTAATTGTGAAACACGTGCATTTAACCGTTCAGTCATCAGAGTACACGACGAAAGGTATATGAAGCTTTCTTTTCAACTCATATCTGAATTGTACTGAACAGAGCGAATGGTCCCGATATTTGCCGATTCGTACTCCCTTTCTGGCTGATGCTAATTTTTAATTTACTACGTATAGTAAGTAGGGGAAGTATTGTATTCCACCCAAAAATTCGATACCAAGATTTCACCTGAAATATATGTTTTGAGACCCCCTGAATCCAAAAAAAAACATTTTTGGAAACATGTCCGTGTATGTGTGTGTGTGTGTGTGTGTGTGTGTGTGTGTGTGTGTGTGTGTGTGTCTGTGAACAGCATAAATCAGAAACGAACAGTCGGATAAACACCAAACTTGGTATTTAGGTTCAGTATCTTCCAGAGATGCGACACAAAGGTTTTTAAGAAAATCCCTCCACCCCAGATTACCCTTTACATGGAACATTTTTTGAAAATTTTAATTTTTTCAAAAATGGCTCTAACGATTTTGATTAAAATATCATATGTTTAAGATATTTTCATAGCAAATGAAATGTATATCTCGAATTTTCTGGGAATGTCTCCAAAAGTATTCTTCATTGTGAACAACTTTTGCATAACTTGTAAATCATAAGAGATAAACAAAAGTTTACCACACGAAAAATGTAGATCGCGTTCAAATACACAATTTATGTCATATACATTGTTTTGTTGAGTGAACCATTTTCGAGATATTGCTTGTTATTCCCTTAAATTTTCCAATACTTTTTCTCAAATGGGAATTCGTTATTCATTTTTTTATGTCCTGGACATGTACAAAGAGAAAGGAATGCGCCACATAGCAACCAGCTCTTAAAAGTTTTGACTATCGCTTAAAGCCTACCATGTTCCCCTTGCACCTACAAGAAAATTAGCAATAAGATTAACATCTCGATTAACATGAAGCATATGGAGAATAAGCGTTTGTAAAATAGTTTGTACAAGAGTAGAGAAAGTCATGTGAGTGTAACACATCCGATTTTTGTCTTGGAGAGTATCTCCCGTCCGAAACTCAGGCAAAAAGAGAAACAAATACATAATGTTCTTGTCTCCAGGGCTTAAACAAGAAGCATAGGTTGACCCCCATAGCCTCAGGATATGCAGAATGTGAACTCCCAGCAAGGACCGAGTTTACTTTGTTTTATTCCATCTCCCTATCCTTTTCTCACTTAGTCACCGCTCCCCCAACTCTTGCATCAGGAGCTATGTCCACCACAGGGCATGTATCTCGGAGGGCTCCCGGTCGATAACCGACTGACACAGACTGTCTGAGTAAGGTTTCGTAGTTTTCTCTTAACCTTAAAAAGTGAACATCAGTAAATACCTAGCGTTGAGTGAGGTGGCTTTTTAAACCTGAATGCTGATTTATTTAGTTTCATTTTCCTTCCCCGCTTCTATCTGAAATTATTTTACCATGACCTAGAAGATTTTTAATCAGATATCCTCCTATTTACCCATTGTAATTGTAATCACGTACAGCACCGTGACATTCCCAAGAGAAAAATGCGCAGATATTCATGGTAATGGGATGAAATATAGATGGTGGTGTATTTATGATGTCTTTAACCTCCCGCAGACAGTCTTCCAAGATCTAGAAATTATGTGGCTATACTAAGTATCTTTTGGCGCTGAAGTAATTATCGAGTAATTCTTTAAATAATCAGAGTAGAAGAGATGTTAAACCTTTGTACTTCATTTTGGTTCCGTAGTTATAACACAAAGACTACACAGTTTTCCATATTGCAAAAACCCACATCACTATACGACGTAATACGGCGAAACTATTGAATAGGAAGATTCTCCATTCATAGCTACGTTTTTGGAAAATAAGAAAAATAATTTACTTAGTTGTTAGTTAAAAAGTAGTAGGCGGCGCCGTCGCAGAGGTATTACACCGCTCGTCCCTCTCCATCCCAGGGAACTGCATGTGGGATTTGTAGTAGGCGGGTTTTCTCCGGATTTTCCGGTTTTTCCCGCCATTCATTCCACCAACTGATCCATCATCACCTTTCCTTTCACCTATTTCACCATAATTTCATATCATCTCCCTCCTGGCTCTCATACCAGGATTCGGGCTGATCACCCATCCTGGCTGTCTCTTTGAATCAAAGCCTGTGCTCCCCGACAGGTTTCTTATCCCAGGCACCCGCTTGTAAGTCCTGGGGACGTAAGCCCTACTAATGGGGAGGGTAGTCAGAGAAAAAAATAAGAATCAGTTAATTATAAAGTATTGGTTGACTAATTTCTTACGTTACGTTGAACACAATTTTCTTCCTTCAAACAATTATTTAGCAAATGCTGGTGATGAACTCCAATACAACATACACAGGAAATACAGCAAACCTTTCTTAGCAAAGAGTTGCTGCATAAGTATTGCATACATATGGTATCGTTATAAGCAGATCTTGTCTCTTGTTTTGTTGTCTTCTGTTTTCTCAGTTGCTAAATCCTGACTATTTACCAGTCGGCCACGATATGAATGCGTGTGGTAGGAAGAGGAACTAAACGGTTACAAAACAAGTGGGCGGGCGGGCGTCGGAAGTACAGTGAGGTAAAGAAAACATCCGCAGTTCCGCGTTGCATTCACTAGGGAGGCTGAAGCCTGCAAATGTAGTATTGTTTTTATTATACGACTTTACATTTCCCTAACGCCTTGCCACTCACTCCTCTTTGAACCCCAGCCTTGATTGTCAACAAAAAAAAAGTGGCGCCCCCCTCCAAGCGCATTCATATTGTGGCCGACTAGTATGTATATTATTTGGAATAAAATAGTCGTGGCTTTTGTTATATTTTTAGGTGCACTCTCTGTGGAGTAACAACAATTTTCTACTCCAGAGTATTCAGTACTATATAAAGTTATTTCAAATAGATTGTGTTTTAAAGAGCTGCACATTTGTTGTGTGGCACATTTTGATCCATTACTTAAGATTTGTCTTATACAAAATTACAACCGAATGAATAGGAGTTCACAGTTCAAAACTATGCATGTTATTTGTCATGTAAATATCTTAAATATGGCGTTTCAATAAAAATCGTCAGAGCCAGTTTTTAGGAAATAAAAAGTTTCAAACAATTTTCCACGTGAAGGCTAGTTTGGAGTGGGGAGATTTTCCTGAAAAATCTTAGTGTCACATCTTTGGAAGATACTGCACTTATCCGACATTTCGATTTTGAGTTACAACAAATACACACACACTATATAGATCGTTTTCTTAAAAAGCTTTTTATAAATTAGGTGACTAAAAGCATTTACTTCCAGTGAAATTTCAATGTCAACTTATTACGCTCATGGCAGAGAAAGTAAACATGTAAAAACCCGTTGTATTAGACATATTCTCTATCTTCGTAAATCCTTGTGATTATTATAGTTCATAACTTACAGAAGACTCAACTGAACTAAAACTGGATATAATGTAAGGTGTCATGTATACATTTTCTGAATTACAGTTGACACCAGGTAACCTTAGGCACTGGAGTACTTTGCCTTATTTCATTCCTCGTTTCGAAAGACCCTGACAATTGACTCTAGCGTGCGTATCACTATTTCCGTCAGTATAATTTTCGACAAGCTTTGTCATTTCCTCATCCCCTTCTCTTCCTGTGTCTAGGCGCCTGCTAATTATTATTATTGTGCTTGACAGGGTTGTCACGTCTTTCCCTTTCAATGGTTATGAATGGATGGAGTCAAGTAACTCAGACGGTCTTATGTTACACAGCTGCCGCTGGATAGTGATCCACCATTTTAAAATGCCCTGTCTCCCGTGTAAAAGTCAGCGTGCAGGTCTTTTAAATGTTTTCCTTTTCAAACAACCACTGCAAGCAATTTTTGTATGCAATAAATTGCAATGTTGCATATGCAGTAGTAGGAACAAAATACAAATCAGGTGACAAAACAGGCTCAACTACAGCCTTCTGGTACAGATAGTTCCCAAATAAATACTTATTTGTAAACTTTGTGTATGCTTTAATTTAGTGATGAGGCGATACCACTATATCTCGATATTTGATACTCGATACCGATACTGGTTTTTGATTGTTGGAGCATCTATCTTGAAGTCTGTATTTCTGCTGTTGTGTCAAAATATTATTTTTAAATATCACAGCTGATGCCATCGACTTTACTACCATCAGAATAGGTTTGTAAGTTGTAGTTTCTCTTGTTTTCAACTCCTTCAGTTATTATTTTCTCCGCTGTGTGTGGCCATTCTCTAATATTTAGTGGCGCTTTGTATTCCTGGGAGTCTTCATCTTCCTATGAGCTGGATTTTCTCTTCAATAGTTAAATTAATGAGGAGAGTATAATGAGAGTATATAACTGAGAGGCAGGAGAGTATTGATAGAAGATGAACCACTCCAGCATTCGTCTTCGACCCGGGGAAACCACAGAAAACCCATTTGCCAGAGTGGGCAGTCTGGGGATCGAACCTGGGACTCCTGAATGCGTGTTGTCGCCTGAGCCAACCCTCACGGTCGTGGCGATTAGTACTTGGAGATATATAAAGCACGTTTCAGAAATGTGATACCTATATGTGATGATTTGCAGTATTCATTGCTGTTTGTAGAGATATCCTCGTCAAATATACCTTTTATGGGAAGAAGTTTTAAATTGAGTTTTATTTATGGACGCTCTTTAATTACTATGGTCCTTAGCGTCCCATTCTATATCGGGCGTGAAAGATCGGTAATTTTGCTCAGAGGCCTCTTTATCAATCTTTTGCCATTTTAAACTTTCAAATCTCCCCTCTGCCAATTAAACTTGCAACGACGCTGTCAGGATTTGGTTATGGGAGGGTTTTAAAATGTTTAGATACGAGTACATTCGTTATTGCAGAGCGTCTATTAGCTTCGCCTTGTCTATGCCAACATATAGCCACCCATTTTTAAAAGAGCTGATTATCGCTTCATTCTCCTGTATACCCCCCTTGCATCTACAACAAAATGCGTATAATATAACCAATGAATCTATTTCTTCAAATGTTTTTCTCGATTAACCTGAAATAGAAAAAAAAGCTTATGTAAGATGTTTGTAGAAGACATGTGAAAATAAACCATAGTGTGTAGAGAAACTTGTGTTGGTGGATGGAAGACGCTTGAAAGTTTCTGATCCTTCTTTTTTCTTTTCCTTTGCAAGAGGTCAATACGCAAATTTATTTCTCCGTGCTTCCGATAAACTTTTGAGCGTTGTTTCCGCAACTAAGCGTTTATTTTTTAATTTGAAATTATTTCTATGCAAAAAGTATGGTAAGTAACGTAACTTGGATAGAGGGATAACTATGAATGCTATCATGTGCATATAAGCTTTGCCTGTGAATGGGAAGAGAAAATAATGTGATAAGAATTTTACTTTTTCTACTAGTATCTACTTACCTATAATAAGTAGACGCATTCCTTCCAAAAATTCCATACGAAATTTCACCGGAAATCTACATTTTGAGACTCCCTGAAGTAAAAAGATAATTTTTAGAAACAGGTTCATATATGTGTATTTATCGTGTGTCTGTAAACAGCATAAGTCAAAAACAAAATTTGGTTAAATACGAAACTTGGTATAAGTTCAGCATCTTCCAAGGATACGACACGAAGATTTTCAAGATCCTCTCAACCCAAACTACCCTTTAATGGAAATTGGTTATATTTTATTTTCTCAAAAATGGCTCTAATGATTTTGATTAAAATACCATATATTTAAGTTGTTTTCATGATAAAATGTATATGTAGAATTTTCTCGAATAACCTGTGAAGTACTGTTCATTCTGAATGACTTTTGTATAACTGTTAAGCCGTAAGAGCTAGACAAAATCTTACTACAGAAAAATTGTAGATTTCGTTAAAGTATACAATTTATATCAAGCGAATTTGTTGTGACGTTAACCACTTCAGAGATATTCTCTGTTATTGGTATTAATTTATTTTTTTCAAGTGGTAAGTCGCTATTCGTTTTTTCTCGTGGACATGCAAAGAGCAAGGAATTTCAAGCCATTACATAGCGATCCCTTTTTTTTTTAAAAAGTCTGACTATCGCTTTAGCCTACTGTATCCTTCTACTACCTACAATGAATGTGTAATGAGAGTTTATTCCAATTGACAAGAAGCAGGCAGGAGAATACGGTGCTGTAAGAATAGTTTGCAGAAGAATGAGTAGAAAGACATATGAATGCAATACATCAGATGTTTTCAGTAGCACTGATTGACTGAAAATAGGGCAACCTTTGCCTATCAGGTTTTACGATACAGGACAAGGTTACTGCAACGGTCTGCTATTTCTGACCAAGTTTACTGTTGCCCTCTGTTAGACTGAAAGAAATGGTCCGGGAAGAAGAGAGCTGTGGCATTTAACGAATGTGTTTAACTGTCCCATTGCTTACTCTACTGAGGTTACAACTTGTGTTGGAACTCCTGCATTAGACACATGGAGAAACATATGAGTCACCCTTGTCTGTCCCAGGGTTGTCCCAACATCGAGAGGTGTCCAAAATTCTTTCTTGCAAGTGGGTATATATTAATTGGGTGCGAAGACTTGCATATTAATGAATTACAGTTGTGTGTTAATATTGAACGGTTTGAAAGTTTTCATAGAATATGTTCGCTTCACAGTCATATCTGTAATGGAGCTGTAAGTAATATAGACTATTTTGAGAAGTTGAATTGATTCAGTTACAGTTGTGTGTTAATATTGAAGCGAATGTGTTTGTTTCAATAATCATATCGATATGGAGCAGTAAGTAAAATCGACTATATTGAGAAGTTGAACTGAATCATTTACAGTTGGGTGTAACTTTGAGCAGTTTGAATGTTTTCATGGAATATGTTCGCTTCAATAATCATATCGATACCGGAGCTGTAACCTATGACCAAGGAACGAAGGGGATACCTCACCCAATGCGGATCTTTTTTGCTTACCACCCCAGGAGGAGCGGATGAGGTGAAGGAATCGTAGAAAACTATAGACCACAGCCAGGACGACCGACATATATGCGCAGAGGATCCTAACTATTCAAAGCTTGAAGATCTGGTCCCATCCGCGAGCTGCTCAGAGAGGGCTTCCCTTTGACGGTATCGTAGGCGTCTTAGAGGAAACCGTCATCTGACAGGGCCGAGTACTTTCCAACACTGCACAACTCCTAAGCAACCTGAAGCATGAAAAAGGAAGCGAAATAATAGGAAATGAGGGAAGGCATTCGCCTTGCCTACCAGGGAAACCACAAAAAAACCCATGGTCTGAGGAATCGAACCCAGGACCTCCCTAATGCGAGTCTTGCACGATACCGCGGAGCTGTAATATCCACTGCTTTGAGAAGTTGAATCAGTTGCAGTTGGGTGATAACGTCGAAGATCCTTTTGTTAAGGATATGATTAGTATTCAAACAAACTGTGAAAATGTGACAGGTGTGCTGATTATTTAATAAATAATTCCGTTGCATTTTATTCATTATTTCCTCTTGAGATTTGCACTTCGATTGCAATTGCTTCTAACTGAACCACAAATGCATGCCAAGCGTGTCCTGAGGCGTTTTCTCTTAAGTTTAGCTCTGTACATCCATAAATTTATAAATTAGTTGACGTCATTCAGACAAAAACAAAGCACGCATATTAAAATAAGAATCAGAAAACAAAAATACATATAGGAAATGGAAACAGTATATTGAACTCATTAATAAATACAAACATGGGAGCATTAGTATAATTATTTTTAAGGAGTATTTCAAACTATTACAAGAAAAGGTGAAAACAGAACGAGTACTATCTTCGTGGTACACTCGCTTCCATTTATGCCGTCAACGCACTTCTGGCGGTATTCTACACAGGTGGGATATGCATACAAGCAGGAGGTGTGTATGTGTGTGTGTGTGTGTGTGTGTTAGTGTGTGTGTGTTTACCTTTTCGCGCATGCAGTGGCGCACAGTTCTAGCTTATTCGCATATGAATATATAAGTTTGAGCAATAGCTTTACTCGTCATCACTTATAATAACCACGTTTAAATATATAACTAAATAAAACATTGTTTTGCACAATATCTTCACGAAAAAAATATGTTCATGCCTACATAATGTGAAACTGAAATATATTATACTTGTTAATCTCAAAGAGGACACATTTACTCTACTTACTATAATAATCTGTGAATGCGAATGCTGCTTGAAATTACCTTAGCAATGTCTTCAAATGGCAAATTGACTTCCACATACACACAATTCTTCCCCAGTGCACCTCCAAAATACCTGCATACATCGCATGGGCTACAGTTAACATACACCACTGCTTGGTCGAACAAAGATAGAACGCTCCTCCCTGCTATGTACGCGCCCGCTGAGAAAGTTCGTAAAATGCCTCCCGAAGCTGCGGCGGAGGCATAAATGGAAGCGAGTGTATGATCATTTTATTCCTTTGACAGTACCAGCTTCATGGTACGATCAGTTTTACTCCTGGCAAGTTTAAAACCAACATTTTTAACCATACCTGTTTTGTTATAGGTACGTTTGCTGCTTCGGAGCACTATTAGCGTCTATCCATCCGTACACACGAAACCACTGGACTACTCTTGCAGGTACGGAGTTAATTTCATAGGAGTTTGAAAAAAAATGTCGACGAATTCAGGTTTGGTTTGAAATCGGTGCAAAATTAAGGGTAGTTGAGATAAAAAGCTATGGAATAGAGGTTGCAGCTGAATATTTTTGGACCTAGCCTAATGCTTCGAAACTTTCCGAGTTAAAGAAAATACTACAATTAAACATACATTGTTTTTCTGCACCACCATACCTATATTGGAAGCTGAATCGCGCTTGAAACTTTCAAATGCACGGCCGGGTCTAGAACCATGGGTTAGAGGTCTGCTCGGAAATTTTTAGACCGGCCTATCTGAACTAACCCCGAGAAGTTATACTGTACCACCCGGCCCGGCCCGATTGTATAATTGTGTTTTAAACAAAATTATTTTGCAGTTACTATTATTAATATTATTATTATTATTATTATTATTCGAACAATTTTTACGTCTTCATTTTCCCATTAAATGGAAAAGTTTTCTTATTTTTTATTTTCTCAATAATGGCCCTAATGATTTAGAATAAAATACCATACGTTTAACAAATTCACATGACAAATAAAATGTTAAGCTGAATGTAATAAATTAATTTTTCTTCGTCTTTATTTTCAAGCCCGAGCTCGAAAAACATTTTTCACATTAACCCGGAACCCAGTCCGCTGCCCGGGCCAGGCCGAGCCCGTGCAGATCTCTACCATGGATCTTCTCCTCTAGCTGCCGATGCTCTTATCACTTGAGCTACCATGGTGAAAAGATTTAATGCGAGTACGGGTTTTGTGCCACGGTAGCACACGCACGGAGAGCCGAAGAATAGGTTGCAAACGTGCGAACAGAAATAAATACGCAAATTTTTATTACCGTTAGAAGTGGAATATAACCATAATGGAATCCAGGACAGTGGACGAAACAATGTTAACATGTTTATACGTTCCAAACAACTGCTGTGTAGTGTAATGGTTTGTGTTTTCGCTTTTCACGCGCGAGACCGGTGTCCAATTTCACACTGGATATTAACATTTTAATTCAGTATTAAGCGTTTCTACAACATGACTGTAGGACATTACTACACCGTTTTATTTAAAGTTATCGCCATGAATTGAGACTTAAAAATATCTCATGGGCAGCAGCATGTGCCCGGATATACCAGGTTTCCCTCGGCACCCGTTAAGATATCTTCACAAATTAAAACATACAAAGCTACGCAAAACCTTAAGGAATATCATATAATTACAAATTACCCCATCACACAACGTAGCGATAATTCCAATTTATGTAGGGAGGCTTACAAAACGCCAACCACACACTGATCTACCTACAATGTTATAATTAAACATTATTATACATTATGTTGTTATTTTCTAATCACGAGAAAGCAATTGAAGATGATAAATAAACAATGTTAAAAATGCTAAGCGAATGTTCATGGATTTGATTTTTTTCTTTTTTTTGAAAACGGTTCAAATTTAAGAGTAGTTCATATAGAACGAGATCGCTTCATTATAACTTGTAAGGCTCGCATTCGGGAGGTGCCGGTTCAATCTCTTTGGACCGGCCAACCTGACCTTGGATTTTTTCGTGATTTTCGCAGGTCGGTAGGCGAATTCTGAAGTGGTTTCTCTTCTACCACGAATTTCCTTTCCCCATCATTTCTTTGAGTCTGTTTCACTTTCATATGTTTCAAGGTTGCAGGACCAGGTGACGGCTATTAGTGCGTGGCGACGGGGCGGTGGAATTTAAGCT
The DNA here is from genome assembly GCA_030765065.1 of Deroplatys truncata. Classification (NCBI taxonomy): domain Eukaryota; kingdom Metazoa; phylum Arthropoda; class Insecta; order Mantodea; family Mantidae; genus Deroplatys; species Deroplatys truncata. Next base: position 69,338,648 of record CM060986.1, read on the forward strand.
GTGTAAAGAAGTTCTGCCTGACGCTTGAATGGTCGGCTGATGTCCCCCTCCTGGGGGGTGCTCGTTTCCAGAATATTGGGTTGAAGATTGGTGTCACTCTGGATTTCCCACACCCATTTATTATTTTACTTCGCTTTAAAGTTTAGTATCTTCCAAAGATGTGAGACTGATTTACAAGAAAATCCCCCATCCCAAATTACTCTTTACATGCAAAAATGTTTCAAAATTTTAAATTTTCTCAATAATGGGTAACAATTTGTATGAAAATACCGTGTATTAAAGATATTTACTTAATAAATGTACTGTATAATTTGAATTTTGTAGGAATAACCTCAAGTCCTTCTCATCAAAAGGAATTTTGTGAAAACTTGTATAACTGGTAAACATTAAGCGATGCACAACAACATACTACAGAAAAAATTTAGATCTCTTTAAAAAAAAAACAATTTATTTCAAATGACTTTTTTGTGGCATAAGTAATTTCTGAGATATCCATTATTAATGGTACAAATTGTTCAGTACTTAGCGATTCTTTTCAAGTCCTGTCAATCTTTACTTGTTTCTAACGAAGTCATGGAAATAGTATGGAATTTTAAGGCCAGCATCCAGTTTAACTACGTGATCATATCGCGACGGATCCATTAGGAGATATGTTGTAGATGGGCGTGTGGCGGACATAGTCTTCTAGGTCTCATCCATGTACCATACTATCTTGCTTCGTATACAGAGGCATGCGTACAGCAACTGTACCTCTGCTTCCACATGTGTTGCGCAGATGACCTTAGGGTGCCATCCATTCTACCTGCTTTCATATATGTGGATAGATGGCAGAGCATTCGTTTTACCAACTATTTTTATGTTTTACTATTGTTTTAGCCTTAAGGTAGAACTTTGAGTTGTATCAAATAGGTGTTCAATCTGGTATTTACCTTGGCGACTGAGTAAAACCCCGAAAAAGCCTGTCAAATTGGTCGGCCCACGGGATTTGAAAACGGGGCCTCCCGAATGCAGCCACAGATGTTACCGCCTGAGCCATCCCGCTCGTTACTCTGTAATTGTTAGGGCCCCATTCTTGATAGCGCGCATCGTCATTCGGATCTGGTCGCCCTTCGGTTCTCTCCTTCGTCCCTTCCTCCCAGAGGTCTCATAAGACAGATGGCCTAAGTCGGTGCTGAGCTCCAGTGCTGGGGGACTATCTGCCTGACTATCCTGTCCATATGGTTCGATTTCTAAAAGTACTGCTTTTGTTTTCAACGCTATGCATAGCGCACATTTGGAATAGTGTCTTTCCCATTTAATAAACGCTGATCGAATAAGACTTCTTGATGCTTGTTACGGACTCTTAAATGGATTCAAAACTTAGAGCATCACTGATTATATTTAGTTGAGAAACTACTCCACCGATGTGAATAATTATTATATTTTATACTGTTTTGTCGCAAGATTTCCATTACATTTTACTTCTGAGAGAGAAAAGAATTACTGAATCTTCCAGAGAAAACATAGGTCTGCTTCAAATTTCTTGCTAACCGACTCTCCTGAGTTTTCTTCGTCACCTCTCAACTTGGAGTGTGAAACAGTTCCGCTAAAACAACGGTATCTGTTGAGTGAATGACTTGCAGGGCACTGCCGGTGAATTTTCTTGCTTTACTGACCATGCCGGTCAGCCTAAGGATATGCTCCTTTTTCCACAGATACGGTAAGTGAACACGAGAAGAGCAGCTCTTGTTTTTCCTCAAACTTTTTCCTGCTACAGTGGGCATTTTCTGCGGAACTGATTCTGCTGTACGATCCATTGCAATCGATAACGGCCACTGCTTGATGACGTGCTACAAGCTTGAGTTCTAGACCTTCTACGCCAATTCAGGCTTCTTCTAAAAACAGACAGAAAAATAGCTATTTATGTAATAAGTGACGAAAAGAAAGCCTTTTAAGCACGAGAATTGAAGACTGCACCACAACACGCTCAAAACGCTAATTTCACACGTGTTTCGTACAATATTCTTTAGTTCTAAAATCCGATGTGATACCTTCGCATGCCTTTCCCTACCCTCTATCGTTTATTAGTGGGTATACAAATTATTGTTACTCAAAGCTTTTTCTATGCACTACATTTTAATCCAAATAAACCATTGCAGAAATAACTACATTACACATTTCGTTATAGATACAAATCAAACATGGATAGTCAAATGTTTAAGAACTGGACGCTATATGCTAGTCTTAAAATTCCATACTGTTTCCATGGAATCGCGAGAAACAGCTGAATGCTGAGAGGGCTTTAAGAGAATGACCGAGAAATTAACAATTCCAACCTTTAGTAACGGATATTTCAGAAACAATTTATGCTATAAAAAGCTTATTTTAAATAAATTGTATGTTATAAAGAGATCTACATTTTTACGGGTAGTACGTTTTTATCTATCGCTTAACGTTTACCAGTTACACAAGATTATAAAAAATTCCTTCCGAATAAAGAGGACTTCATAGGCTATTCCCCGAAAATTCAATATATATATTTTATTTGTATCATGAAAATGTCTTTAATATATGGTTTTTAATCAAAATCGTTAGAACCATTTTTTAGAAAATCAAACATTTCGAAAAATGTTCCATGTAAAGTGTAGTTTGGGTGGGGGGATTTTGTTGAAAATTTTCGTGTCGCATCTTTTGGAAAATATTCAACCTAAATACCAAGTTTGATATTCATCCTACTTTTCGCTTGAGTTATGCTGTTGACAGACACGCACACACACATCCACATGGACCTTTTTCTAAAAATGCTTTGTTTGGATTCAGGGACTTCAAAACTTGTATTTCCGATGAAATCTCGGAATTGAAATTTTGGGTGGAATGCACTACCTCCTCTACCTACTATGTACGTGGTAACGAAAGTAAAAAGAATAAAATTGTTGCTTCGTCCTCTCGCGAACTTTTGAAGCTAAAGACGAAAGCGTATTAGATAGACTTCATGGCCTTTAAATATGTATTAGGCAGCGGTGATTGTTTTGTTGGACTTATGCTTATCATGTAATTTTTTATACAATAAAATTATTACATTGATAAATATAATTAGGAAAACGAGGACTTTGGACATAGAAACATGAGTAGTAATAGTCCCGGATGAGCCAATTGTTTTAACGATAATCCTGCCGCTAGGGGCGCTAGTGTCGCTAGTGTCGCTGCGTGCGACGGCGGCGGCGGTAAGTTTGAAAAGCGCCCTGAGCGTTAGGATTATCGTTAAATCGGTTGGCTCATCCGGGACGAGTTGAAAGAATTGAGGAAGTGACGTGTAGTGTTTTGATTGGTTCGTTAATTTGGGGTGGGAGATGGAGGAAGGGAGATGGAGGAGTATGGAGTTCGCGTGATGGAGAGGAGCTGGGTGGCGAGGTGTTGTCTGTGCGGAGGTCGGTACTGAAAGAGGGGTAAAGATGGGGGGCGAGGGATAAAAAGTGTAACAGAAAGTGACGTGTGAAGTTGTGATTGGTGGGAATAAGAAGTGATTTTATTGGTGGAAAGGAACAAATGAGAGTTGTTGATTGGTAGGAATAAGAGGGATTATGATTGGTGGAAAAGAAAAAGTTGTGGGAGTGGGGTATGTTGGAGGTGGTGGGAAAGGTGAGTTTTGCTAGCAGCAAGATTTGCAAAAGCCTGTCTTGAACTGATCAGCAATTTTTGAACGTCGGATGGTAGTTTTCTTGAGTGGATAGAGAGATGGGGGCGATATGAGATGCGGTGGCGAAAATGGGGACTAGACAAGGTTGTTGAGACAAGAGGTTTAAGGACGAGGAAATTTGGAGGTTAGTGGTGAACACGGCGGTCGCAAGAGGTGGGGGTAAGGAGATGCAGTGGTGAGAATGGGAACTAAAAGAAGATGGGGGTAGCAAGAGTTTTAGAAGAGTAGATTTTGAGGTTAAAATAGTGGGAACTAAAAATGGCGGAGGGTCTACGACAAGGAGATGCGGTGAGAACTAAACAAGATGGCGGTCGCAAGAGGAGGGTAAGGAGATTTGAGGTTACAGTACGAAAACACGAAAGGATATATTCCTACGCCAAGCAGGTCCGAAAAATAATTATGCGTGTGTTACTTACCTGTTACCGGTGTGGATGCGTCACCAAAAGCGCGGCACGCGAGACGGAAAAATAAAAGCAAACTGTTTTTGAAAATGCTTAACCAGCTTTAAGATCAACCAACATCACTACGCACTGATATACCTAGGTTTTTAAAGCGGTACAGACACCCTTTGCAGAGGCGTAATTTAACTATACCAAAAACCTGGTACTGGACCATCGTGATGGTCGCTAGCGTACGTAGGAGCAGGGTTCTCAAGCCGGTCGAAAGCGGTCAAAAACGTGTACGACGTAGGTGTTCGCAGTAGCTGCTGTCGAGTCAACCGTCGAGGTGTGAATAAACGAGATCTGTTCTCGCCGGCAATTTGGTTCGGAGATGTGAGCAGCGGCGAGGTGTTGTGTGTGCGGAGGTCGGGACTGAAAGAGGGAAAAGATGGGGAGCGAGGGATAAAAAGTGTAACAGAAAGTGACGTGTGAAGTTGTGATTGGTGGGAATAAGAAGTGATTTTATTGGTGGAAAGGAGCAAATGAAAGTTGCTGATTGGTAAGAATAAGAGAGGTTATGATTGGTGGAAAGAAAAAGGAATGGGGTATGTTGGAGGTGATGGGAAAGGTAAGTTTTGCTAGCAACAAGATTTGCAAAAGCCTGTCGTGAACTGATCAGCAATTTTTGAACGTTGGATGGTAGTTTTCTTGAGTGGATAGAGAGATGGGGCGATATGAGATGCGGTGGCGAAAATGGGAACTAAACAAGGTGGTTGAGACAAGAGGTTTAAGGACGAGGAAATTTGGAGGTTAGTGGTGAACATGGCGGTCGCAAGAGGTGGGGGTAAGGAGACGCGGTGGTGAGAATGGGAACTAAAAGAAGATGGCGGTAGCAAGAGGTTAGAAGAGTAGATTTTGAGGTTAAAATAGCGGGAACTAAAAATGGCGGAGGGTCTGCGACAAGGAGATGCGGTGAGAACTAAACAAGATGGCGGACGCAAGAGGAGGGTAAGGAGGTTTGAGGTTACAGTACCAAAACACGAAAGGATATATTCCTACGCCAAGCAGGTCCGAAAAATAATTATGCGTGTGTTACTTACCTGTTACCGGTGTGGATGCGTCACCAAAAGCGCGGCACGCGAGGCGGAAAAATAAAAGCAAACTGTTTTTGAAAATGCTTAACCAGCTTTAAGATCAACCAACATCACTACGCACTGATATACCTAGGTTTTTAAAGCGGTACAGACACCCTTTGCAGAGGCGTAATTTAACTATACCAAAACCTGGTACTGGACCATCGTGATGGTCGCTAGCGTACGTAGGAGCAGGGTTCTCAAGCCGGTCGAAAGCGGTCAAAAACGTGTACGACGTAGGTGTTGGCAGTAGCTGCTGCCGAGGCAACCGTCGAGGTGCGAATGAACGAGATCTGTTCTTGCAGGCAATCTGGTTGAGAGATGAGAGGCGCGGTGGTAAAAATGTGAACTAAATAAGATGGCGGAGGCACGAAGTTGAGGTTAAGGAGCGGCGAGGTGTTGACTGTGCGGTGGTTGGGGTCTGAAAGAGGGGGAAAGATGGCGAACGAGGGATAAAAAGTATAACAGAAAGTGACGTGTGAAGTTGTCATTGGTGGGAATAAGAAGTGATGTTATTGGTGGAAAGGAACAAATGAAAGTTGCTGATTGGCGAGAATAAGAGAGATTATGATTGGTGGAAAGAAAAAAAGGTGTGGGAGTGGGGTATGTTGGAGGTGATGGAAAAGGCAAGTTTTGCTACCAACAACATTTGCAAAAGCCTATCCAGAACTCATCAGCAATTTTAAATAACTAGTGTTTCGGGGGTTTTCTCTGGTTGGTAGACGAATGCAAGCTGTTTCTACCATACTTATATTATTCGTCTTTTTCCTTTTTTTTTTTAAAATGACTAGTTTTTTTTTTTTTTTTTTTTTTTTTTTTTGGGAGTTTTCTGCGGATGGTAAACAAATGCAAGCTCTTTCTGCTTTTTCATAGGTTTTCCCCGGTTGGTAGGCGTTTTCTGTACTGGTTGACGAAGGCGTTTCTAATTTTGGAGGTTTTCTCAGGTTTTTAGCGGTTGTCCCTGCCCGGTAGGCAAATGATGAAGTTTTACCTTGTCGGCGCGCGGATACTAGGCACGTACTGGCGCGCACACACACACACACACACAGAGAGACAGACAGACACACAGACAGGCACACACACACGGACATGTTTCCAAAAATGCTTTTTTTTTTTTTTTTTTTTTTTTTTTTTTTTGATTCAGGAGGTCTCAAAACGTGTATTTCCGGTGAAATCTCGGTATCGAATTTTTGGGCGGAATGCAATACTTCCCCTACTTACTATACGTAGTAGAGAAAGTAAAAAAGTATTGAAAAATTTAAGGAAATAACAAGCAATATCTCAAAAGTGTACTATCTTGTTTTCAAGGGTTTTCCAGATCGGTAAGCGTTAGAATACTCTTAGAGCTTTTTTCAGGTTTTTTAGCGGTTGTCCCTGGCCGGTAGGCAATTGATAAAGTTTTTCTATAACGACGTCGTTTTGGCTTGTGGCGCACGGTTCCTAGGCACGTACTCGCGCGCGCGCGCGCACACACACACACACACACACACACACACACACACACACACACACTAAAATAGTAGCGTATAAAAAAAACTGATTTGTTACACTCACATAACTTTCTCTACTCTTGTACAATCTAATTGGTAGCTTTTAAGCGATAGTCAAATATTTTAACGCTGGTTGCTATGTGGCGAATTCCATTCTGTTTGCATGTTCAGGACATAAAAAAAATGAATAAACGAATTTGAGAAAAAGTATAAGTATTGGAAAATTTAAGGAAATAACAAGCAATATCTCGAAAACGGTTCACTCAACAAAAGAAACGTATATGACATAAGTTGTGTATTTTAACGCGATCTACATTTTTTGTGTAGTAAAATTTTGTCTATCTCTTATGGTTTACCAGTTATGCAAAAAAGTCGTTCACAATGAAGAATATTTTTGGAGACATTCCCAGAAAATTCGAGATATACATTTTATTTGACATGACAATATCTTAAACATATTATGTTTTAATCAAAATCGTTAGAGCCGTTTTTGAGAAAATTAAAATTTTCGAAAAATGTTCCATGTAAAGGGTAGTCTGGGGTGGGGGGATTTTCTTGAAAACCTTCGTGTCGCATCTCTGGAAGATACTGAACCTAAATACCAAGTTTGGTGTTTATCCGACTGTTCGTTTTTGAGTTATGCTGTTCACAGACACACAGACACACAGACAGACACACACACGGACATGTTTCCAAAAATGCTTTTTTTTTTTTGGATTCAGAGATTCTCAAAACATGTATTTCCAGTGAAATCTCGGTAACGAATTTTTGGGTGGAATGCAATACTTCCCCTACTTACTATACGTAGTAGAGAAAGTAAAAATGAATAACGCATTTGAGAAAAAGTATAAGTATTGGAAAATTTAAAGGAAATAACAAGCAATATCTCGAAATACGGTTCACTCAACAAAATAAATGTATATGGCATAAGTTGTGTATTTTAACGCGATCTACATTTTTTGTGTAGCAAACTTTTGTCTATCTCTTACGGTTTATCAGTTATGAAAAAGTCGTTCACAATGAAGAATTCTTTTGGAGACATTCCCAGAAAATTCGAGATATACATTTCATTTCTCTCGACATTATCTTAAATATATGATATTTTCATCAAAATCGTTAGAGCCATTTTTTAATACAAAGAGAACGGGATTTCACAAGTGAAACAGTACTGTGATAACGATACCACTGAAACAAAAAAAAAATCTGATGTGTAACACTCACATGACTTTCTCAACTCTTGTACAAAGTATTTTTACAAACGCTTATTCCCCATCTAGTTTATGTTAATCGAGATAAACATTTGCAAAATCTATTTTATTGCTAATTTTCTTGTATAAAAAAAAAATCTGATGTGTAACACTCACATGACGTTCTCTACTCTTGTACAAAGTATTTTTACAAACGCTTATGCTCCATCTAGTTCATGTTAATCGAGATAAACATTTGCAAACTCTATTTTATTGCTAATTTTCTTGTAGATGTAGGGGAAAATATATTTACAAGGGGAATATAGAAAAACAGTAGCCTTTAAGCACATACATATCTCTTAATAGCTGGTTGCTATGTGCAACACCATTCTTTTTGCCACAGATTAATACTGTTTGCATATCAAAGACAAAAAAAAAAAATGAATAACGAAGTCCCATTTGAGAAAATAAATATTGGAAAATTAACAAACAATATCTCGAAAACGGTTCACTCAACAACAAAAATGTATATTACATAAGATGTGTATTTTAACGCGATCTACATTTTTTGTGTAGTAAAATTTTGTCTATCTCTTACGGTTTTTCAGTTATGAAAAAGACGTTCACAATGAAGAATACTTTTGGAGACATTCCCAGAAAATTCGAGATATACATTTCATTTCTCACGACATTATATTAAACATACGATATTTTTCATCAAAATCGTTAGAGCCATTTTTTTTAATACAAAGAGAACGGGATTTCACAAGTGAAACAGTACTGTGATAACGATACCAACAAAACTAATTATTATTCACCCACTGAAACACATAAAAAAAATCTGATGTGTAACACTCACATGACTTTTCTCATCTCTTGTACAAAGTATTTTTACAAACGCTTATTCCCCATCTAGTTCATGTTAATCGAGATAAACATTTGCAAACTCTGTTTTATTGCTAATTTTGTTGTAGATGTAGGGAAAATATATTTACAAGGGGAATATAGAAAAACAGTAGCCTTTAAGCACATACATATCTCTTAATAGCTGGTTGCTATGTGCAGTACCATTCTTTTTGCCACAGATTAATACTCTTTGCATATCAAAGACAAAAAAAAAATGAATAACGAATTCCCATTTGAGAAAATAACTATTGGAAAATTTAAGTAAATAACAAGCAATATCTCGAAAACGGTTCACTCAACAATAAAGATGTATATGGCATAAGTTGTGTATTTTAACGCGATCTACATACTTTCGTACTCACCTATAAGATATAGAGGGTAGAGGTCGTACGAACGTAGCACTTTGAGAATCTATATTCAACAGTTGGTGTTACTCCTTAGAAAGGAAGTATCTGCTGATTTTTATTTAATTCTTTACATTTTACATAGCACGTATGCACTGGCACAACACAAAAGCACTACACACAATACTCAGTTTTAATATTTGCACTAATAACATCAGGAATAACTGAAGTCTGCAAACAGTCATTTCCCATGTGCAGCCTTACGTACAGAAAACGTGTGTGGCTGATCTATGTGTAAAAAGAGCCTGAGAGCGGATGTACGTCAGCGGTAAAATCTTTTAAATGCATTTTTATTGGCGATGGTAGAAATCGTGCAGTGGTGGATCGTGAAAATTCATATAAATGGATGTATCACCTCATAATAAGCCTCTATATACCAAGAATATTGAGTTTTTAAAAAGTCAGCAACTGTACCTGTGTTTCTATACGTGAACGTCAGATGGCAGCTTCGATACGTGTCCACGGAGACCTTAGTGCTAAGCAACTGTACCTCTGTTTCTATACGTGAACGGCAGATTGCAGCTTCGATACGTGTCCACGGAGACCTTAGTGCTAGGCAACTGTACCTCTGTTTCTATACGTGAACGGCAGATTGCAGCTTCGATACGTGTCCACGGAGACCTTAGTGCTAGGCAACTGCACCTCTGTTTCTATACGTGAACGGCAGATTGCAGCTTCGATACGTGTCCACGGAGACCTTAGCGCTAGGCAACTGCACCTCTGTTTCTATACGTGAACGGCAGATTGCAGCTTCGATACGTGTCCACGGAGACCTTAGTGCTAGGCAACTGTACCTCTGTTTCTATACGTGAACGGCAGATTGCAGCTTCGATACGTGTCCACGGAGACCTTAGTGCTAGGCAACTGTACCTCTGTTTCTATACGTGAACGGCAGATTGCAGCTTCGATACGTGTCCACGGAGACCTTAGTGCTAGGCAACTGCACCTCTGTTTCTATACGTGAACGGCAGATTGCAGCTTCGATACGTATCCACGGAGACCTTAGTGCTAGGCAACTGCACCTCTGTTTCTATACGTGAACGGCAGATTGCAGCTTCGATACGTATCCACGGGGACCTTAGTGCTAGGGAACTGCACCTCTGTTTGTATACGTGAACGGCAGATTGCAGCTTCAATACGTGTACACGGAGACCTTAGTGCTAGGCAGCTGTACCTCTGTTTCTATACGTGAACGGCAGATTGCAGCTTCGATACGTGTCCACGGAGATCTTAGTGCTAGGCAGCTATACCTGTTTCTATACGTCAACGGCAGATTGCAGCTTCGATACGTGTTCACGGAGACCTTAGTGCTAGGCAACTGTACCTGTGTTTCTATACGTGTCCACGGAGACCTTAGTGCTAGACAACTGTACCTGTGTTTCTATACGTGAACGGCAGATTGCAGCTTCAATACGTGTCCACGGAGACCTTAGTGCTAGTGCTAGGCAACTATACCTCTGTTTCTATACGTGAACGGCAGATTGCAGGTTCGATACGTGTCCACGGAGATCTTAGTGCTAGGCAACTATACCTGTTTCTATACGTGAACGGCAGATTGCAGCTTCGATACGTGTCCACGGAGACCTTAGTGCTAGGCAACTGTACCTGTGTTTCTATACGTGAACGTCAGATGGCAGCTTCGATACGTGTCCACGGAGACCTTAGTGTTAGGCAACTGTACCTCTGTTTCTATACGTGAACGGCAGATTGCAGCTTCGATACGTGTCCACGGAGACCTTTCGCTTCAGGTGACAAAATAACACTAGGCACTTGTGTGCCGTGGTGTAAGCCGCAATCACGGTATTGGTAGCGTGGATCTCCTTGGGGCTCTCCTCGGAGTTACCTCAACACCACGTACATGACCTGGTTCGTCACGGGTACGCAGGTCTGCACTACCACTTCCTCGGCGTTGAGCAGGCCCAGGAGGCGATCGTACCGGTACACCAGCTAGCACGTGGACATGTTATCGCGCTGTGGTGTTGCGTGTGCGAGGTATGGAAACTCAAGGACGCAAAACATGCACGACCGAGGGTTAAAAAGCAGAACAAGTAGTGACGTGGAGCGTTGTGATTGGTGTAAATAAGACGATCTCTGATAGGTGGACAAATTGAAATAACGTGATGTGATAGGCGAAAATAAAATCAAAGGTGATTGGATGAAAAATGACGAGAAGGAATTAGCGGTGAATTTGTGAACTAAGATGGCGAAGATTTTTTTTTTTTTTAAAAAAAAGGATAATATAAGTACGGCAACTGTAACGGTTTACGGCAAACGCGCGCCGCGCAATGCGTCACGCCGGGCATCTTGCTCAATATGATTTTTGTTTTATTGCCCGGGCGTGACGCATTGCGCGGCGCGCGTTTGCCGTAAACCGTTACAGTTGCCGTACTTATATTATCCTTTTTTTTAAAAAAAAAAAAAATCTTCGCCATCTTAGTTCACAAATTCACCGCTAATTCCTTCTCGTCATTTTTCATCCAATCACCTTTGATTTTATTTTCGCCTATCACATCACGTTATTTCAATTTGTCCACCTATCAGAGATCGTCTTATTTACACCAATCACAACGCTCCACGTCACTACTTGTTCTGCTTTTTAACCCTCGGTCGTGCATGTTTTGCGTCCTTGAGTTTCCATACCTCGCACACGCAACACCACAGCGCGATAACATGTCCACGTGCTAGCTGGTGTACCGGTACGATCGCCTCCTGGGCCTGCTCAACGCCGAGGAAGTGGTAGTGCAGACCTGCGTACCCGTGACGAACCAGGTCATGTACGTGGTGTTGAGGTAACTCCGAGGAGAGCCCCAAGGAGATCCACGCTACCAATACCGTGATTGCGGCTTACACCACGGCACACAAGTGCCTAGTGTTATTTTGTCACCTGAAGCGAAAGGTCTCCGTGGACACGTATCGAAGCTGCAATCTGCCGTTCACGTATAGAAACAGAGGTACAGTTGCCTAACACTAAGGTCTCCGTGGACACGTATCGAAGCTGCCATCTGACGTTCACGTATAGAAACACAGGTACAGTTGCCTAGCACTAAGGTCTCCGTGGACACGTATCGAAGCTGCAATCTGCCGTTCACGTATAGAAACAGGTATAGTTGCCTAGCACTAAGATCTCCGTGGACACGTATCGAACCTGCAATCTGCCGTTCACGTATAGAAACAGAGGTATAGTTGCCTAGCACTAGCACTAAGGTCTCCGTGGACACGTATTGAAGCTGCAATCTGCCGTTCACGTATAGAAACACAGGTACAGTTGTCTAGCACTAAGGTCTCCGTGGACACGTATAGAAACACAGGTACAGTTGCCTAGCACTAAGGTCTCCGTGAACACGTATCGAAGCTGCAATCTGCCGTTGACGTATAGAAACAGGTATAGCTGCCTAGCACTAAGATCTCCGTGGACACGTATCGAAGCTGCAATCTGCCGTTCACGTATAGAAACAGAGGTACAGCTGCCTAGCACTAAGGTCTCCGTGTACACGTATTGAAGCTGCAATCTGCCGTTCACGTATACAAACAGAGGTGCAGTTCCCTAGCACTAAGGTCCCCGTGGATACGTATCGAAGCTGCAATCTGCCGTTCACGTATAGAAACAGAGGTGCAGTTGCCTAGCACTAAGGTCTCCGTGGATACGTATCGAAGCTGCAATCTGCCGTTCACGTATAGAAACAGAGGTGCAGTTGCCTAGCACTAAGGTCTCCGTGGACACGTATCGAAGCTGCAATCTGCCGTTCACGTATAGAAACAGAGGTACAGTTGCCTAGCACTAAGGTCTCCGTGGACACGTATCGAAGCTGCAATCTGCCGTTCACGTATAGAAACAGAGGTACAGTTGCCTAGCGCTAAGGTCTCCGTGGACACGTATCGAAGCTGCAATCTGCCGTTCACGTATAGAAACAGAGGTGCAGTTGCCTAGCGCTAAGGTCTCCGTGGACACGTATCGAAGCTGCAATCTGCCGTTCACGTATAGAAACAGAGGTGCAGTTGCCTAGCACTAAGGTCTCCGTGGACACGTATCGAAGCTGCAATCTGCCGTTCACGTATAGAAACAGAGGTACAGTTGCCTAGCACTAAGGTCTCCGTGGACACGTATCGAAGCTGCAATCTGCCGTTCACGTATAGAAACAGAGGTACAGTTGCCTAGCACTAAGGTCTCCGTGGACACGTATCGAAGCTGCCATCTGACGTTCACGTATAGAAACACAGGTACAGTTGCTGACTTTTTAAAAACTCAATATTCTTGGTATATAGAGGCTTATTATGAGGTGATACATCCATTTATATGAATTTTCACGATCCACCACTGCACGATTTCTACCATCGCCAATAAAAATGCATTTAAAAGATTTTACCGCTGACGTACATCCGCTCTCAGGCTCTTTTTACACATAGATCAGCCACACACGTTTTCTGTACGTAAGGCTGCACATGGGAAATGACTGTTTGCAGACTTCAGTTATTCCTGATGTTATTAGTGCAAATATTAAAACTGAGTATTGTGTGTAGTGCTTTTGTGTTGTGCCAGTGCATACGTGCTATGTAAAATGTAAAGAATTAAATAAAAATCAGCAGATACTTCCTTTCTAAGGAGTAACACCAACTGTTGAATATAGATTCTCAAAGTGCTACGTTCGTACGACCTCTACCCTCTATATCTTATAGGTGAGTACGAAAGTATGTAGATCGCGTTAAAATACACAACTTATGCCATATACATCTTTATTGTTGAGTGAACCG